>VXAD01006100.1:1497-42283 GCA_013399195.1 Dicrurus megarhynchus
GAGCAGTTGTGGGGAAAGCTGCAAGTTGAGGGAAGGGACTTTCACAGGCAAGGAGAAACCATTCTGGGTGGCTGCCTTGCTGTGACACTGAGCCACAAGAGAACTGTTTAACTGTTTTCGTGTGGAGATGTCTCCATAGCATGAGCAAGAGAGACTCCCTAAGTGGACTGAGAAAGGTTATTACAGAGATGGTAAACTGACTGAAAATCTCGAGGGTTGTTTTTTTTCATGTTGTCGGTGGGAGGAGGGAAGAAGGTGGGGGGAGGAGAAGTGTTCTGAAGGTTTAGTCTAACTTTTTTTTTTCCTGCCTTTTAGTTCTGTTAATAAACTTTATGCTTTTAAGGTTTAAGTTTTGTGCCTGCTTTGTTTTCTCCTAGTTCTTATCTCACAGAAGGAAAATAAGTAAGTAATGGGCATTTTGAACCAAACCACTACACCCAACCAGGGCATTTTTGCTATGACTGGATAATGATAAAAAGTCCTTTTCATGTACCGTAATAAATTGTCAGCAGTTGTAATCTTGTAAGAACTGTAACACTCCAGAGTGTTAATGGCATTTCCTCATTTACTCTTGACAGCCTAGCTTTGGTTTAAATCAGAGGGAGATGTACATTGATACGTCATATCTAGTATGTTAATCATTCACATTTCCAGAAAATTGAGAGACCATTTTAAGCCATTGAGTTAAAGCATGCAGGGATATTACAGGACAGCAAGATGGAAAATTGTGCTATCCTGTGTAAAAGTCCTTTGACAAGTTTGGCTCTAGGTTTCAGGACCAAAAATCCATAACTATTTGATATTAGAGAATTGCTAGAAGTATTTTTAAATGGTGTGTAGTCCCCAGTGCACCATACCAACACATTTTCACGGAACTGTGCATGCTGTAGTGTTTGCTAAACTGTATAACTAAACAAAGCTACAGACACTGCAGTTAAAGGAAATGGGGCTGGGAATAGGTCTACCCAATGAAGTCCAGCATGGCTCAGTGTGACTCGAACCTGATCCCCTGGATTTGTGTCTCACACCATAGAATAGCAGTGACTACTAGTACTTCAGAGGAACATGTGCAGTCCTCAGTGTCAGGAGCTGTTAAATGACTGCTTTTATTAACCTAAGAATATCCAGTCCCTGAGCTGTACCCAGTGCTCCTTTTTCACAGGCGTCTGCCTGGAACGAGTCACCATATGAGGACAAAGGAGATGAGAAGACATTCAATATTACTTAAAAGTTAGGGATCAGGAAGCTTTTTTCCTTTGGCATACTGTTTTGGGCTTGACTTTAGAAATTGATCACAAATAGTTTAGATTTAGTCCTAGTGTGGACTAGAATTGCTGAAGGATGTTAATGCATGAAGGGGAGGGGAGAATATTTGAATTTATCTTTTTTAACCCTCTATGCAAGAATTACGCAACTTTCAGTACTTCTACTCAGCTAACAGCATGAGTAAAATGGGATATACTTGTGAAATGAGTCTCATCTGCTCTTTGCCAGGAGGCAGTAATAGAAGATTTAATGGGCTCCTTTGGGCCCATGCTATTACACAAGAGAAAGAAATTAAGATTCATTTAAAGCTAAGTGGCATGAACGAAAACAGACCAAGTCAGATTCACTAAACAAGATGCAGATACTTGACAAGATGTTTCTGGTAGAGTCAGAGTAATAAAAAGCTCTGAATTTGTTTGAATAGTCTGTGTGTTTTCTCACTTTGAATTATTACAGTTTCTCTGTGAAAGAGTAAAACCAAGGTTAAGTTTGTATCTTTAGGAGCCTAAATCCTTGTGCACAATTTTTCTGTCATAGAAGAGTTGCTATGAACTTGGTTTGGTTTGAATTATTACACTGTTTTCAAATTCTTGATTTCTCAGAATTATTAATTTCATATTTTAATCGATTTTTAAAAAATACTTTATTCTTTTCATATACATGTGGGTTTTTCCCCTCAGAAGATACCAAATTTGTATGCAGACGAAAAGAAATCCTCTGCTTTCTGTCAGTAAACTCAACTTTATTTCAATTGTTTGGGAAGCAAGCCCGTATGTATCCAAGAGCAATAATATCTGGGGTCCTTTTAGGACTGAGAAAACACATTCCTGCTCTAAAGCTGAACTAAGGTCGACAGGTTCACTAGCCCTGCAATATAAGGTGTCCTCATAGGTGAGAAAATGAATCCTGAATATAGTTTCTCTGGAATCATTTTTTGCTTCAGTATTTACTTTATAAGCAACATTACTAACTGTCTGTATATATGCAAATTGTGTAAGTAAAATAATATATTTCTTAATTGATAAAATTTTTGTGAATTTAATTGTGCCTTTTAAGTGTGAAGTAGTGCTAAAAGTGAATAATGTCATACTTGTAGAAATCTGACAGTTTTGAAAAGAATATTCATTTCAGCATTTATGTGGTTCTTTTTTGAAATGCTGATACACGGTACAGCTCTGATGTACAGTGTCATGAGGTATTGGAAAATAGTTTTGTATCACTCAGAAATAAACATCGAGGCAGAAGGAAAATTCATAAACTCAGAGTTTATCAGAATATTTTTGTATTAATTTAGTGGTTCTTTCAATGTGAGCTGCCTAATTCTATTTAAATCTCAAACCAGAGAGGATTTTAATCTCAAAGGCAGTGTATCAAATTCTTGATTTCTATAGCATATCTGTTACAACAAGCAACTTAAATAAACCTAATGGCAGAAGTGCTGTGGGTGAGCAGCCTGGCACACTTCAGGAAAGGAATCCAACAGTGTTGTGAATTGTGTTTCAGTAGACTTCTGGCTTTGAATACATGTGCTCATTGTTTTTCTAAACATTCTATAAATATTGCCCTGTCATTAAAACAATAGTAGTTCAGAAGTTTGGCTGGACTAATGCCAAAAAGAGACTTGATGTTTTGCTGTGGGGAAAAAAAGGTGGCATTTGGTGGGGAGAAATCTAAAAATCATGACAGATAGTTGTGGTCTGTATACTTCTGAAAATGGGAAACTTGGTTAACTTTAAAGTCTGGATGCTCAACCCCTTGTGAGGCTTAGAAGGAAAGGGTAGTAAATCCCAGTTTAAGGGGCAGCTCACTGTCTCTAGCTTCTGAAGAGGATTTTCCTGAGTATAAAAGTGTATAAATTTAATCAAAATCAAGAACAGGGAGCATGTGAAAATTGGGTCATGATCTCCACATGTACTATGTTAAGTGGAGAATAACACTGTTGTCATTTCATTCATTAGAAATTTTACCTTCAAAGGCAAATAAAGACTGTTAAATTGTATAGCAGGTCACTTTTTCTTGCACATCTCTACTTAAAGTTGGATTTGAGTGTGTCTCCCTCTCAAGATTCTGAGCAGGTGGGCTGGGCTCCAACTGCTCTCCAGGTTCCTTCTCCAATTTTCTTAGGCCCCTGATTAAATTTATGGGTTATTTAGTAAGTAAATCAGTTTTAAATTAGTGTGTCCAAGGCTTAATAGTTCCGTGGTAAGACCATGATATTGCGTATTTTCTGTATAAAAAGAGGGATTTGGACAAAATACCATTTTTTAAACAATGTGGTGGTTTTGTTGAGACTCACCAGCAGATTCAGTGCTTGATGCCCTTGAGTAATTCACATCTTAATGGGGCTTCCTGGTTCTACATGCTTCATTTAAAGCAGCTTCTGAGTCCTCTTAAAATGATTGCTCTAACATTTACATCTTCTTTTTGTTTACCTGTAGTAGTTAAGCTACATACATTCCAAAGAGTCCTTGAGCTGTTTTGGAGTTTTTTAAAACAGTATTTCAGAAAATTTCTATTTTTTGTGTGGGGGACAAGCCCAAAAGAGAGTAATGTCTGAGCTACAGAAGTAATCTCTCTCCTTAGCAACTATCAAACCCACAGTCAGAGTATTTCGATGGCAGAGAAACCTAATGTGTGTGCATTCTGGTAGTTGTTTAAGTGGATAATCATTAAAAATATAAAATAAATAAGGTAGAAATCAGACTTAAAAATTGCAGTGTCTTTAGGAACTGAATCACACAAATCTTTACCTTAAGAGAATTTTCAACAGCATGACTCCCTACCAGTTAATTACCTTTAATGGGAAATTTACGACTAAGTTATTTATTCGAGAGTATTGTTCTTTCCTCTCTGCGCTTTTGAAATTGCTGGGTGAGATTTTGAACAGAGAAAGGGAATTGTGGGCAACCAAGACCATCGATTTGTATAAAATTTCCCCTAGTCATTTAGTTCTGCAGGGAGTCACAGTTGTGACATTCAAGAGTTTACAGTCTTGAAAGTTGTCAGGATGAAATTCTGCAGAAAGTCTTAAAAGAGTGAGCTTTTGAAAGGAATATATGTGGTGTATTTATTTACTGTCTTTAGGAGAACGGTATTTTTTTGGCCTAGAACTTAATCATAAATTGTTTATTTGAATGAGTGTGAAAGAATAAAAATAAATCTAGTAACTCTTCTTTCTTTTCTGATGAAGCACAATGTAGTATTTAATGTATTTGAAAAGTTTAAAGTAGCTACTTTCTGTCAGTACACTGGTGTGCTCTATACCTGACTTTTACTACAAATTGGGGATTGCAGTTTAATGAGACACTTGCCAAGAGATAAAACATTGTTTAGTATACAGATTACAGATGTGCTTTTATTTAATTTGTACTTCACCCCAAAAGAAACATAGTTATTGTATCTCATCAGGGGCAATTTAAATACCCTTTTTTTCCCCCCAGCTTGTTGTTGACTACAAGTACAAATGGACTGGCACCTCTTTTTCAAAACCAAATGTACAAAAGGTTGGCTGTTTAGCTTTCTGACAGACAACTTTTACTTATGTGGAAAATATTGTTGTGTGCAGAGGGTTAGATTGGCTAATGTAACACATCTTTTCATACAATCCAAGCAACAGACACAATAAAGACAAGCAGGCATTTGTTTAGGTTGTTCAATGAATCTTCAAATTAAATTGTGAATGTCTCAACATGTAAGGAAATTATCTAAGACCCCGTTTTTTGTTAATTGCAGTTAACACAGGTGGTGTAGTAGGTGGACTTTCAGAAAAATATATCTATATCAAATTTAGGATCTTGGGCTGTACAAAAAGTTCTGGTGTTAGGAATTAAGCAACTTGAAGCATAAATTTAACAGCATCAAGTCAAATGCCTGCAGCTTTTCTAACTCCTCCTTCAGCTGCTCGTCTCTTCTCACACCTGAATTCATACATCCAATTTGTCTGACCTGTCCCCGTGCTGTGCCAGTTTGTCAATCAGCCAAAGCCGAGTGGCTATGGGACCAGCCAGGTTTTCACGTGTTCCCCCCGCTGAGGCTGTAAACCACGCAGGGCTTTTGTCTCTTGGCCAGCTGGCAAGCGGAACAAGAGGCTTTGTAAGCCAAGCCGTGCACAGCCCAGGATTACTCTGGGTGAGCGACGTGGGATTTACCTGATCTCTCTGTGTAGGCAAGTTATATCCATGTCATGGTTCTCCGTATTTGGTGTGCCACACCCTTTCGTTTCCTGAGTAATGTTGTCCTGATGTTGTTGTTTGGAATAATGGTCTGCTTTTCAGGGAATGCCTCTTGCTGGGTATCAGCTTAGGAAATGCTGCTTGAAATCCTACAGTGTATGTTTTCCATGAAGACCGCTGCTGTGTATCTCAGGTTTAAGGAGAAAATAATTACGCTTATTGCTTGGGATTGATTGATTGATTGATTTTCCTCTGGTGTGTTATCCCCCTATACATGCGTACAAAAAGTGGAGTTTTAAGCAAGAAAAGGGAAGTTATGAATTAGACTGGCTCTGTTTGCTCATTGAAGAGATGGAATGCTAATAAGGAGTTTATAGAACAGTGTCAATAATGTGGTGTCACATACACTGTGAGCATTTTAATATGAAACCAAAGTACTGTATTTATTTATTAGAATAAATTGATTTAGTTCTTTGTCTTCAGAATGTACACAGGTTCAAAGAGAAGTATACTAAGTTTTACTTTTGTTGGAAATGTCTCGAATAAATGACAGACAGTTAGAAATCTTGCAGGATTGCCAAGCAACTCTGAACAAGTACATTGGGTGTTATTTGTATAACCAACAATCCAAAGGAAAAGCAGCTGAAGTATAAAAAGATCCAAGACTTAAGTTTTTAGATGAGGTAAACCTCAGTTATTCTAACTGAACTTTGGCCAGCTGTACTTCATGACAGGTACAAAATATATAGGGTTATTTATGACTGCAAAAATACCTACAGAAATTGAGACTCCTAGCAGACATTCAGACATTATGATACTTCTTTCAAACACTTAAAAAGGCTTCTGAGCAGCTAATTAAGGGTATTAAAAAGAATAAAAGACACTGTGATGAATTAGAACCTAAGGGTAAAAAGGAGGAAACTTCTCCAGGAGTACGCAACCTTGCCAAGTGTAATAAACTTCAAAAGCCAAGCTGAAAATCAAATAAATCCCATCTTTAGCCTCACAAAGGATGTTGCCAATATGCTTAGGTAAGAAGACAGAACATTCCAGGAACTGCAAGCCTTCTGGAAAAAATCCTGCCTTCTGCCCCTTTGTGATCACACAGTAGAAATCCAGCTTGGTGTATGTACATATGTATGTGTACACTTGTATGTGTGACAGGAACCCGAGTGAAAATACAGTTTTCAGCTTAAACAGGTTTTTCTTTAAATTGTTGCCAAAGGCCCTAGTGACAGGGGGACACGAGTAGAGTTGTCCTCTCATCTTGCATAAAGGGGCATTACTATCAACCTGTTTCTATAAAATAAACATAATTATTTATAGACAAAATTCATGTGTTGAGAATACTCTCTTTGCTACTATGTCTGAAGACTGGTTTCAGTATTGTTTGTGATTTTAGAAAAAGAGCCCAAACTAATGAAAAGATCTGCTGCTTTATCTAATGGAAGTCTAATGCTGGTTGCAAAGGTAGCCTTGAGAGACAGCTGGACTTCACAGGTGCAGTAACTGAAGATCAGGGAGGGAGAGAAATATGAGACTAAATAGGTATACTGTTTCCAGAATTAAAAGTGCAAAGCTTATCAGTTGTGGTCACTTTTCCATTAATCTTTATCTACATTTTAATGAAATAGAAAAAACTCTTTCAAAATCGAGAAAGATATGGAGGCTTTACCAGGAGTGGGTAAAAGTAGTTGAAATCACTGTTTAATGTGTTGTGTTCATGTAGTATTGTTTTCCTTCGGATCTTACATAAAGGTAATTGATTATTCCTAACTACTGTGCTTAAAAGTCAAGGTGGCTCTGAATTAGATGGAGAAGGCTCATGTTGATTAAACAGATTAAAAAGCATTTGACTAGTTTCATGTGTTGGAACATAGAACCACCTCCCATTCAAGCCCATCGATCTCAGTAGCATAAGCTTAAGTGATTTCCTGGTTTGGCATCTCAGTGGGCCTTCAGTGGAACTCCTGCCTACATGCAAGGAATGCAAAGTTTGGCTTGCTGATGCCATAAAGGTAAAATCTATACCTCAAGACAGAATAGTTTTTAGTAGCAAAAGGATTGTGAAATGGAGTTGGTAAATGTTATTAGGTACTTCTGAACTACTGAATGATATTTTACAGCTACAGTAAGCAATTTGTTGAATTACTTAGGAGAGACAGAGTTCTGATATCTATCTAGGTGAGAAAAATTTCCTGTGAAGCTAAATAGAGGATAATGTGCTAGAACATTACAGACATGTTTTTCACATAGTCTGACAATATCTTGCCATGGCAATAGTGCTAGATGAATCTCTATTTGCTATAAAATGCCTAAGATGCAAGCAGTGGTGCTTTATATTTTAACCAACATTAGGCAATTCCAGATTAATCCAAATAAAATTTATTTGGTGGGGGTTTTTAAATGGCGATATTCCCTTTCAGTGTCACTGCAGGACATTACAATGAGAAAAGCTTTCCGGAGTTCCACAATTCAAGACCAACAGCTGTTTGACCGCAAAACTCTGCCAATTCCTTTGCAAGAAACTTACGACATTTGTGAACAGCCCCCTCCACTTAACATTCTCACCCCTTACAGGTTAGTAAAATAAAATAAATCAAAAACAATTTCTAGCTTATTTTATGTAATAGAGAGGATATATCCAGGCACCTTGCTCGTGTTGAGTAGCTCTTGAATATTTAAGGAGCCAGACTAGAAAACTGTGAAGATGCTGGAGGAATAAAAGCAGCAGAAGACATTATAAGCATTAAAACTTTACTCCATTTTACTCAAATTTTAACTCAGTGTAAAATGGTAGGAAAAAGTAATTTTTATTATCTGTATTTATTAAACCATGTAATGTACTTGAATGTGAAGTGAAGAAATTAAACAGGTTAAGTGTGTAGAAATAAGGATCTTCAATGGAAATTAATTGAAATGTTTGCTGTCCCAGAGTCAGTTTGAATCAGTAGCTGAACATGAGCAGCCACATAAATTTGCTCAATATTTTAAATGCAAGATTTGAGTTATTGGAGTGGGAGTTCTCTGATTTATGACACTCCTTTTTTTGTCCAGAGCTTGTGTTAAAGTTATCTTTCTAAAATTAGGACCTTGAATGCCAGGAAAGACAGTAAAAACTGATGGTGCAGGAGGTCAATGATCATCTCTTTTATGTTCCTAAGTAAAACAATTCAGGGTCTCAGATACCATATGTTCCTTAATATGCCCTTCCTTTTTCTTAATGTTTGGATTCATGTCTTGTCAAATAAATAGTATGCCCTGTTTGTGTCACTGTATTTCAGGGATGATGGAAAAGAGGGTTTGAAGTTCTATACCAATCCTTCATATTTCTTTGATCTGTGGAAGGAAAAAATGTTGCAGGACACCGAGGACAAAAGAAAAGAAAAGAGGAAGCAGAAGGTACATATGTTAACTTCATATAGCTTCTCTTTGTTTTTTCCTAGAAAGGGTTTGCTTGCAGATATGCTACTTTAATAGCAATCCAAACTTGACAGTCATCTTTATTTAACTAAAACTACTTGTATTCATTCAGTTCCATTGACTTTAACAATTAAATAATAATAACAGTAGTAGTAGTAAAATAATATAGAAGGACCTAAAGCTTTCATGCTGGCTTAACGTAACCAACATCAGATTTGCCAAAACTGTTAAGTATTCTAGCAATACCTCAGAAAGGAGGAATACAGCAGGAATAAAAAATTTCACTTGAACACTTATTTGTAAGACAAAATTTTGACAATCTTACAGGTGAAAAAGCTTGAATGACATTCTGATAGATATGTTTGAACTAGAAAGAAATTAGTAGGAATATAAAACTTTGCTTGTATTTTCTTAAAATTAAACAAGTACTTTTGCAAAAGGTAATGCTTTTTTTGTTTGACCATTATTCTGTATATTTCATACATAGTAGAGAGAATATGAGTGTCAGATTCATAATTTAATTTCAGGCTTAGAATAAAAAGCTAATTAAACAGCTACTTTTCTCTGTATTGTTCAGCTACTTATCCACTAGACTGAAGTTTCTGGCTCTTACAAGTCTTTCTGGTTTACATATTATGTTTAGCCTGAAAGTAAATTTATCTTGCATTTGAAATGGGATTGTTTTTCATAATTTTGTGGCTCATGTTTATATGCAACTAATTAAAAAACACTGTCTCAGTTGTCAGTTTTGTTTGCACCACTCTCCTACAGCAGAAAAATCTAGATCGCCCTCATGAACCAGAGAAAGTGCCAAGGGCACCTCATGACAGACGGAGAGAGTGGCAGAAGTTAGCCCAAGGTCCAGAGCTCGCAGAAGATGATGCTAACCTCTTACATAAGCACATTGAAGTTGCTAATGGCCCAGCTTCACATTTTGAATCAAGGTTCCTTTACGTTTTTTCTATCCTTTATTAAGTGTATTTGTACTGCGTAGTGAACACGCATGAGAAATGGTCAATGACGAGATGCTACTGCTCCCCTTGAAATGCACTGGAAATCCGTGATTTAGCTTAATCAAAACTCAGTTTTAAAACACTTAGTGTGTCCTTGAAGGAGTAGTTACTATGTTGTTATTTTTAAGGGTAGCATATATCCTCATTGTATCCTTGAGGATGTTGTTGTCCTCTACAGACTGATGAAGGAGTAGTGTCACTGCTGCAAGCTTGCACCCAGGTGGGCCTCTACATTCCAGTCCTGACCTACAAAATCCCTATTATTCCAGCCTCTTGGTTTTTCTTAAGCAGACACTGCCAAGACTATATGGTGTGTGTGATGTGAACAAACGTCCACTTGGAACTCAAATGAGAACGCTGAGCTTCTCTTTACTCTTGAACAAATCCTTGATTTGATTGACATTTCTGGTTATAGCCTATTACAAAATCCAACCTGTTGAATTCTCATTTCACAGCACGTGTTTGCTGGTGGCTGAAAGTAGCATTTCACACAGTAAACACCTGCTGTGCTTATGCTTCTGGACTTTGTGCAAGATCAAGTCCATTAACCAGCCAAGAAACATATGATAGCAAAGAGGGCTGATGAGTAATGTTAGGATATTTGGGGATGTATTTTTGGTTTGGGGGTTTTAGGTGTTTTTTTTTGTTGAGTTTTTTTTAATTAAAAAGCATTCATTGTCCTTCCAAAAAATGGTTAATTTTTCCCCCTGTCTTTCTGTGGTCAAAAACACACCATTAGAGAGTATTTTGTTTAGCTTTGTAAGGCCTTCTAACAAGCTCAGTAGTGATGGTGAGTAATTATGACAGCTCTAGGAGAGAGTGTTTGCTGCCTGAAAAATAGAAAAACCTGCTTGTAGAAAACTTAGCTCAATTCAGAATGTGAAAATGCTCTCAGTGCATTTCACTCAGTGGGCTACAACTTAAGTTATGGTGATTAGCATTTTTCTAGGAACAGCTTTATAGTACCTCTGTAAACTGCTGTGTAAAGTCATTGGCAGAAACATCTGCTTTCCTGCTGTCCTTTTGTTGTGTTGTACGTTGGGTTCCACTTTAGACATGCTTGTTGCAGGTATCCTTTTATATCCAGGACCCTGGCCTAAACCTTGATTATCTCAGTACTAGTAATGCAATTCTTAATAATGCTGAAGTGCTTGGGAGCACTGCATGTGCAGAGCATGTTGTTCAGATACAGAATAGCACCATGCTTTGCAATAAACAAAGATTTTCACCCCTGAAGAATTTAATAGGTTTAGATACTACAGTGGTGGCAGTATGTAGAAACGTAGAGTGTTGCTTTACTTGTTTACTTGGAAAGTGTTCTACAAAAACTTTTGCTCTGAATTTAATAAAGATTTTTTAAAATAAAAATCTGTAATTGAATAGTTAATTGAAATTTACTAACTGATCAGGTCCTTGAGGTGTGCCTAAAGTTGTCATTAACAAGTAAGTTGAATCATCTCTACTTAGTGCTACTACTCAATAATAGATATTTATTGAGTCCTATGTCTGTCTATTAAAGTAGCAAGTTCTCTGTATATCTTGGAATAAAGATCCTCTGACAGAAATTCAGTTAAATCATTCAGTTGTAAATTCTACCATCCTAACGTCGATGGATGTTTCATGAATGTTATAAAAGAAGAGTAATTCTGATTTTATTGCTGTGTTTATTTAACTCAAAATAATGTGACTAATAAACACTAAGGTCACACACATACTGTAGAAACTATCAGATATACCTGTCAAAATCAAACCCTTGAGCTGCTAGAATAACAGGGAAAGTGGGATAAATTATTGAAAAGCCACACTGTATAATATGCAGCACTAGTGAAGAGAAGATACTTGTATTCAGAAGTCAGACTGAAGCATAGAACAGTAGCTGAGGGCACTAATACTTACTCCTACTAAAGGTGAAGTTGGGTCATTTCTCCCTGTTTTCCTACAGATCTCAAGCATACGTGGACCACATCGATGGATCGTATTCCCTCTCTGCATTACCCTACAGCCAGATGTCTGAGCTGCTGAACAGAGCCGAGGAGCGTGTGCTGGTCAGGCCCCACGAGCCGCCGCCGCCGCCTCCGATGCACGGAGCCGCGGAGGTGAAACCCGTGCCTCCCTGTGTTAGGTACGAGCCGGAAAAGCCACGTGCAGATCTCTTGGGGTGGTTCTCTACCACCCCTCCAACAGCTGTTGGCATTATTTCCATGCTGCCCAGGCAGTACAGGCATCCCAGGGGCTATGGCAGCCCAGAGCCCCAGCGTGCCTGCAGGAACAGGGCTGCCAGGAACTGGTCGGGAAGGCCGGCATCTAAATCCCATAGAGTGCTCTGGTGGAGACAGGCCTCACCTTGCCATTAATACTGCAACCATGTTGCCTTCTGAGTTAAATGGCGAGACAAATAACTGTATGGAAAATGTTTCTCTGAAGTATGTAGCTTTGGAGTTTTGGAAATTTGTACAACTGAGCTGCGTTTCAGCCTACATGAAAGGAAGAATATATCACAGTAAGACAGTCAGTTGTCAAAACTATGTATTCGTCGCATTTGCTAAATTGCAAGTGCTTCCCTCTCCCGAAGTGTTTTCATTTTCTATTTCTTTCTACCTTTTTAGAAGTGGATGCATACATAGAATATTTTTTAGAGGTGAAAATTTCATTGTCGCTCCCCTATTTTTTTATATCAAAAGTCTTACTTTGTGGTCAGGTACATACAACTTAGAATAGAGGACATTTAATTCAGATGGGGTTGTTACATCAGCAAGATGTTAGTCTCTTGAAAAGAATGATTTTTTTACTGCTTAGGAGATCATACGCAAAAATGCATAACTCTTCAGATTAGTTTTCCACAACAGCTTAAAGAAATCCTCTAGTGGTCTTTCAGGAAAATAAGTTTACTGTTCTCTTTTGTTTTCTTTAGTTCACCTATTCATTGCCCTATAATGAGTATCTAGCGTGTAACTATACCTCTCTGTACATAGTACTGATGATTTTTAATATTAGTCTCACTCATTTTGCCATCACACCTGAAATATATGTGTCAAATTAACTTGCCCTCATTATTTGCATTGTTTTGGTTTCGTTTTAAAGTTCTGTGAATCAAAGCAGTTAATCAGCTGCTAGTTCCCTTACTTCAGAAGAATAATTTGGATTTACTTAGGGACGACAGGGAAGAATTATACTAGTATAGAAAGCCTTTGATAAAGATGCAGGTACATTGTATAAGAACATAAATTTAGTTAGTAGCTGAATTTGAGCAGAGGTCTGTTGGAAACCTGATCCATGCTCCATACTGAAAATTAGATTTCCTTGTTTATGAGGTGTGAACAAACACCCTGAAATCATCATAGTACATAATGCTCTTTAATGCCCTGGTTTCAATGTTCTTAAGTTGCAGAAGTGAATCTATTACTATTTTTTCCACTCTCTAGCTCTAATAACCTTGTTCTGTTATTGGATACTGCAGTTCTACTCCTGGCTTGGTAGAAAATCGTCCTCAGTCACCAGCAACAGGCAGAACACCGGTGTTTGTGAGCCCCACTCCTCCTCCACCACCACCACCACNAGCTGTCCCACCTCCACCAGCTCCTCTCCAGATAGCTCCTGGAGTTCTTCATCCAGCTCCACCTCCAGTTGCTCCTCCCCTAGCACAACCCTCTCCCCCTGTCACTAGAGCCGCCCAAGTGTGTGAAGCTGTACCTGTTCACCCAGTTCCTCCACAAGCTGAAGTACAGGGACTTCCTCCACCACCCCCACCTCCTCCCCTGCCACCTCCTGGCATTCGACCCTCCTCCCCTGTCACAGTTGCAAACCTTTCTCACCCTCCTCCTGTTCTGCACCCTCCTCCCACAACCATCGTCCCCGGCCCTCATGCACCCATAATGCCTCCATCTCCACCATCCCAAGTGATTCCTGCTCCTGAGCCCAAACGCCATCCTTCAACTCTTCCTGTAATCAGCGATGCTAGAAGCGTTCTGCTGGAAGCAATACGGAAAGGTAACGTTGGCTGTTAAGCAGCAAAAAGAACAATCTCAGAAACCTGCTAAATACAGAGACCTTTGAGATGGAGTATTTCACATGTGTAAGAAGTTAGAGGAATGCATCTTAAGTCTGTTTCTGTTTTCTATCCTCTACAGTGTATGCATTGCCAAGTAGACAGGTTTTTTTCAATTTGTAATTGCACTTATCAGATGTTTAGTTTGGATGGCAAAACTGTTTCTCTGTGGAAGCTAGATTACAGAATAAAGTACATGTGTTTGTAGATGATCTGTGGAGATTATCTTTTCATTTCTGTTTACCTGCAAATGTAGCTATTTCTGATAATCTACAGATTGTGTAGAAGATAAAAACATTGGTTTTCACAGACTATTAGATAAAAGCAAAACAGATAAATTGGCATTGGAATTTTGATCATCTGTCACTGTATTACAACAAGATACACGTGATGTTCAGAAATAGTTGCTGAAGACTTCAAGCTGTAAAGTGTCTGATCTGGGCACATCTCAGCGCAGTAGTGGAGCACTCTTGGCATTGCAAGGTGCCCGTGGCAGAGTGCAAGGGAAGGGCAGAGCTGCAGGGCCGTGTTTCCCTGATGATCTCACGAGGAGCTGTGTGCAAGCTGTACCTTTCAGCTTATTGTGCCCATGGCCAGGAAAATTCTCGCTGCACTGTGCCTGCTGCTGTTTGACAGTGGGGTATCTTTCAGTAGTGAAGCTCTCTCAAATGTTTCAAGTCCTACATTTTTCTACTCTTCCCCTGCACAGCAGCACAGCACAGAATCTGTATGGTACTGTAATATCACCAGATAGGCTATAGCACTAATTTGAAATATTTTTGCACATCTATATGCACATGAATTGATAACATCATTGAGTCTGAAGAAATGTTGACAAGAGTTGAGTACAAGAGAGGTGCATGAACATGCGTAGAGAATGTCAGCAAAAATAAGGAAGTAGAGCCTGCTGGTATAATCTAGGTGATTGCTGAAAACGCTTTTGACCAAGTCATGCCCAAGAAACGAAGGCTTGAGTTACCACAGCTTAAATTCTACCTAAGGTCCTGTGCTTGGGTTGCCTGCCAGCTGACAGCAAAGAATATTAAGTACAGGATGTAGGTCATTCTTAGTCTGTGTTAGTCTGGGATGTTGTGAGTATAAAACCAAAATATATAATCTCTGTCATGTTTTTAACTAAGTTGCTAGATTTAACTTTCTCATACCTTTGGTGTGTGTTATTTCTCCTTTGTGTTTGATCTCCAAGTAATACTTTATCACAAACCAGATCATTATATGATAAAAAACAGGGTTACAAGAGGGCCTGTCTTGTTAGGATACTCAAATAGCTATAAACTTTCATTAAAATAATGAATAGAGAGTATAGAAAATGTCTGGAAATGCAAATAGCAAAATGGCTTAATCAATTACAGTGGTACTAAAAATGTATTTTTAATGGGAAATTAGAACCAGGATGTTATAGTAGAAGGACTCATGATCTAGTCTGCCACTGCAACTCTGACATTCCTCTCTTTAAAAACTTGACAAAAAAATCTCTACCTGAGCAGGACAGCATCCTCTGTCTTCATTTTTGCTTGCAAAGCATTTAGTGAATTGTGAACTAGATGCCTTTACAGTGGTGAAGGAGGAGAGTGACGTGTTTGTGATCTGATGTTCTCCAGGTATTCAGCTCCGCAAAGTGGAAGAGCAGCGGGAACAAGAAGCTAAACACGAGCGCATTGAGAACGATGTTGCCACTATCCTCTCCCGTCGCATTGCTGTGGAATACAGTGATTCAGAAGATGATTCAGAATTTGATGAAGTAGATTGGCTAGAGTAAAATTATTACATTGCTGTACACTGCAAAATCGAATGCTAATGTCCATTGTGGTGCTTGTTCTTTGAAAGTTTGATGGTCATTTCTAGTGTTTTTTGTATTCTTTTCTTAACATAATTAATCCATGTTTTTCTACTTTTCAGTTTACAAAGAGCTCCTAGTGCATCTTCAAAACTAAATGTTTTACAGTGGCTTTTCTTACACATCTCTTTTGAAAGAACATACTTTGTTCCAATAGACCACTAAGTATTAAGCATGGGCAGCTGTTGGTAGAGTAGCAGTTTCAATTTTTTGGCATATCTTAACTGTGCACTTTGTGAATTTTAAGTTGATGAAGGCAACCGAGATTGACATTCCAAGGGCAGCTGTATGTACTAATGAGCCTTATTCCACTTCTGATAGTGTTTTAAAACATTAAACCTAGCTATCAAAATATCACTGCCTCGATCACACCTGTACACTAAAAGTACATATAGTTAGCAGCACTGAACACACTGAAAAGCAAATGGATCTTCGGGGGGGTTATTATTGTTTTATTGTTGTTTTTAAATAATTATGGCCTTATTTGAATGTTTAGAGATTCCCCTTCCCTTCTTCTCTCCCAGGTACATATTGTGTGGTACTATTTTTGCCTGCATAATAAAAGTTTAAAGTTTTTTTTTTCCTTGTGAAATCTTTTGACTTAAACATGCTGTGTAACTTATGTAACTGTTAAAATAACAGTTTGATTTAATAAATGGTTCATTTTAAATGTTCCTGGGTGTTGCTTTTTCAGTGAAGCCTGCTTTTCACTGGTATATCTGAGAGATCCTTGGATTTCAAGTATTTAATCTGAGGTAAATATTCTGTACCTGATCTAACAAGAAACTATCATTAAATGATATCTATATGCATATCTACTGGGAAAAAATAACCCAGCTGAAATATTATCATGATCTTAGTTTAAAAAAAAACAAATGCAGAATTGGGAGCTTGTGGCTAATTTGCTTCAGGGTTGTTTTTTTTTTTTAAATCCACTTTACAATCAGCATATCTTGAGGAAAAGCAGCAGTTAAAATCATGGTTGATGTAAGATGACTTTTTAAGTGCTGTCTAGCAGCGTCGTGCATGTTTTGCACAGTTTTTGTGTTTCTCTTCCCTGGAATAAGTCCTTCAAGTCTGAGCACATAGTCAAAAGCCTGTTGAGAAGGGAAGCATGAGAGAGAGTCCAAGAGCTCTCTTATCCTGGAAGATCTTGTTCCTGGAAGATAGAATTGTATAATAGAGGAAAATAAGTCTTGAAAATCAGGATGAGATTTCTGAAGGTGAAACATTAAATGTTCTATGTGTTACAGACCAGTTTGCAGGGACATGTGGTTGTTAGCCTTGTCTTGGAACTGGGCAAAACTCCCGAGATAAAGGCTGGGGTAGGAATAGTGTACAGCAACCCTTCCAACTCCACTGTCACCATCTCAGCCTCCGCTGTCATTTGGCACATGGCCTACTATACTCAAGACTTCTTCAGCTTCAACGGTAATGCCTCTGTTGGTTTTGTGGAAGAAAAATTATTGTCACAATTTGTGAATCTGTATCTTTGTAACTATGGCTGCAGATCTCTGTGCACTGCTCTCTTTGATAGTTTCTTCACACTAACACCATCTGGTTTGTTCTGCCATTCTCCGCCAGCTTCCGAAGTGCATGTCCTTCTTAAACCCTCATTGTAATGGTAAAGAAAGGATGTCAGAGGCACTGCTGCATGAATATTTGATACCGTTTCCTTGGATCTCAGTAATCCTAACTCACCAAACCTAAGTAACTTGCCCAGTAACTAAATGTGAGAGATCCTATTTACTCAGCTGTAAAGATTTGAGATCTTAAAGCAAAGTGCATTGTATGCACCTGCAGATCCCCTTTAACTGGGGACCCAGATTTGCACTCCAGGCAGCTGAAAGAAGAGCTTGTCCCTAAATTCTGTGTGTCGGTAGTTCTGCCATTCACAAAATTACATTTCAACTGATGTTTATCCCTGTTCCTTGTTCAAGTCTCTATAAAATCCTGATTTTTCTGGTGGATATTACAGAGAGCAGCCTACATTGTCACTTAAATGGAGCAGCAGCATTTCTATGCCCAGGCTGTAACTGTTCAAATTAGAGCATCTCACCATCGTGCCTGCATTTGTTGGGTGTGCTCTGAGTGTGTCCAGGAGCTGTGACCTGGGTACAACTTAGCTAAAGCAAAGAAAAAAGGAAGGAATCAAAGCAAAAAAGGCCCTTACGTAACTGCAGCTATCACATAGCAGACTCGAAGTTATAAAAAAATGGTTGTTATTGACCTGCTTTGCTGTCCTGCTGATTAATAATATCCCTTCCAAGCTGGTACCCAGGGCAGACAAAGCACTCATTTAATATGACACAGTCACACGAAGTAATGAACCTTGTCTGAGAAAAGTCAAGAGTTAAATTCAGTTAACATTTCAAAGGCAGGATTCTTGGCCTTCTGCCACTGCTACAGCTTTCTGCCATAGCAACTCGTCTCCAGATAGCAATAGCATGATTCACTAGTAGCAAGAGGTGATTGTTGAATTTGAATATTTGTGTTTGTAGATCGACTCCAAGCCATGCATTTGCAATCTCGGTGATTTGTGTCCCTCTTACTGTGGTCTCCAACCGCCTTTCTCGTTTGGTGGAATGCTGTGCAGAGGGCTGCTGGGCTCTTCATGCCTGTGATTAGATGTGTAATAGATTATTGATTGCTTTGTCTTGTAAGGTACTAAATCAAGTCTTCTGTATTGAACTGTTTACAGAGTCTGTTGTTTACCTCTGTACATTTGCAGCAGCTGGTTAAAACCAAGGCTCAAAGTCTGACACAAAAATAATGTGTCAGTAATGTTCCATATAAGTGAAGAGAAACCTTTGTTCGTCTTCACCCTTTTCTCGAACTGTAATCTGGGACAGTTAAAAATTATCTACCTCTCCTACTGAGAATTGGGGGCGGGGGGGGGGGGGGGGNAAGAAGAAACAAAAGCTACTTGGCAGAAGACTAGGGACATGCAGAATTTGTCACTTGGGGGTTTTATCAAAAGATAAAACAGTAGCGATGCAGCCATCATGGACAAACCAGAAACAGATCAGTAAATGGAAGAGAGCAAGGACTGAACAAACAAAAATGAAAAAGAGACATAAATCTGGGGGTTTTTTTTAGTGGTGTGATATGAACAGTAACCATTAAAGACTAGACATTATTAAGGGAGTATGTTATCTCTCAGTAAATTGGGATTTTAAAAGCAGGAGGCATATTAAAAGACCTTTAGTTGAAAAAATTATTCTTTTCTGCATGTTGCACAGGGGTGCACTGCTCAGCATCTAGGTGGACACTGACACACCATTGCCTGTCTAATGGATGCACAGATTAATGTTCCTCAAAATGTGCCAAGAGACCCGAGTGTGCCAACAGGTACTCGCAGTCCCCGAGGCATTGCAACAGACTCTTCAGGATGATGGGACCATCTCGGCTTGGATGCAGCTGCCACCCCTGCAGTGCACCCCCCCGTGATTCATCTGGAGGCTGTGAGCCTTTCTCTGCCCGGAGGATGCAGATGGGAACAGCCTCTGCCGTGGGCTGCCACACCTCAGTCTCCCCAGCCCGTGGATCCCCACGGGGAAGGGGTTCAGGGCACGGTGCAGAAGCCGCTGCTTGACAGGCGGGTGCAGCTCGCAGCCGTGTACCCATAGCAGTGCAGGGGTATGGCAGCAGCCAGAGCCCCAAAACTCAGCATTTCCACAAACCGCAGCAGTTCCCAGAGCAGACACGGAGGCAAAGCCTCAGCACAGGCTCTGTCACCGAGGGCTGCATCAGCAAAAGATCTGATAGAAATTCGACTCGAGCTCCATCAAGTGTCCACTCTGTCTCCTCAGCTGCAGGCCAGAATGAGTTTTACTCTCCCGGATTCTCTTTTGCAAGTGGGGACATTAAACACCAGGAGCAGAATCACAACCAGAGACCAGGGGCAGCAACAGTGATCTCCCGTTTTGGACCCTCTGCCAATTCTCCTCTCTCCTTTCTCCTCCCGACGACTCTTCACACTTGAATGATTCTCGGGGGTGGTAGTCTGCCCATAGGAGACTTTTCACACACTCTTCGTGGCTGCAGCTGGGAGAGACCTCCCCGATTCCCAAACTGCTTCTTGAGTACATCACCAGCCCTCGGTAGACGTGAGTTCCCCCCGTCTGTCCTTTGAGCTGCTTGGGACAGCTCTCCCTTCCCTCGTTCAGCCCTGATGAGCTGGGTCGGGTTTAAGTGCTTAAAAAGCAGGTTCCTGGCAACTCGGGGACTTGCTTTTTGCCAGCATGTGTGCAGAGAGCGCTCCCACTAGCGAGCAACTTGGCTGTCAGCTCTGAGGGCTTAATGAATGCCTGGCAGCACACCAGCAGGCAGCTGCAGAGGAGCAGGCAGGGGATGGGGACCTCATCCCCATCCCAGCTGCTGCTAGAAGAGGACACACGGACAAACCTCAGGAAATGGGCTCTGGGGTGCAGAGCAGATACAGCGAGGCTGGAGCTGCGCACCCCGTTCTGTTGCCATGGGACTGATAGATCTGATACTGCACAGCCTGTGCTTTTTCTTTGATCTCTGCCCTCTGCAAGCAGACACCTTTCCCCCCCTGCTAATTCGTGTGCCTGGAGAATGGGTTCTGCCACATTAGTCATCGCTCATGCTCCTCAACTGCCAGCAACCCTTGACAGCAGCATCAGTAACAGCCTCTAAAGAAAATTGCATCCATCCCATTTCTTCTAAATTCTCATTTTTGCCGCATTTGCAGGCTCTGAGCGATTGCTCCAGCTACCTTCCTTTTGGCAACTGGAACTGTCTGGGTACAGATCAGAGAAGTCATCCAGCATCTCTCACCAAAGGGGGCTGAGTACTCCCCTTCTTATGTTTCCTTATCCAGTGGTTCGATAACTTCACTTTCAGACACAAGACAGCTGAGGGCCCCCTACCGACAGGTCGTTTTCATTTTCCACCTCCCCCATTTTAATGCCTTTAATGTCAGAGTGTTATTTATTGCAAAACTTGTGACATTTTCTCACAGCTTCATGGCAGTATCAGTCCAAGAAAAGCTTAAAAATATATGTCCCTTTTATGAGATCTTACACTGTGTTTTAGCCACTTCTAGTTCTCTGCAAGGCATTTCCTATGCCACAATTTTAAAATCTCAGAGCAGGTCTCCTTCCCAACCCACCCCAGTGCCTCCTGTGGAGCAAGCATCCACACTCAGTGACATATTATCACAGCTTGATTTTGCACTTCAGTACCAGCCAGAAATAACTCCAGAAACTGCCCAAGACTTCTAACCTTGTGAGAAAGCAGCTCACAGCCCAGGTCTTGGCATGCTAGTGTAGTTTAGAAATCCCTCTTCATGCCAAGCAAATGCTGGAGGCTGGATTTTTCCCAGTTGCATTTTGGCAAAGCCAAACCAGCTTGTAAGCATCACCAGCAGGACACAGAGCCAACACAACTCCGTGCAGGGATGCAGGAGGCCATCAAGCAGCCTGGGCTGGGGGCTGCACCCCCACACTGCACCCCAGAGAGGGCTGCATCTTCTGGGTTTTAAAAGCACAAAGAAGTTAGCAATGCTCCCAAACAGGACAGGTGCTCCCCACAGGCCAGCATTGTTTGCAGGTCAGTAGGAATCCTGGCAGTAATTCAGCAGTGGTTAGTGAGAGGAAAACATTAGGATAACTCCTTTGCTTCTGTAGACTTTTTACTCTGCACGATGGCTGTGGACCAGCACCTGCCAGGGGAAGTTTCAATGCCAATGATTATCTTTGGATGAAGCAGAGGTAGAAAGCAGCAACTCAGTCCCTGTTCCCACAGCAGAGAGAGCCCAGCTCTAGGAGCAGCCAAATATATCTGGGCTTCCCAGACAGCTCCTGCAACTCACTGTCTGTAGATCTCTCTGACAGAGACCTCTAAGGTCACATGGAAAATTTACCACCCTAAATCCCAGAAATTTTAAGGCCAGGCTTTGATGCCTCCTTGGGTTTTAGAACTTTCTACTGACTTGCCACATCTCTGCAGCTTGCAAAATCCCAGGATGTGACGTTCTCCTGAAGAACCTGCAGTTGGGGGTACAGCCAGCCCCATGCCCACAGTGTCCCCACAATGCTGATTTCACATCCCCTGAAACCAGGAGGCATTTTTGGGAACATGCGGGCTGAAGCTCTGCCCCAGCAGTGGCCACTGTGGCCTCTGCCACAAGGCCTGAGAAGATCCCACAAGGGCAAGGGGAAGGTGCTCTCATGGCTGCAGCTCCAGTGACCATCACCCCGCATTCAGACTACCCAAATTCCTGCTGGAGCACCCTGCTGTCAGCCACATCAGCTCCCAGTGTTGGCCAGTCAGTGACACCTGTGAGAAGTGTTTAGCAGAGATCTGCTGGCAAAATATCATCCCCTCCCAACACACATGGGAGCAATTACCTTTTCAGGTTTTTAGTCTGTTTTTTAGTAGTCCTCATATTCTCCATAAATTTCATTAGCTGGATTTATGTGGTCACTAAACGGCATGATACAGTATTATAGGCACAGCAGGAAATTATTTGCTATTCTGGTGAAAACGAGTATTTCCTAGTTTTGTCAGTGCAGGGAATTACATTATCAAGGAAATAATAACCAGCTGAACTGAAGGAGGGTTTGATTCATGGTAATTACTGATTATATGCAGATTACTTTATGGCTTTAATTCCTTGGTATCCCACTGTTTGCTTGCTAAACCTCAAAAAAAAAAGGCAGTGAGTATATGAGAGTCTTGTTTGTAAGGCAAATTACAGAACCTAATTTGTTGATTACATGAAAGGAAGCAGAGCTCTGCACAGACCAGGACATTGGCGGGAAGGAGCCAGCAGAGAACTGTGCTTGCATCCATCCTCAGCTGCAGCCACTACTGTGCTGCTCTCCAGCACCAGGTTCACATTCCCAAAATTGCTACCCTATCCTGTGCTTGTGGCTGGTTTTACTGGGGCCACAGCAGGGCTGAAGGTGGTCTGTGCCCTTTTTCTTTCGACCCGTTTGTCAGGTGGAGATAAGAGGATGTATCAATCCATTTGTGCTCAATATGCACAAATATTTCTTCCAATTCAGTGCAACAGCCAGGCCCTTGCAAACCTGCAGTTTTAACTAGCACTATGCTTTAAGGCATCAGAAGCTGGGTAGCAAGCTACAGGCTGCTTTTGACAGAAAGCTATCCAAAAATAGAGCAGAGCATCACCACTGCTTCTCAGACACTCCTGCCTTTCCAAAACAGCTTTTCTCTTACTTCCTACAGCAAACCTTCAGCAGACTTGCAATCCTCAGGGATGAAACTAGCCTTTTGATCTCATATATTATTCTTAACATCGCTGGAGCAAAATTTCAGACCATGTTCTCTCTGCAAGGGAGAGATGGGGAGTGAGACCCTGCTCCCACTGCCTCTGGCTGCCTCCCTGACTGGGAAGCCTCTTCACTCCCATTGCGCCCAGGGCAGCGTGCTGGTTGCATACAGCATTTATTCTTAAAATACGTAGCTACACCCTCTTAAGCAAAAAGCAAGTGCTGGAGTTTGCATCAAAAAATATCACCCTGTGTCAAAAGAGGCTCAGAAGCATGGTCGGGTGCTCCATAGTGTCTGGGTGTGTTGTCTGCAGCCACTTCAGCACATGTGCCAGCTGGGATCTTTGAGCTGCCAGCACTTTACCTAATAGATGAAAAGGAGAAATAGGGAAAGTGCTGTAATTGCCAGCCCAAAAGACAGCCCTCTGTGTCAGGCATGCCTGTCTGCACCCCTAGGGGTGTCAGTGCAGAGGAGCACCTGCTGAATCCATCAAGATTGGATGGCATTTGCAGTCCATGTGAGCTCTGTCCTCATCATAGCATGGTGCAGGACTAAATCCAAGCTCTGGGATGAAGGGTTGGCACCACCAGCATCCCCTTGGGAGCCTCCAGAAAAGCACCCTGTCCCCATGGTCAGTACCAGCCATGATGGCTCCCCTGGCCCAAACAGGGGGCAATGCTGCTCCTTCACAGAATAATAGAACAAGAGTGGTTGGGGTTGGAAGGAACCTTAAAGTTCATCTAGTTCCAATCCCCCTGTCATGGGCAGGGACACCTTCCACTAGACCAGATTGCTCAAGGTCCCATCCAACCTGACCTTGAACACTGCCAGGGATGGGGCTCCTGCAGCTCCTCTGGGCAACCTGTTCCAGTGTCTCACCACCCCCACAGTGGAGAATTTCTTCCTTGTATCTAGTCTATACCTACCCTCTTTCACTTTAAAGCCATTAACCTTTTTCCTAAGTCCACAATACCATCGTCCCCGAGTCCACATCATTCCCTTTGCTAGTAAAGAGTCCCTTCTGGATGCAAAATTGTATCCTTGGCTGTTCCCAAGTGCCCCAGCAGATGAAGCATCCTAACTCTGTGCCCCACACGCTGCAATGCAGAACCCCACTGAAGGGACAGTGTCTTCAGAAGTGATCCCCATTCCTGCCATAATGTCCACGGGCGTGTTTGTGCCTTTCTGTTTTGAGCAGGTGGATCCACCAGTAGACTTTTATCTGCCTGTGCAGGATGGCCACCCTTAGAAATTCTGAACTTTCTGTTCTCCCTTCGCAGGTCATGTGTCTTTAGAAGAAAGATACACACCACTTTATGCTGACCAGTAAGAGCTATTCATCACCACATTTCTCCACTCATTTCTCTTATCTCAGTGCAAGAATAAGAGTTGAATGGTAATTATAACGAAAGAAATACAATTTCAAGGGAAATATTTTCCTTTTGGTTGTTCGCTGTGGAAAGGCTGCTTCATCCTCTGCTGTTTCGCTAACACCCACGATCAGATAACATCTGATGAACCACCACAAATTAGGATGCAGCTGATGACTCGTTTCTGTGCGGTTTGTGCCTGGAGGCGGTGTGTGCGGTTTTGCTCTACCACCGAGCTGGCTGCCCCCGGGGCTAACCACAAACCACTTCAGGCCGTGCCGAAAGCCGCCCGAGTGCCGGCGTTTCACGCGCAGCCAGCAAGCCCCCGGATTCCTGCCGGGAGGAGCCGGCTCCGGGGCCGCACCAGGGATGCGCATCGGGAGGTGGCAGCATTTCACCGCTGCGCTGAGCCCGGCCCGGGGGAGAGCAGCCCCTTGCCCGGCCACGGTGCTCTGCTCGAGAGAAAAGCTGCAGGCTTTAATCCTTTTGCTTTCGAGGCTCGAGTCTGCCATACTTTACATTTGCTGCTTATTCCTTTTACAGCTCTCCCCTTTTTCCTTTACTTTCCTCCATCCCTTTTTCCTTTACTTTCCTCCACCCTCCCCCCCCGCTTTATTTCTTTATTTTAAGAGAGGGAAGGAGTTAAAAGAGGCAGCAAAAGGCAGCAAACCACCTGCAGCACCCGGAGCAACATTCCAGGGTCCTGAGCGTTGCTGGTCACCCCAGTCCTAGCGAGAATGGGCATCAAATGAAAGCACTCCCAGGTTACCCGTGTCACCCATGGGAAGTTCGCTGCACGACCAGGGCCTTCACCTGCTCAGGGGAATGGGGATTGTGGTGGGGGTGCCCCCAGCCTCCTGCTTACTGGGGGAAAAGCCCTACAGAAGCCCTGTGAGAGCCTCCAGTGTGATTGAGAAATCCTTCTCCTCTGGTCACCTCGGGAGGAGAGATGGCACTGCTATGGCTCTGAGAGCATCTCTGCACCATGAGAGGCACGGACCCCAGGGGACACCCCTGAGGAGGGACCTGCAGTGGGCTCAGTACATCAGCCTGACTCGCACCGGCCCCTCCGTGCCCCCAGAGGGCAGAGGCAGGGGTCACAGCTCCACCATCCTCATCTCCTCAACCACTGGGAAGGCCATAAACCACAGAAAAACAGTAAAAACACGTATCTGGTTCCTGTAGCAAGAGCTCTGCAACATCTTCCTTTACAGCAGGCAGCCCGATACAGGAACAATGCCCGTTTGCTCCTCCCTGATGCAGAGCTATTGCTCCTCTGGGTGATTTGTCCAACCATGTCTTATCAGCTGCACAAAGTTCTCCTAAACCACAAAGTACTTCCTCGCCTCAATGTGCGAGGTTCAGCCTCCTGCAGACCACAGATCAATTCAGATCCAAGGCAGTTCGAGAGCTCTCTAATAAAAAAGCACCCAGATGATTTTGGATAAACTGAGTTCTCTTTTCCAAAAGAATCCACAGTGCTTCAGAGCCCAAGCAGTCACTTGGAAGTGCGTGTGTCATTTCTGCCAGTGGGACATAGCTGGTTCCAGAATAAATCCCCTCGTTTGCAGAAAGTTCCTGCAACACCTTCCTTTAGAGCAGGCAGCCCAATGCAGGAGCACCCCTGGGCTGCCACAAGCCTCTCCCAGTGCACACCCAGATCTGGGGAGGAGCACAGAGTGGCTCTTCCTACCCCTGGGAAGGAGAGCAGGAAGGCAGGGACGACACTAAGAGCTCTCTGTCTCATGTTCACAGCACAAGTCCCGACCTCCATCCAAGGAAAGCTGCTCGTCCATGGAGAATGGCTCACAGAGGCGCTTCTCCATGTGGAGCCAGCAGAACAAGCGTTTCACAAAAAGAAACCAGTGAACATGTATAAATTCAGAGCCTGCTGCCTCACAAGAGCACCCACGTGTGCGTGGGGTGCTGTAGCTCCCTGGTTTGTGCCTGTCCTGCTCCTTTCAGTGACCCCGGACAAGTGGAGCAGGGCTGAGCTGCGGCACGAGCCAGCATGGCTTCAGCCAAGGGGCCAGACTGCTCAGAAATAAACGTGGTTGGCAAGGCAAACAGCCCCCTGAGTCACTTTAGATTAAGGAACCAATCTCCCTCTCATAAAGGTTTTTGTGCAAACAGTGGGGCTGCACCTTTATTAGTGATCGGATATTGAGGTATCAGTGCCCGTGACTTTGGCTGATCTTGTTTAAGAGCAGATTTTCCTTTTACGGGCTACAATAAATAAGGCTGATGATGTTGGCTAAACTATTAGTTTTCTTTTGGCTAGTTATCTGCAGATTAGACTTTTCCTATTACTGATATCTGCACCTATTGCTGTGTCACATACCTTTCTAACAGGAAGATTTTTTTAATAGTACAGAAAGAAAATGCTGTAATGTCTCCCTTCTCCTCAAGGGAAAACTGACATGAAGAACCAACTAAAATACAATATTAACTCTTACTGCAGTCACATGGCTGTGCTAAATGTCTGTATTAACCTGATGTTGACACAAAAGTAAACGCTCTGAGAGGATATCAACAAGGGTAACATTTTATTTGGCAGTGGATCCCACGTCTCCTATGTGTTTTGCTATGACCATTTTAAAGGTGGTTACCAGCAGCCCTGGGTGTGCTCAGCAGAGAGAATGCAGAGGCAGAGTGTTACAGGTGTGCGCTGCCAAAAATGAAAGACCAATGAGTAGGGAGCTTGCTCTGTAACACAGATTTTCAAAGCCATATAAAGGTTTTCAGACAACAAGTACTTAGGGTAGTGAGTGAGTACACAGGGTGATCAGTACAGCTTTTTGGTTGTTGGACAGCATCTGACCCCTGATCCATATTCTGTCCTGTCAGCATCCCTGATTGAGTTCAGAAAACGGAATTCTTGTCTTTTTTTTTTTTTTTTAATCTAAAAAAGTTTGACTAATTCAAACTCAGCAGCATGATTGCCTGAACAGATTACCTCCCCCAGGTTTTATATAAAGGTTCTTTGTAGAAAGTTACTGTAATTTAGATAAATGTCTGCTGCCACCACCAAGCCCATAACTTTGACAAAGGCAGCTATTGATTTTGTCTGATGTGATCTGTCCCATATGAACACATGCAGCTTCTCACTCGTCAGTTTATCTGCTATATTATTACTTATTGATTCCCTTATTTGCTTTTATTTACCTGCTGTAGAAGTTGGTGGAGTTTGGCAATTATGGGGATTGACTTTCAAGAGGACACTTTGCTTTGCTCCAGCTTTCTCAGCAAAACTTGGCCGAAGCTTGTCAGAGGGATGGCATTATTTTCTGCTACTTTCCAGAGGTTCCCTGAATGGCCTGAGCAGGACAGAATCTGGGTGATCTCTTAGGATGCCTCCTATCCTGACCTTTCTGTCAAAGCCATATGGTCTATCCTCTGAGGTTGCATATGCATGTGCATGTGCACACCTACCCTAGTTCTGCTGTCAGACACCATTAATTCTGTCAGTTACCATTAATTATAATTAATGTCTGTGTCCTAATGACATGGACTAGAATTTAACCCCATTTGTTTGTCCACACTGTTATGACTTAGTTTGCAGTCCCTATAGTGCCACAGAGCACGTACAGCAGACATGAGTGTCTCAAGGAGATTTTCTTCCACGCCCTGATATTTCAGGTAGCACCAGCCCCTGCTCACTGGGGGCCCTTCACTCTGCCCAGCGAGCAGTCACTCACACCATAAAAATGAGAAGGTCTCAGGTCTGGGGCTGGCAGCCTGGTATTAGGAGCTCACAGTGATTCAATAACCCTTCCCTCACATGTTTGTAGGTAACCTGGAATAAAGAACATTTCCATAGAAAACACATTACCTGAGACATTTTTCCTAAACTGTTATTTTTTTGCCGTTTCCAAACCCAGGTTTAGCTAAAGAGGAAAGATGATTTACTCCATAATATTTTTGCATGGTATCTCAATGAAATAGAATGCTTTGACTGGTACCTGCAGGTACAGATGTCCTCAGACTCCAGTCATTTCTCTTTAAAAACCTGGAGGTCAGTTGGGTGCAGTAATTATAGGAAGTGTACAAAAGCACCTCTGGTCGTGAGGGATGATTTGTAGCACTCTCTCCTGGCAATGGGCTTGCACAAAAGTCCAACAAAAGAAAAGCTGATTTTAAAAGATATGTATATACATACACAGAGGCAACCTCGAAGTTCAATGCTTGATTAAGAAGATGCTGATGCTCTTCAGGAAATATTTTGGGGGGAAAGCCTGCCGTATTTATTCATAATCAATTCTGCTTCCATGGGCTCCATTGTGGTGTCTAGACATTGTATGAATTGCAAAATAATCACAAAGTCTGGACTAAAGAGAAGGCAGAGAACTGTGGCATTTGTAACACCTGACTACCCACTACTCAAACTGCAAATTAAAGAGGTACACGTGACTGTAACAGTGACAAACTGAAACAGCTCGGGTAGAGACTGCACAAGTTTATTCAACCTGTCACTCTCTCTGGAGACAGGATCATTCTCTCTGTGCTGTTTCAGGTGGATCTTTGCAACTTGCTTTGAGAGATTTCCAGTGATGAAGTCTCCATAACCTCCCTACAGATTGTTCCAGTGCTCCTTTGTTTCTGGCAGTTTTCCAGCGTCAAGCCTGACTCTTCCTTGCTGCCATTTAAGCTCATCATTCACTGTCCTACAAACCATGGATTTTAGATGCACAAGATTTCTTTTCTTTTTTACAGCAGCTTTCACATACTGGAGGAGTTCCCCTGAGCCTTCACAAATGGTGAGGAGAAGCTGTTGACCAAGCTCAGCTCATGATACTCTTCCGTGTGTTTGCTACGCGGCTGTTCACACCCCATCTGGATTTCCACTGCTGATTTTCCCACTGAGTTGCTGTACTTGCCTCTAACAAAATGTCTTTTGGTTTTTTTTTCCAGAAGCTCTTTCAGATTTGATAAGATCATGTTGAATACCAAGTCAATCCTCTGAGGTAACTGCAGCCCCTCCCTGATGTCTGACATCTGCCCACTGAGTAAGTATTGTCCCTGCTCCATCACCCAAGTAATTTATGAAAAAATTCAATCACACTTTGGGTGAGACAGACACCTGTGACTCAGTATATCCTCCTGCTCTGGCAGCACACCCCCAGTGAGCACTCTCACAGGGGGCGTTACACAGAAATTTCACCCTTGCTTTTAGAGGTTACACAGAAGAAATGGTGGTTGTGTCAGGCTTTCTTCCTTCACTGTAGCTGTGAAGATATTTTCACAAAGCAGCTGTCATATTTTTAGAAAGAAAAATAAACACAAACAAGGCACAAACAAGCAATAATAAGGCTCCCAGGCTCTGTAGACTCCTCAGTCATGCTGCCTCTATTAGCTTCAGGTAAGACCTTAGCAATTAAAGCCAAATAATAAGGAATAACAATAAATAAGGAATAATAATAAATAAAGAATAATATAAACCATAGAGGGTTTTGCTCTCTCTACAAAGAAACATTTTCAAAAGTTAGAAAACTTCACCTTTGGGTCATGGCATAAAGGAGCTTGCAGAAAGACAACAACTCTGTTACAGATGGAGGGTGCAAACAGCTCTAGGGAAACACAGCTCGATGGGAAACAGAGCCGAGCAATAGCTCTTCTCTCGCCTCTGCTGGGGTGAAGTGGGGGTATGGACCTGGCTAACCACAGCACAGCGAGCACATCACAGGCAATCGATAGCCCCAAGTGCTGGAACAGCCGAGAAATTGTTGCTATGGATTTATATAGGGTTATACATTTTAAAGGGAGGCCACCTGAGAGTAATCTTAAGAAGCAGGAACAGCCTCTGTGTGGAAGCAAAGAGAGGTGATACCAGGACAGACAAAGTTATAAACATCATATTAAGGCATTTGGGAGTTGAGCAAAGGCAAGATGATGTAAAAGCTGCCTTAGGTTGTTTAAAAGATATTTTTATTGCCTGTGGATGATATGTTCAAGGACATAAATGTGTATTTCTCAGTCCCAGTTTGTGATTAAAAATGCCGGCTGACTCCAGACCATGACTGGAACTCTCTGAGAGGCAGCAGAGTGGGGAGGAAGGTTTCTGAGCAGCATAGCACCACCCCCTGCCCCAGACTTGGGGTTTGTGTGACCCAGCTAGGAGAGAAAAAACACCCTTTTCCCTGAGGGAGTCACAGAGGGACTTGTGGTGGAGCTGACAGCTGCAGATCCCCTGAGCTTGGTTGCCCTCCCCATCTTGACCGTTTTGATCCCTCCCCTCTGCTTCCTGCTCATAGGGGCAGCCAGGCTTGTGTGTCCATGTCAAATGGGAGCCACCACTAGAAGCCAGATGAGGCCACCTGCTGTAGGGTGAGAGCCTTTACCTCCACCAAAGGGTCTGATTGACCTCTCTGATATGTGTAAAAGCAGCTGTGGGGTGTCTTTAGACCAGCCTGAGTGTGCCTGCATATTGGCTGTGCTCTGTCAGTGGGACTACACTGCTACACCCACACTTACCTGTTCTGCTCCTACCCTGGTACGTGGAATAAATGAACCACAGGGCATTGCACTGCCTATTGCACTCCAAAGGTAGGTCTTGAAGATGTCCTTCGGGTAGCCCAATGGCATGACGAGCCCTTCAGAATTATCCTGGCCATAAAATAGCACATAGTGGTGAGGCAGTCTAAGCCTTGAGTGCTCAGTCTGAAGCCCTTAGGAGTGTAATACACTGGATGTCCTGAAAAATACCACTCCTGTTGTGTCTTTTCACCTCTGGTGGTAGGTGACTTTCAAAAAGGAGGGAATAAACTCCACCAGTCACTTCTAAGGAGCACTGTGAGACAAGCGAGTTGCAGGTCCGATAGATACAGCCATTTTTGCTTGCCTCTCTGCCAGACTGGCCCACAGACCTTTCTTTTTTTTGATTTCCCCATATGCAGCAAGAGCAAAAGTGGCACAGAAGTAACTCTGTTCCCCTTGGAGCAGTTCCCTCTGAGGCAGGGGACTTGTAGAAAGAAAAATAGAATCCACCCAACTCCTCATATGTGAAACCCCTCTGAGGGAAGCAGCAGCGATGCCATCTGAAAAGAAAGGGTAATGGAGACGTGGTTGAGGAAAGGCAGCTCATGCCAAGAGCAGGAAACATACCATTGTCACAGGGCCTTGAGGGAAGACAGAAGGGGAAGAAAGGGACATGAAAGGAGTGTCAGGGCAAGAAGACAGATAAATAGGAATAAGAGAAGCCTATGGATGTTGCCAAAATGGGAACAGAAGGCAGGCATCCTATCTGTGCTTTGTATGCAGATACCTTTTTCCAGGAGGAAAAAGACTTTTCTGATGTTCTTCGGTAGCTCTCAGGCAAATTTCACTGCTACCTCATCTTCCCATATCATCATTTTATGCCCTGCAGAAGAGGAGGATCACAAAGCACGGGTTTCCACACAGGCATCTGGCTCTCTCTCACCTACTACTACATAGAGCAATATCAGACACCTTGCATGCCTTGCACTGTCCAGAGGTGTGCTGTACTCATGAGAAGTGAGGAGCCCCCTCAGCACTGTGCTACCAACACACTCCTTGTTTTGTGGCAGGATAAAATGGGGAGGGGGTGTCAGGGGGCTTGTGCCCTGCTCAGCACTGGTTGAGGCCTTGGGGAATCACTGGAGAGGTGGGAGAAGCCACATAGCTTGGCAGAAAAATAGGATAAGCAAATAATTGGACATTAAACCTGTTCTGCTGTCTGCATTATAGAGGAGCTTGACTGACATTGCCAGGCCAAGTATCAGACACATTCAACATGTTTCTGTCTGCTCAGATGAAGTAACAACTGCTCATTTCAGACCAAGCATGGCAGGATGGGAGGGTATTAATAGGAAGCTTTTGTGGGTCTGACCAATACAATGAACACTATGGCCAGGCAAAAGGTCCCAGTTTTAATGACAATGAAGTCAGAGACAGAGCCTTTTCCAACTTCTAAAAATGTCTTATGAAAGACAAAAATGTTCTGGTTGACACAATAAGAGCTGCGTGCTGCTAACGCCACCGTGGGTTTCAGCAGATGAGACAGCAGCAGGGTATTTACCTCAGCAGGGCTGGGAGAGCTGTGGGGCTCCACAGAGCCTTTATTTCCCACAAACACATCTCATGTGGAACTAACGCCGTGACAGCACATACAGCAAAGTGTTCTAATCTTCCCAATTTCATTCAAAGTAAAAATAATGCAATTAGCTGTTCTTGTTCATGAATAGGCAGTATCTGATTACTCTTAGAGCTCACTATTCCAGTGTTACAAGTGAGGCCTCATACAGTGGGCTGCTCTGCAAATGCCTGTCTCCCACGTGATGGCCTTTGACTGCCACGGGGCAGCTGACATCCCTGGGATGAAGGAGTCCATCTTTAGGCGTGTCCAAGTAGGGGAGCCACTCAGAGTCTTGGGGTTATGCTTCGTGCACAGATCACACCCCATACCCAAACTCTCCCTGCAAAAGGTTTTCTGATTAATTTATTTCAGCAGCATAATTCAGTACAATTTATTGTTTTCTTTGAGACATTTATAGAACAGCAAGAACAGAAAGAGGGAAGCCTTAACTTATTTGTCTCCCATTTTCCTTATTTGCCACTGGACAATGAAGTTTAAAACAAAATACACCCCTGCTTGGGAAAATCAGATAAACTCTTTAGGAAAATCCAGCTTCCTACTTACTAACAAAAATTGGCCACAGTATCAAAAGTCAGACTGATATTGGAAGGTAGCATGGTCCCCATATTTACTGGCACATTTATTTTCCATCAGAAGAGATTTCTTTTGACAGCATCTTAATACTACCTAGATGTATTTCTTTCTATAAAAAGCAGCAACAACTAGAAGTGACAAATTGTATCTGCCTGCAGGTATAAAATCACATTATCTCTCTATGATGCAAAGGTGCTGATTAAAAAAAACCAACACGGTCATTCAAAGACTGTCATAGATCTAATTACATTTTATAGGAGACTAAACCTTTATTTAAACAATCTACCTCTAGGAGAATGTTTCCAGAACCACTCTTTCTGCCTTGGTTTTAAACATAATTATTAATATGCATACCATCTTCTTGGTGGTGATAAAGTGAGCCCTGATCCACACAAAATATGCCTTATCTCAAAAAAGACAGAAGGTTCAAGCTAATTTTCAAAACATTTTCGAATTATTTCCTGAAAAATCTCAGTCTTTCAATTAAGCTACAAAATGAAACAACTGCACAGCAAGCAGCTTGCTTGGAGAAAACCTTCCCTGGAAAAACAATGTTGCTTTAAACCAACCAGGAGCTAGACAGTGAGTAGCATGAAAAAAAAAGAACCAAAACTTTAAAATATTGCCCCAGTCCAGAATTTCTTTCCTTTCCCAACAGTCAATTTGTCTTCTCCTGATCCCATCCATCTCCTCTGCCTGAAGCACAGCAAGCAGTTTGTCCCTGCTAGAGAAACAAGTGTTCCCAACAGAGCTGATAAACCTCCACTGCATAAAAACACCCCCATCTGCCAACGTCCTGGGCTCAGCCCCTTTCCCTGCTGGAGTGACTTAAGTGTGTGGAAATGTTGGACAGCGCTGAGACAAAAATCCTGGATAGTTTTCATCCTATGTGGTATTCCCATGCTCTCCTACCAAACGAAGCCGTGTGGAAAACACAGATGTACAGACACCTCAATCCCCACCAAGTGTAGTGGGAAAAAGCAGCTTCCAGGCTGCTTGTGTTGCTTGGGCAAAGCACTCTGTGCTCGTGCTGCTGCCTGGCTATAAGGGCATGGAGGACAAAGGCAAAGAGCAGCTGACTGATTTGGTACTTACATGTCCAGTCAGCAAGCAAGATTGCTGAGAGGCCAACCTTCAGGAGTATGGGTGCTTAAATCCTATTCCTAATTCTGATCCTAAGCATCTAATTCTTACTTTAAAGTGCTGACACATCCTTAAAAATATGCCATTGTATGGATAGAACTCCAGTCTTGCACAGGTGGAGAAAGAGCCTGTGCCACAGAAGAGGGTACAAGGGACAGTGCAAAGATGTTCTACCCCAGCACCTTGTGGCAGGGGCACAGACAGCAGCAGGGGATGGAAAAGATGTTGCCTTGTAGGTGATTGCCAAGTTTGGGTTTGCAGCTAGGAGTTTAATTGTGTCCAAAAGCAGGCCAAAAGTTGAATCTGGACTACGTTTCTCCCTTCACTGGCTGAATGGTAGGTTGGGATGCTCAAGAGACCTGCCTGCACTTGCAGTTTTCAGCTCAGGAAGTCTAGGATTGAGGATAACAAACAATGCTGCAGTGAAGAAATACTTTTGGTCTTTTGTCTTGTGCGTGGCCCCATCCCATTGCTGGAAAGTAACACCACAGCCAGCTGATGTATCTGGGGTACCTGCTGGAGAAGCTGTTCCCACACCAGGAGTCCTACTGTGAACCATTGCGCTCTTTCCCTAACCAGATATGAGCACATTCTTCTTCTCTCTTGCTCTTTCTCTCCCACCACTTGTATTGTGATGCCAAGAAAGTAAATTCATTAAAAAAAAGGGTGGGAATCTGCTGGAAAATGCCCTTCACTGTGAGGCTTTGCTGCAACATGTGGAGCCTTCACAGAGACCTGACCATTGCTTCACCTCCCGCTGCCTTCTGTCACTTCTTTGCAGCAGACAGAGCTGACACGAGCAGACCTGCCTCCGCTGAACCGGCTGCCACCTCTACTGTCAGCACTGAGTCAGCGCTTACCGTTCTCCAGCTGCCCCAGTAGCAGCTGGGTTATTTCCAGGACACTGGAGTTACTGCCCTCAATAAATGGAACTGCCACTGGGGGAATGTAGTCAGAGGAAAGAGCTTAAACATCAAGAGGGCAGGGAAAGGTGTAGTGGTTTTCTACCCAGGGGATCTTTGTGAGGCACTCCTGAGCAAAATGCATCAGCCTGGAGGCTGCCTGCTGTGAGCTTTCAAGGGAGGAGCTGACTCAAGGAGGACCAGGTGATGTGGAGACACCTCACAACACAGACTGTCTCCCAAACAAGCAAACCCAACAAGTGTTAAGGTGAGATCCAGGTGTGCTCATCCTCCATGCAGAGCTGAATCTCACCTTGGTCACTCCTTCCGAGTCGCACATCTCCATCATAAAGCAGTAAGAAAGAGAAAACATTTTTGTTTATTTCCCTTTGTCTTTTTTTCTTTTTAATAATGACTGCTACAACAGCTAGCTGAAATGCTGAGGAGCAGTTGCAATATCAAAAATTATTTTTACCTCATTATAAAAATTTATCCTTTTTAGAGTGAGAGAGGCAGAATGGAGATTAGAGTTTCTAGTGATTTGTCAGGTGTTACTTAGTACCTGTGGATCATTACATTGATAAAAATATGTACAGACTCATTTTTCAGGTTTAAAAGTGTTTTGTCCTTTTGTTTGCTTAGCTAAATAAAGAGGTTTTGTTTGACCTGTGATTTTAAATCCAGCTGGCTTTTTAATATACAGTGACTCGCACAAAGCAGCCTGCAGAGTCAGTCTCTTTTCCACTGTTCTACTGCTGATTTAGGCAGAAGCCCCACAGAAAATCAAGCAGTGTGTGGGGCTTTCGGCCCTGACTGGCTCCCAACCAGGTCTTCCTCACCAGAGCTGTGCTCTTCGTTCTGTAATTGCTCCTGCTGAAACAAGGGAGCTCATCGCAGCGAGAGGTACTTCAAGCAAGCCAAATTACTGCAAGTCTGGTAGGATTTTCAAGGTTTGTAATAAACCATTAGTTTCTAATGAAAACTGGAGCTGAGGCCAAGGACTGCCTGTCTCAAAATTGTAACTTTTTTGTAATGAGATACTGACATTATCTTGGCTGAAGTGCAATAGGGCATCACTGGTTTCAGCTGGAACAGGCTGGGAGCCCTTTAGACCGAGTCTGACATCATTTTACCTACATTAGAATAAGGCAAAGATTTTTAAATTTTTTCTGGTAAAGCTGGAAATCTCATTTCCATTTCCAGCAAAGGCTACAAAGAATACACTATTACCAAACATTGGGCCTTATCCTTGCACCTCAGTCTTTGTGTGTTTTCTCCCCTCATACACTGCACCATTGACATGAGAACATAAAAACCATTGAGCCCATGGGCCTGCGGGGACAAGGAAATGGCAATTGCTATTGCAGTTGTGGTCTCTATGCAGGCAAAGTTGCCCATGGACTTTTGGAAGCAGATCAGACACAGTCCCCCTTGAGCAGACATGTGGTTGTCCCCTGGGCTGCCTTCCCATTGGGGCTGCATGAGGGCCACAGCCCTGCCCTGCCCAGTGACTGGAAATGGGGCTCCAGGAATTTTTGTCTCCCCACATAATTTCATGATCAAGGTAAAAGTGCCATTATCTGATAACAGGAGGAGTTTGTGGGTCCAGATACTTCAAATGTGACACCATTTTCTCAAATAAATGTCTGCTCTTTCAAGAAAAAACTCAAAAGGAAAATACAGATGTAATGCTATACACAACTCCTGGGCTTCCTGCATCGTCTAAAATGAGATGTTATTTGGGGAGAGAAGAAATTAGGTAGCCTCCTTTATGTTATTCCACTCAGGTATTCCTGCAGATCTGGATTCACTTTGAAAATTAAAAGCTGTGTTTTACTGCAGTGGGTTGATGTCAACTCCACTGTTAGGGCTAACCAAAACCTATCAAAATAATCTCTCCTCTTTTACCTTAGTTTTTCCTAGAAATTATGAGTCAGCATGTCTTTCTGAATGTGGCATACAGAAAAAACTCTTGCATTTATATTGTCCCAGGAAAATGAATGGCTAAGATCACTGTAACTAGAATTTTCTTCCTGGAAGAGAATAATGCTTGGGGAAACACATCAAAAGTGCCACATTTTTAACAGGAGGGATCCAGCTTTATTTTTTAGATAAAGTGAATCATAGGGGGTAACTGAAAATGTGATCATATAACAAAAAAGAAATAAAGTTTCATTGAAAGCAATATGGACTAAAATTGGAAGAGTAACTCACCTAAATCCTTTACACTCCTCGATTAAGTGGTTTATTACTGAAGTAGGATTCTTTTCAGCTAGGTTCTTTATCTAATTTTTATACAGGTTGTAACTGTGCAATGTATTCATGGTGAGAATCCTCCGATGCCAGAGTTAAAGAACGAAGGTTGCATTAGAGGTGATCTGTGGCAGATTCTGCCCCCCTGAGGACTAAAAGTAAGGATGAGAAGTTTCTCCTAGGAGTTTTCAGAGCCTGTACAGGGCTCCCAGAAGCCTGCTCAGGTCCTACTCAACATCTCCCACCTGGGTGCAGGGTCAGGGCCAGGGCGTGAGGATCTGCACTCAGCAACCCTCTCCTGTGGTTTTATTGCAGTCAACACAGGAATGACAAGGTTTATGAGACTAAAGCCTAGGAGATGGCATGTTTTCTGGTTTTACCAGCAAGTTTTGCCATGTTTCACCTGTCTGAGGTACTCACTGGTCTTTCTCTGAGCAGTTACTGTTGCAGGTGTTGCAGTACCTTTGGCCGGGTCTCTGCAGGTCACTAGAACATGGTGAGGATGCTCCAGCCTGCAGTTTAGTCCCTGGCTTTGCATGGGGAAGGGAGCTTAAGCATGGTCTGTGCCACCCAGCCACAGGGCTAGAGGGAAGGCCCGCTTTTATTTGCTGGCTTAGATATAGTATATGAGATGTGGGCTTAAAAAGGGGGTAAAAAAATCTTTTTTACCAGCAACTTGAGAGTTCTTAATTTGAGCAGTATTTTATATATAATAAAATCTGGTTTGAATTGTATTTGTAACACCACTGCAACAGTTCCCTGATGAACTGCATGCCTCAAGGTAGTCATCAATTACAATGTCACATTCGTGATTATTAGAATTGATAAAACTAGTGGAACTAGCAAAGTCTGGAATACCAATTTTTCTTTTAAATTAAATCTCTTTGTATTATCAGTGAAATGATGCTGTGTTTCATAATACATGCACATAATACAACGTTACTGATTCACAGCCTCTCTGAGGCTTGTTGGATCCTTGTGGACCCAACTGCTCTAGCAGGCAGATGTTTGATCCATTGCCCAGTCACAAACTGGGAAAAGTACTAGTCCAAACTTTTTATATGGTACCATGCATATAAAAGCAATCTGTTTCAGCCCTTAAATACAATTAGAAATGGTAGTGATAAACTATAACATAACCAAGATGTAAATGTAGCATTACTACAAATAAATGAACAGCCACATTGCTTCTGAAATCTGCTGCATGTGCTGTTGTTCTGAATAAATCAGTTGCTGGTGGATTTGAACCTCAGTGAAGAAGTGTTCCAAACTCTGAACAACATTGACCTCTGACGGACTCTTTGAAGCCACTAAGCCGTGGGATTGTCAGAAGACTGTATACTGCTCTGAGACAGGCAGACAGCAAAGATGCACTTAAATGATTTTTCTGCAGCATGCAGTCCAAAAACAAGGAGGCAGAGAAACAACTCAGATTCCCTTCAGAACTGCAGATGATAAGGGAAGTCCGCATATTGTGGCATTTTACAGGCTTTTAGGAAAGAATACTGTGCCTCTTCTTTTCCTTTTTCCTTTTTTCCTTTTCAGCATTAGACTAAAACAGGAAAAAAGAGCCCAGCTTAGAGAATGATTTTTCCCCACAGTTTGATAATTTTTAAATGGGTCACTATTGTAAAGGGCTAATTTATAACTTGAAAATTAAAGCTGCTGGGAACCTGTTGAACAACTGTAATAAGCAGCCTACTTGACCAGGCTATTTGTTTCTTTGGTTTCTGGAGGTAAAAAAAAAAAAAAAAGGAGTTTGTGCTCTTCGTTACTCTTTGCCAGACTAAAGAAGAGAACAAACAAACAAGCAGGAAGATGCCTTTCTTGGTCCAGTATTTCATCTCCATAGTAAATGATGATCTCTTTAGGCAGAATTACATGGGGAGACTTTAAAAGTAAACATAGGGACTTTGCTCAATTGGCAAATATACCAACTCTCTTCTTTCTAAAAGCATCCAAACACAGAAGCTTATATTACATTTTATATGTTTTTATTTGTATACAAAATGTTATAATTTATCAATGTTGTGCAGCAAAGTATGGACAGACACATACACCACATACATACACTCCAGCCCCCTTCCCTCCCCCAACACACACACTTACAAATACGACACGAACACAACTTCCTTTCTCTCTGCCCTTCAGAAAGGCAACACTGTTTTGGCAGGTCAGCAGCTAGAAATAAGGTGCTATAGTTAAGCGGTACCGGAATGTCTTCACTTTACAAATGTGATGTGCAAATTTATATACAACCACATTGTTGTTTTTTTTTCAGGGAACCCGAAACTCCATACCCCGAACCATTCTCCAAGATACAAATATGTATAAAGTGCTAATACTTAAGCATGTTTCCAATGACTTCACAACGTAGTTTGAAGTTTAGAACAGGCACTGTAATAGTTCACTGGGTAGATTGTCACTCGGTGCAGTTTGACAGAGAAGTCACTCAGACATCGCTGGGGGACCGGGAGCGAAAGGACACTTTAGCCTGAAAGCAGCCACAGAAGAGCACCCACATGGACCTCTGGATTTCCTGGTTTCTGTAGGCATAAATGATGGGGTTGATCATGGAGTTGTAGGTAGCAGGTAGGAGCGTGGCGTACGTGTACACAGAAGGGTAGTCAGGATCCCCCACCACACAGTAGATGGCAAAAGGCAGCCAGCTGGCTCCGAAAGTCCCAAGGATGATAGCCAGGGTAGAGACTCCTTTTTTGGTGGTGACATAGTGTGAAGCAGTCAGAAAGTGCTGCTGGAGAGCTATCTGGTGGGCATGCCTGCAGACGATCTTGCAGATCTCGATGTAGAGATGGAGCATGATGAGGAAAATGAGAAAGAAAGAGGCAGACAGCAGCGTCACGTTACTCTTGGTCAAGGGTCTGACGACGCTGCAGGCGGTGCGGTCGTGAAGGCAGTTCCAGCCCAGGACGGGCAGCAGCCCCAGGCAGAGGGAGACCCCCCAGGCACCGGCCAGCATGGTGTGAATGCAGAGCACCGTCCTCTCCGAGTAGTAGGTGAGGGCATTGTAGAGGGAGAGGTAGCGATCGACCGTGATGGCCAGCAAGCTACTCACGGAGGCGGCGAAGGAGGCGACGAGGAAGCCCACCGTCAGCAGGCTGACCGTCTCCGAGCGGATCACGTACTGGAAAACGAAGTTGAGGATGAGGCCGAGGCCGGCCAGGAGGTCAGCCGTGGCCAGGCTGCCCACCAGCACGAACATGGGGGTGCGCAGGGCAGGCGAGTAGCAGATGATGGCAACCACCAGGGCGTTCTCGCAGGCGATGGCGGTGCCGGACACGCAGAGCATCACATCCCAGGGGTTGAGGGCGGCGGGCGCGGGGGGCCGCGACGAGAGCTCCAGCGAGGCGTTGCCGCCGCCGGCCGGCAGC
>VXAD01006100.1:42325-119141 GCA_013399195.1 Dicrurus megarhynchus
GGTGCGCTCCGCGGTGCCGGGCAGCAGGGTCAGCACCGGCCCGCTCTCCCCGCCCGGCTCCGGGCCACGGAGCGTTCGGTCGGCGGCACGGGGCAGCGAAGTGCGCGCACACACACACAAGGAGCCGCACCTCCCACGGCTGCTTTCCCCCGGCTCCGCAGCCGGTTCTCCCGCGGTGGGTGCCGTCCGTGCTGCGCTTGCTGTAAGGACTCTGAGCCCAGCGGGAGCTCCGCGCTCCGCCGGATGGAAATGTGTCCGAGTAGCGCTCGAAACAGCTGTGAAAAAGCCTGTTCCACAGTTACCCTGTTTGAACAGTATATACTCTGGCGTTTGCAGTCTGTTCACCACCGAAAGCATCCGCACTGTTTTCTGAGGTCCCCAAAATGGTAAGGTCAAATCATAGAAGACCCAGTCTCATGGGCATAAAAGATATCAGCTCTCTCCTTGTCTCACCCTTTGTGTCTCACAACGAAGCAGCAGCCAGCACGTTTCCGCTCTAAAGCATGAATAGATGAAGCAGAATCGCAGAATCACGAGGGCTGGAAAGGATCTCTGGAGATCATGCAGTCCAACCCCCCTGCCAAGGCAGGGTCAATCTAGAGGCAGTGACACAGGAACATGCCCAGGTGGGTTAGAATGTCTCCAGGGAGGGAGACTCCACAACCTCCGTGGGCAGCCTGTTCCAGCGGTCTGCCACCCTCCATGTAAATAAGTTCTTCCTCAGGTTGAGGTAGAATTTCTTGCATTTTAGTTTACAGCCATTGCTCCTCATCCTGCCACTGGGCACCACCGAAAAGAGCCTGGCGCCATCCTCTTGACACCTGCCTTTAAGATATTTATATGTACTGATACAGTCAAAGGATAACATTCTCGTGCCCATTGCTGGCCAAACCAGTATCAAACAAATGTGGGCAATGGGTAGGTTCCCTCTGCAGCAACAGTTTTCCTAGGGTACAAGCCAAAATGTGCCCCCACTCCAGTCTGGGAGACAGTGTTTGTTCTGTGACTGATGATCAAAAGAATGTGGAAATAAAATAACCTCTTAGTTATGGGAACAGCATGCAAACCATCAAGACACAATTTTGAAAAATACATTAGAAGAAAATGTGTTTACTGTCTTGAACAGTCCAAATGAAGAAAGCATGCAGGCTGCGCAACAGTAAAAGGTGGGCACATTCAAAGAGAATTAGTGTCAGCACTCATTACATCCACCCCCATCAATGTCCTCCTGCAGGCTAAATACTATCATCAAGACAAGCTCTGGACACTCTGTACCTCTGTAAACAACTGAAGCCATCGCTCTCCAGGAATTCTGAAACACAGATCTCAGAATAGCTTAATTTGGAAGGGACCAGTGGAGGTCAGGTCTGGGGCACCTCTCCTGTCCCACCACCTGCTCAGAGCAGGGATGGCATCAACTGTGCAGAAGTTTTCCTCAGGGTCTCGTTCAATCAAGTCTGAATATCCCCAGAAGAAGATTGTACAGCCTCTCCGGGCATCCTGTGGCTCTGCTTCACCCTCAACTGTAAAGATTTTTCCTTTTTATTCAGTAATTGCCTTCACTGCAACCTGTGTCCACAACCCCTGTGTGGTGTCCCACTGTCTATATATTTTCCCTTGCCTATCCAGGCATTACAACAGCATTAGTAACTGCAGCAAACCAGTTTCAAACAGAGTTTAGAAGGGTTTGCAAGTCTCCACAACTCAAGCACTTGGTCGAATACCCCTACCGTAGGTCAGAGCACAGCAGTTACCCTATTCCCTTTGCTAACTGGAGAACAGGTATGGCCAGTGTAAACTTGGATTAAGATTAATACTGAAATCACAAGAATCCCAGTGCAGAAAGAGCTGCTACAGAGCAAGGCAACAGAAAGCAAGGTAAAATCTAAAGAACAGAAAGCAAAGTAAAATTTTGTATTTGCCCAGAGGAAATCCTCCAATCTACCCCTCAAACAGAGGTGGTTAGTTTCAACATTAATTAAAATTACTGTGGCAGAATAAATTATTGCAAACATCTTTCAAAATTGATTAAAAATGCTGCCATTCAAACTTTAGCAAGTCAGGTTTGCGAGCATGAACCAGCTGGGGTCCACTGAAGCTCTAAGATCTGCGGTATTTTTATGGCATCTATAAAGCAGTGAGAGAAATGTAATTTATCTGGTTTTCAGTAATGAGATGTGGTGTGGAAAGTCTTGGTTGTGGGCAATTTGTCACATCTTTGACCATCCTGTTACTGCTGGGAAACAAGTTTGCAGCAAGTCTTGGCTACAATAGCATGTATATCATAGGGCAGTGTATGCTTTTTATATCATTGATTTTAAACACTTTTCCTTAACTGAAAACATTAAGAGCCCATGCTGCCAAGGCAGAAGTCATTTCATGTGTGCTGAAACCTTGTGAGAGTGTTAGGATCTAAGAGTGATATGTAGGAAGAGTTTTTAGCCTGAAAGCAGGCTAGTCTCACACCCCTTGCCTGTGATCACGTATTTTACTCTGAGAAAGAATTGCTCAACCACCGTAGTGTGTCTCTGAAAGGGAGATGCACATGTCCATCTTGTCTTTGCTCCTTGTGTTGTGTTTTCTTCTGAGTTCTTCCAGCTCTTTACTTCCCTCATTTCCCTAGACTTTTACACTTTCAAGAGGAGGATGCTCTTACAGTCCTTGTCAGCTTCTTACAGAGCCCAGGGAGCAGTGCTGTGCATCTTCCTCATCTGCCTCACGTTGCCAAGTATTGATTGGCAGGGTTAGGGACCAACTCCACGCTTATTAAAATGGTTACACTTCCTTGGGAGCTGTTTATATTTCCAGAGCTGTCATTAAAGGCCTTTTATCTTCTTAGTACAGCTTCTTGCATCAGTCATTCCAACAAAAGGTGAGCCATCTGGCTTGCTCTTAATTTTAACTGGTTGTGGGGACAAAGAGGATTCAAAGGGTAGATATAAAGCTGATGCCTAAGAGCCACCACATTTCCCACAGCACCATAAGGAGCAGCAGAGAGAGAAGTCTGGTCAGACCTTTTGCACTGTCATCAAGATGTTTTCATCTTGCCCTCCTAGCTGAGGCTGGATCCGCAGATCTCACTGGAGAATATAAATATAAAAAGCTATGTTCCAGCAGTGCGTACCTAAGCATAGCATATGATCTAACTCAGTAATTATCTTAGTGAGTTTCTGAAAATTAAGCAGCAACAAAATTAAAAAGTTGCTGAAACAAATTATTTAAAAACCTCACTGCTTGACTTCTCCATCTGTTCTGAGAGCTGAGCCGTATTTTCGTGTAATTTTAATATGTGCTTTCTTAATTTCAGTTAACTATGGATTATTTTGCTAGCTGGTATTCTTTAATGATTAATAAGCAGGCTGAGTAAATGTTAAGTATTATTAAATGTGCTTTACATAGCAAGAGTTTGAACCAACAAAAATTTCACTTCAAAATTTATCTTTCCAATAACACGCTGATAATATTGAAGAGTCATTTTTCTTCTGGCAACATAAAGAAGCCTTAAAATAAAGACAGGAGGAGGGGAAGGAGGAGGGGGGGGGGTAACACAGATGGTGAGCTAACCAGCGCTGGCATTTCAGAGATGTCTATGCAGCTGGTGTGAAAAGATGTTTTAAGCCCTTAGCAATCCATTTAGGCACTTCTTCAAGTTTGTAATTTTCCTAACTTGGTGAACTCAGCTGAGTTGCCTGGTGACAGCAATTAGTAGGTCTTTACTAATGATACCCTCTGCTTGATCCTTCAGATTTGGACAGGTGTCCACCTGCAAACATGCCATATTGCAAAACCTGCTGGTGACAGAAACCTCCAAGGGGTTCAGACGCCATTTAGAATTTCAATCTCATCCTCTACAGTCCCGTTTCTCCACCACAAATCGTGTTTCCCTCATGGTCCTTGACTGTGCTTCTTGATGGAGTACTCATGGTGCCACCACTCCTTTTTGATAAGTTTCCAGCTGCTTGGCTGCTCTGCCCCTCATAAAACTCCACTCCAGAAAACAGCCTGCATGTCTGTAAAATCTGTTTCACTTGCACAGTAAGGCTACATGGGACTGCATAAACACAAGAAAACAACTATCACACTTTTTCTAGCACATACTTGGGCTGAAAATCCTGGTTTACTTTGTTGCATTTACAAAGCTGGATTTCTCCAATGGATTTTATGGCTGCTTTGGAAAATGGTACTGTGTCTTATGTGGTCTCCGAATCACTAGCAAAAAGTACAGGGACAAACTGCACATAAGCAGATGAAAATCTGCTTTCAATAGGGTAACAAATACCAGTCATCAGGAGTGGATTCAGGCTGAACCTTAGGTTGAATTCTTGGTTTTGGGGTAGAATTCTCACCCAACCTCCCCTGGCCCTGCCCCACTCAGTTTCAGCAGCTGCTGCTTCTGCCCTTGGCTGACAGTGGCAAGGTTCTAGGCTTTGATCCCTCCTCCTCCTACCACTCCCACTTCAGACAGGATGAGTTTTGGATGCAGCTTTGACCTCTTAAGCTTAGTCAGACAGAGACGCCTTTTCTGAGTGCTCACCACCCAGAGATGTTTATTTTTTTTTTTAGTGCTTGAGCTTTCCTATCATCACTTAGAAAGGGCACAGATGCTATGAGAGCTATCAACACACGTGTTTAGAAATCTCCACATCTGTCAGCCCACTGCCACCAGCCAGCCAGGCTAAGCCAGAGGAGCTGGCTTAGCTTCCAAAGGAGTAACTTACGCCAGCAACTCTTGGATGCAGAAAGAGCTGCACATGGGTTTGTATGGTCATTGCTTACCCTTATTGGAAAAGTTAGCCTCTGGTCCACTCTGTTTATTTCTAGAGATTAGTGATAAATATACTGAAGCTAAATACACATATTTTGCAACCTTTCCTTCCTTGCCTTGCTAGTTCTGTTGACAGAAAGAAAGCAGCAGCAACAAAGGTCATTCATCAGTAGATGTGTTGTCAAGTGCACTGGAACAAGGTCTTTTATTGTTCTTATTCCTTTAAACTTTTTCAAAACCTTTTCACTCAAGTTTTTAAAAGGCTTTGAACTAGCCTTTAAATTGTTCCAGAGCTTTTCTGCACATCTAAGAGAGGGAGTCCAGAGTTCACCAGACAAATGTCATTTTGTAGCTTTGTAAAAAGAAACTGCAAATTTATTTTACTAGAATAAGTAAAAACACTGCTTTCTGTTGCTTCATGTGATCCTATAAATTGATGAGCAGTGGCTACACAGGAGGGTGTAGATAGATTTTTTCATTTAACTTAATAGCAAATTTGAGAACAATTTTTCCAGATACTAGAATGCAAGCTAAAAATAAATTTCATTGTGGAAAAAGCACTATGCCCATCTTCCTCTCTGAAATTGCTTTCTTTGAAATTGCAAGGAGGCAGCCCCATCATCACCCATGAGTAATTTCCCTGCCTGCAGTGCAGAACTGGTTCTGTGGGCCAGTCCCTATAAAGGGCTTGGGGAATAACAGTAAGGTATGTGCCTCCCCAAAATGGGTAAAAATCTCTTTCTAAGCCAGGAATCCCAATGCTGAGGTTCTGTTGAGCAGGTAGAGCTCAGAATAGGATCCAAAAGGAAAATAGAATAAGCTCAGCCTTGATCTCCGTGGAGCTGGCCAGAGGGATGTGCTGAGATAGGAGATCTGCACCTCTGCCCAAGAAGGATCTGCCCTAGAACCCTTTCCCAAAAGTTGGTACTCGTGTCTTTGTTTTTAGAGACCTGAGCAGAGCTTATTCACTCACTTTTTTAAAATCTAGGAGAGAACATTTTCCCAGACACAGCCCTTTAGGTACTCACATAATGACTGAACAAGCCCCTGTGGAAATGGTGGAGGAGGTCTGATTCTCTGCCCCACATCTCTCACAGGAATGAATTAACTATATGCCCTACCAACAGTTTGGGCCAACAACCATATTAAGCAGCCACTGCATGTAATACAGGAACACCCAGTTTGAGACAGGACCAAATCTCCATCTTCTCTCACCTTGTGAGCCTGTACTCAGGCTTTCTTTCCTGTGCTTGCTCTGGTACATCTCCACACAGCCTCAGTACAAAATGAACTGTACTGAAGCTATCCCCTGTAGCTGGTTTTCAAATTTGCCCTTAAAAAAAACCCCTTAAAATTGTCCTTAAAATTTCAGTGATGGAGTTGGTCTGATCTCCATAGGCGATTTCTCCTAGCGCTCAACTAATGTCCCTAATTACAAGGCGCAAGCCAAGAAACACTGGGTGGCCTTGAGTCACTAAGCTGTAAGAAATCCCAGACATCTGAGAAGATTGCATCCTAAAAAGACATAGTAGAACGGGTGGGATCTTTTCTGTTAATGGCAGGAAAGTGGGCAAAGAGCTACTTCCTCTCTTCTTCAGAGAGGAAGGCTGTACCTTCAGCAGTGGGGCACGTTATGGGGAAAAAGCAAGGTCCCTGCCCACCAGTGGGAATGTTGTCCTGGGGTGCTTGGGCTGGGAGTTTGACATCAGAGGCACCAATCCATACATCCCAGCCAAATATATTATATATCAAATTAGCTGTTACTCAGAGACACTAATAACTCAGGTGTAAGCCAATAGCATCTATGTATATATACACCCTTGTTATTATAAAGTTTAGTACTTAACATATTTACATGTCAGCTTGGCAAACCTTAGAGAAGACATTTCCTCTAAGAGAACAAATTAAAGCAACTCTAAAACAAGCCAGTTACTGCTCAACAGCCTGGGTGCCTGCCAGCAAGAAACAAATTGATGAATATTTAGCTGTGTCAGTAACAGAGAATTGCAAATTCTGAGAAAACTTTTTGTTTGTTTATTTGTTTGTTTGTTTTCCCCCTGGTGATGTCAGCTTTACAATAGTAAAACCAAAGGTAGAGCTGGCAAGGCTGAAGTTATTAGAATTGCAGGGTGCTTACAGGGCAGAGCATAGGGGCTGGGATGATTACATCTCCCAAGGCAGCAGGAAAGGCTGGGAAAAATTCATAGACAAAGCAATACATCCAACCTGCACCCCTCCTCCTCATCCCACAGGTGAACCCATGCTCAGCTTGGCAGCACCAAATGCAGGGACCCAGTGGTGTAATCTCCATAGCTCTGGGGTCCTCCAAACAAATGCTCATGCTGATGTAGATTGCAAATGAGTAATTTTCCATGTAGAAGGATGATTGTTTCACCTCTGTAATCCCTGCAGAAGGGCCTGCTTCTTGACATGTGCACTAGAAGGACCTTCTACTGTGTCAGGTTTTCACTTTTATTTCCAAAAAGCCTTATGAGGTAGAAATACAGGTTTGAAATACAGTGCTAGGATATGGAGAGCTTTAAACTCAAAATTATGAGTTGGGTCACTAGCTAGAAGTTAATGAAAAAATGAGGGATTTTGAAGAGCTGAACGTAGCAATATGCTCTGTGTAGGGAGGGAAAGGGCAAAACCCAAGTTGAGCATCAATACTTCACTGTTGATATATGTGCTAATTGGTAGCATCCACTTTTTATCTAATCAAGGAAGTGTGTATATGTGCCATAGAAAATAAAAATTGATTGCTCCCTTCTACGGCCACAAACACTGTGGCACTGTGTGCAGTGGCTGAGCTCAGCCTTTGGTTCCTCTTCTTGGGAGTACCAGAGTAGGGGGTCACTGTCCCTAGGAGAATGCTTCTCTCATGAACATCCGTATTTTGACAAGGAGAAAATGCAGCAAACATCCCTTGCCACCATTAATAAAGGCTCTCAGTGTCTTAAAATAGCAAGAAGACCTTTTTTAATCCATAAAGTGCTATATTCAGCTGGAGATAATTTGATGGTAAAGTACACTCTGACAAAGAAGAGTTAATCACTGACCTCAAAATTAGCTGTTGCCTAGGTACCCCTGGTCAGGCTGTGTTGACATTTATGTTGTGCAAACAGAATGCAATACCAATCACTGAGATATATATTTAGGGCTTTAAAAGTGGCCAGTTTTCCAAAGTGTAATGCAGTGCCTGGGACTGTGAGTTTAATGGTGGAAATGTTGATGCCAACTGGATATCAGTCAGATCATTCTATGGGAGCTCCTGCAGATGCGGTTCTAGAAATGTTGTAAAAAGATCCATAAAAACCCCCAACAAACAACTAAACCAAAAACCCCAAACCAAAAAAAAAAGCCCTCCACAGCATGTTTTGTTGAGGAGAAGCCATCCTGGTTAAAAAAAGATGTGCAGATAGCTTTAGCACCTAAGAATCATATACTGGAAACCTAAGTAATGTCCTTAGCATGGCTTCTCAGAAGACACACCACTCTAGATAATTTTTCTTTCCCTCTGTTATGGAATCAGACACCTCTCTGGGATGGGACCAACATCTCTGTGCAGAAAAATACACTTGGATTTCTCCAAAGTGTGTGATTTGGTACTGCGGGACACTAGGGATTTAACAAGGATGTTATCAAGGTGTACGGGGTCAAAAACTGACTGGCTGTCAGATCGCAGCAAGTGGCTGTAGGGGGAAATCAAAGCTCGTGCCTTCACTGGTTTATCCTACTGTTATTGCTGTTGTTGCCATTTTCTAATAACCTGGCAGGCAGTGGTGGTGGTCAAAGCAGAGGGTTCCTCACCAACAGACCTTTCACACCATGACACCTTCGAAATCGTGCCCGCTGCTTGTGTGCCCCTTTGCCATCCAGTGAAGGAACTCTGATTTGAAAGCACAGACAATTCAGGAGCAAATCCTGCCTGGCACTGGGGAGTGTCATCATGGGATCCTTAGCTGCCCTGCAAGCCTTTGCTCCTCGGATGGGTCTGGGGGCCTGGGATTTTTCTCCCTCAGGCCAATGGATCTCTGGGAGGTGTTGAAGGAACAATGCTCAGCACTGCCTGCTCCTGCCACCCTGCCAGCCAACTACTCATCTCCTTGGGAGCCAGCCTCCGGCACAGGCTGATGTGCCAGGTGGGGCTTACTAATATTAGGTGTGAAGATTGGTTCATTGTAAGCTGGGAAAAGATCGACAATTCCTGATTTGCACTTCCCAGCCTCAGGAGCTCCAGCCAAATATTTTTGCAGTCTGCTTTGGAAAAAAACCCCAAATTTTTAGAAGATAAACCCAAATGTCTGCTCTGGTATCGTCCATAGCACCTACCTCTGCTGCACATGCTTGAGGCAATAGTGTGTGTTCCCATAGCAAGTGGAGGAATTAATTTAATGGCATTATTAGGCCTTATTTACATGCATGCACAAATACTCACACACCTGCATGCTGTGCACACACAGAAAAGGAGAATGAGGGAGTCCTACTCTTCAGGAATATCCCCATGAGAAGTCAGTCCAGTAGGTGAGGTTCACAGTGACTGCAAGATTCCAGTTTTCACTTTACAGGCACAAACCCAGAAGCTGACTGACCAGCCAAAACAAATTCAGCAGCACAGCCCCACAACAATGGGGTCCAACCTCGTGGCAGTGATACAGCTGGGAGTGGGGACACCACCAGTGGAGGCTGGAAGACTGCCCTCTCATTGCCCACCCCTCGGTGCCACCCCTCACCAGGCAGGTGGTGCCAGAAAGGATGCAGAGCCCCTCTCCACGTGTGCTCCCTGCAGAGGAGTGCATTAGTAGCAACATTTCTGTCTCATCCACGTTTCCTTTGCGCTGTGGGAGGATGCTGCACACTGAACTTCACTGTGTTTTGCCTGCTTCCTCCCAGGCCCGGTGGCTTTTGGACAACCTCTGTATCATCAAACATGAGTCAGCGATTTCCATAAGCCCTGAAGCTCTTCTTGTTTATTGACCTTCTGCTATTTGCAGTTACACATTAGCCAAATAAACTTCAGATAGAACCTCGCCTCTCTTTGCATTTTAAAACACCGGCAATTTACATCAATGTATCTCACAAAAATCTATTAATTGAGGGAAAGGACAACACCATTTATGCTCAGATACCATTCTCTGAGCAAATTGTTTAGTAACTTTGGTATTTAAACTAAATATTTCAGAAAACCTTGTTGTGGATTCCTCGTGGGAGTCAAAAGATGTAAAAACCCAGTTATTTTGTAAGAGATCCCCAAAAATGATGCTTCCCTATCTTTTTGACATTTAAAATGCTAATATGGCTTTTGCTTGTGTTTATTATCTAAAGGCGTAGAAGTATTTATTTTTAGATGCCCAAAGGGTTAGAGTTAATCTCTAGTTAAAGAAATTTTGTAGATCATCAAGATCAGACAGCTTTCTAAACTATTTTGGATTCTCAAGGTGAAAAAAAAAATTAATCTTTATTAATTTATCTGGAAGTACCCAGTACAACTTTAGAGATGAGCCAGTCCTGCATTCCCACACATCCTCATGGCATGACCAGCTGCTGCCCTGCTCTGTGAGCAGGGGAAGATTTCAGGTCTGGCTTGAAAAGGACCGAAAGCTGATTTTCAGGGAAACATCACCACTTAGTGTATTTGTAATGATGTCCTTTTTGCTGGTTTTGAGTTCATGTGCAGTATCAAAAGCAAGCACAAGCCTTTTTTTGTGCACTGATAGCCTCCTAATGGTGTTTCCTTTGTTGGTTATATCTCACCTTTCTCTAACAATACTCACAGTTAAGCCACAGTTTTTTTACTCTAACCATAAGTGATCTAATTGATCTAATCTGTAATAGTGAGGATACACACCTCTGGTATGGACCTGGACATTATCGGAGTTGCCAGTCCAATGATGCTCTCCTGGGCTGCATTAGATGCCTCCATTTCTAACCACACAACTTCATTTCTATTCCTTTCCTGGGCAGTTCTGTGGACTTTTTTTAAAAGCCTGGAAGTGAACAGCTGAGTGACTGCAGAGGAAAATATAGTTGATGAGCAAGGGCAGGAATGTGATACAGAGACTGGCATAGAAAAACCTTCTGTTTCCTTGGGCACATGGCTTTTTACCCCGTTGGACCTCTCCAAATGCAGGAGCTGCTTCTTGACAGCCTGTTGTGAATGGATAATCAGTGCACCCCTGTGCAGGGATTTAATCCTTCCCTCATAACCCACTGCTCTTGTTCTTACCAGAGGAGAGAAAGAGTGACAGGAGCCACTGGCTCTTCCCCACCACTCTAACTGTGGTGAGAGGGGAACCTGTGCTGCGCTGCCCCTGCGTTTCCAAGGCATTGCCTGAAATTCCAGCATGGGGATAACTGGATTCCCATCTGGGCAGCAGATGCCAAGAGACAGCAAACCTCCATACATGCTCTCCCACTGCCTGCTCCCAGACCTCATGTGGCTCCTTTGTGCCACCAAGCTCCCACAGATCACACCTCAGCCATTTGCAAAGCTCTGCAGAAAATCAAGATCTGAAAGCTTTGCTGCTTAAGAAATCAAAGTTATTTCTGATCATATTGTGGGGAAGAAAGCAGAGATGTGGAATTTGTTTGAACACTCAAGGGACTTCATAAAATAACTCTGCTGTACCAGTAGGCCCCACAAAGGTACCATCGCCTTAATCACACTGTGGAGGTGTGGACTCCCAGCCTCTAAATCACTTAGGGTTTTAAAACTTCAAGCCCCAGATTGCAAACCCAGAAGCATTAATAAACTATTTGTTTCTTCTGGGTGAATGAAAATATTTGCCTTCTATATATTTTTAAACATAGAAGCAGACACAAGCTCATCAGTCTTGCAGGTCTGCTCCACGGCTGCCACCTATCCAAGCAGCTGCACAGAGGTACGTGGAACAGAGATTTTGGGTTGCAGCCATCCCAGGGCAGATTTTTCATTGGGTTTTAGTCTTGTTGCATGACATGGTCGCTGAGTAGGGCAGCGCTGGCTGCACCAGGAGGGGAGCTGCAAATCCTCACTCAAGGGCACGTGAAAAACCAGCCTGTCCCAGCTATGGCTGCAACACCCTCATCTCCTGAGGGCAGCGAGTCAAGATACTGAGGCAGAAAAGAAGGAACCCTCTTCATCAAAGCAGCAGATATAAATTTGCCTTTATTTTGGTCACTTCCCCAACCTGCTGTTATGCTTTTTGTCCTGTCTAAACTGAGATTTCATACTTAGAATTCATCCATGCTCCAAAAATATCTAGATACAGAGCAAAAGGCACTGGGTGAGTCACAAAAAATCCAAGCTAAAGAATTTAGGAATGCATTTTAATTACAGTTAGCATTAATTTAATGCTAACTACAATGCCTTTCATTACACAGTCATTTATTTTTAGCACCAAAACACACAAAATACTCTTTTGGAGTAGCTGACTGCTAGCATTTCAAAATTCAAAAGGAAGACCAAACTTTAACCATCATGGTGTAGTTTATGATACTATCAATTCCTAAATATGTTTGACTCTCACAAAGTCACAGGTGGGGCACTTGAAAAACCTAGAAAATTAATTTGCTGGACATCAGAATTGAGGACTTCAGTGCTCAGAAATGAACTCAGTTCCTGGTGAATATGAGGCGGTGTATTGGGAAAAGGCAAAGCTGCTGAGTTTTAAAGAGCTGTTTGCAGGTCACTTTTAAAAAACAGCTCTGGTCATGCCTATTCCCAAAAAATCTACTTTTGAACCTGATGGCTTAGCAAATAATCATCTCATATCAAATATCCCTTTCAAAGCCTTAATGCTGGAACATGCAGTGCTGATATGGCTCAATATAAGCAGTTAAATAAAGGTTATTATTTCCAAGTCTGAGGTATAAAAAAAATGCGTCAATAGGGCAGCTGAGTTCAAAAGATGCTGAATAAAGTTATTAAATGCTGATTCTGGTCATCTTTTCCCTTCTATTAGATTGCGGCAAGCCTGTTAATCCCTCCCTGCTGTAACAGTGCTGACAGCACCTTCCTCAACAGCCCTTCAGGGGTAACCATGCCTCATTTCCAGGGATGCCAGTGCACCCCCTTCTCTTACAGTGCCAGGGTACTGCTTTAAGAACCTAGTTTTAAAATCCATTTACACAGTCAGCTTGGAAAAATCAGTCTTTTGTGGTCTAGCCCATTACTTCAATGCAGGTGAAATTTTGATCAGTTGCTTGATCCCCTGTTAAGAAATAAAAAATTAAGGAGTATCCTTGTGATATTGTCCTTTCATGTATTTGCTGCAGTCAGCAGCAGCTGCAGAGGTTTTCTTTGATGCTTCCATCCTTTGAAGCTCTCATTGCACACTGTGCATTGCATTAAGTGCCTTTGAGGTCTGCACCTGGGAGTGCTCCTGCCTCTTTATCTGGAAAATCACCCCCAGAAATACACGCATGGTGTTCAGGGAACCCAAGCCATGCCAAATGCAGCCGCTGTGTGGCCTGGACATTTCTTCTAAAGGTCAAAATAGTCAAATTCCCTTCTTCCATTTGAAAAGGATTCAAAGCAGGGTATGAAGAAAAAGATATACTCACTGGCCTGGCCATCAGGACCATGGTGTGGAACTTAGGAGTTCAGATGGATTTTGGCCTTCTCTGTAGTCATCTTCAAGTTACTTCCAGTCAGTTCGTGAGTATGTACACTGATTTCAGTCATGGCTGCAGTCTGCTGAATTTAGGTCAAAGAGCAGCCTATGCCATTGAAATCAGTGTAAGTGCTAGGACATAAAGGTGGTCAGAGGAGGATAAAGGAGATAGAAGTCCCCCTTTAAGGTGTTCCCATTGCTGGTTTGGTTTCATTCTCTCCCCTCCCTTGAATTTTTAAAAATAGTTATGACTGAAGGATGTAGCCGAGTTCTTTCCCTCCCAGCACTGTGCCTTGCAGGGAGGAGAGGGAGAGGGCTCAGCCCAGGAGGCTGCCAAGTGCTCTGGCCCTCCATCAATAAAGCACTTAAGGAGTGCTTGTTTATAGGTATTTAGGCAGCACCATGGACAGAAATATCCATAGTACAGAGCCCTCAGGATCCAAACCAAGGCTAAAGGACACGTGTGAGATCTTAAAATGCGTTTTTTTTGTTTTCCAGCAATGATGCAGGGCTCGCCCAAATGAACAAACAGAACTCTCCTATTGAAAGGCTGCCCATCTGGCTCCTCTCCTAGGAATGCTAGGGCAAACAACACAGCTTACCTAGTTTGGGCTGTAATTATATAAACACATTAAAAAACATACCATACTACAGCACAGTGCAGGATAGTGTATTGTAGTACAGCACAAATATAGTATCTAATATGTATATTATACTATATATCTAATATATATATATAAAGGGTGGACCCTGTCTTCCTCATTGCAGACAGTAACATACGCTGAAGCAACAACATGAAAACAACAGCAACTCCTGAATTTCTTGCTGTCCTGCCATAAAAAAATTCAGCCCAAAGAGTGAAATTCAGCAAAGGCGTTGCAACCAAAATCAGGATTCTGGAAATGGTCAGGGAAGCATAATGGATGACACTGCCACCTATGCTGCTGCTGAGAAGACAGCTGGAAACACAACCACAGTCTGAGATGCATGTGCCTCTGAGTGTTTCATAAATCTGCACAATCCTGGAATGGATTTCAGAGGAAGATGCACAGGGACTGTGACAGGTTGTATGCTCTGGTAATTATAATGCCTGTGTGCACCGTGTACAGTGGATGATGGATAAAGTGCCACAGATTCTGCAGGATAAACACTCTAAAATAAGTACATTTTCACCTCCAAATAAGTGAAAGGTAAGCCAAACCACTCAAAATTCAAACCAAATGCAGGTCATTATTTTCCTATTGTGTAATCTTAAAAATAGATGCCATTTCTGTCATTAACTCTTGATGATTCATCCTTAACCTGGACTATTTCCTCCTGGGTTTTACTGACATTTTCCACAGTGATGGGTTGACCCTGTTGCCCACCAAAGCCACTCTATCACCCTCCTCCTCAGGTGGACAGGTGGACAGAGAGAGAATATAGCAAAGAGCTCATGAGTTGAGATAAGGACAGGGATAAATCACTCACCAGTTACTATCAAGGGCAAAAAAGACTCGATTTGGGAAAGATTAATTTGTTACCAAACAAATCAGAGTAGGATAATGAGAAATAAAAGAATCAAATCTCAAACACCTTTCCCCCCCTTCCCCCTCTTCTTTCCAGACTCAATTACTTTTCAATTTCCATACCTCCTCCCCGACAGCAACAGAGGGGGACAGGGAATGGGGACTGTGGTCAGTTCATCCCACATTGTCTCTGCTGCTGCTTTCTCCTCAAGGAACAGACTCCTCACACTCTTGCCCTGCTCTTGTGTGGGCTCCCTCCCACAGGAGACAGTCCTCCATGAACTCCAGCATGAGTCCTTCCCACAGGCTGCAGTTCTTCACGAGCTGCTCCAGCATGGATCCCTTCCATTTCTCTTGCAAACCCATCCAGGAGTCTCCATCAATCCACAAGACTTCAGCAATGTTCACCTAAATCTAAACCACATAACTACAAGCTAGAGACCACTGGTATCCTCTCCCTGTGCCCTCTTTCAGAGCCCAGATACATCAGCGTGCCCCAGAATCTGCCTTCCTCAGCAGCACACCCCAGGGACACACGAGGCCAGCACTGCTTGACAGGGAGATAGAGAACAGCAAGGAGATATTAGGACAAAAGAGTGTAAATATGTGAGTGAAAGCAAGTGAATTTTAACACCAGGAAGATGAGAAGAAGCCATGGTGAAAAAAGGAAGGGGAAAACAATTATACCACATTCCCGCTGGAATCTGAACCCCCCATCCCCCCCTTCCATAACTGGTGCCCCTGTGTCAGAGGATGTCAGGGAAACATGTATTCCACACTCTCCTTGTGTTAGTTGGTACAGAAGGTCACATCCTGCAGCACTGTTGGTTGCTGTGTGGTCTGAAGCCATGAAAAGCAGGGCCATGGATCCACTGACTTAGTGCTGGCCGTGGACCACCTGAGCAGTCTCTAAAAAATTACAGTTTGAAAGTCAACAAAATTGTCAATTATCAGTTGAGGGAGAACATGAGGCTTCCTTTCACCCTGCTGTGAAGGGCAGTGCCCACAGATGCAGCACCAGGACGCTGGGCAATTGCTTTTGCTTCCTTCTGGTTCCCACATGGGCTTCCTTCCCTGCCTACATCCCCACCTAGGAATGGTGGCTCTGCCCAGGTGAGCACAGAAAAGAAATCGTTTTCAGATGGTAGGAAGGTAGGAAGAGAAGAAGAAGAAGGTAGGAAAGCAAAGTGCACAGAAAGCAATGACTGGAGAGCTGTGAGTCTGGCCAGGGAAGAGGCCACTTCTAAAAATACCTTTCTGATGGAAATTGATTTTATTGGTTGCATTTCCTAGGAAACTAAGTAAATGAAAGATAGGTTTTGCAATGTATTCTTTCAGTTATTCTTGCCTAATACAGGTTGAAAACAACACTTTTACTGCCAGCAAAAGACATCTATAGTCCACAGAATCTTCAGGGTGTCACTGTAATGATTCCCCTGGTTAAACTGTAACCTCGCTGCTGTTAAACGTGGTGCTGGTGGACAATGCGAGGAAAATACTGTGCATATACAGTATGGCATAATTCTACCCATGTATCACAGGTTTTAGGAAATTTTTATGCCCACATTTTAAGCCTTATGCTATTCCCACTGAACTCAAAGCAGTATTCCCACAAAGCTCCATGTGAGAAAGACTTGGCACTAGATATCAATGTCCTTACAAGTGAGTTGTTCTTGATGAGGCAGAGACAAAGTGATGTGTGCACTTTTTTATCAGGTTTCCAGAGTTAAAACTCTATCATAGCCTTTGTAGCTGCAACCTCCCTTCGTGTTGGTGTCATTTGAAATGAAGAGATGTTCTGCCCAGACTGAAGTGAGAGCAACAGTTTTTAGGCACATTAAAGCAAGTAGCAAGTCTCCAAACTCCCCTTGAGGTTATTGGAAGACTATCTGAAAGGGGGACCATGGAGTGTAGCATACCAGCATGAACAAACTACAAAGCAGAGCAGGGAAAAGGGAATGAGGGAGTGAAGAAGGGACGTGAGTGTGAAGAAGCTTAACAGCCGTGTTGACAAAAAGCAGACTGTCAGCAAAGAGGATGTTTACAGTCTTGAAGTCAGGATTCAAAGAGCAAGTGGCTGGCATGAATCTGCACTACAGCCCCGTGAAGTAGGGTAAGGCTGAGAATACAGAACACCAGGATCAGTTCTCAGCATAGATGAGAACTGGAGACCTCTTGCTTGTGCTCCTGCTCATGCAATTGTTGAGTTACAAACAGGACAATGTGCAAAATGACCCTAACTGAGTGCAAATGTATGTTCTAAAATTACAGCACTGAAAAGCATTGGCAAATATTTCTTCTTTCTTTTTTTTTTTTTATCAGTAACAAAAAAGGGAACTGAGAAATAGAGAAATATTCATTAGATATGAATATCAAAGCTCATTAATTTCTTTATAGGGGCGTTGTGATTGCTCCATAATTAGAAGCTGAAAAACATCTTATGCTTATGAGGAACGCATGTGTACCCTTCCCAGAGTCACAGCACTTGCACTGAGGATAAACATTTTCCGGGGGATTTACAGACTAAGCTAATAATCAGCTCAAGGTAAGCAGTTCCTTTGAAAAAAATCATACTGATCCAAACACTTTGTAATACTGCTTTAATGATATTTTTATTTTGCACTGGAAAACTTATGCTCTAACAGAAAATAAAACAGTTCAGCTTCAGGGAATTCTGTGGGAAAAGTGATGCTCTTTCAAAACACCTCCCACCTCCTGCTGTGACCAAACACAAGCTGGCCCATCCCTGCTGCCTGTCCCTGTGTGCTGATGTACAGCTGTGCAGAGATGCTCAGCCTGAAACATGCTCATATCATTGGGTCTGGGAATGTTTTCCGTCGTCTGCGGGACAGGACAAGCCGGCTCCCTGCATGTGCACAGGGGTGAAGAGCTGTCAGAAATTTCAGGGGACAATAGGAGACAGCTGAGACAGTTGTGAGAGACAAGCCTTTGATAAAGCTCAAGGGGAAAAAGAGACACTTTTTGTTTATGTCTCCTCAGGGTTTTTCTGAAGAGCCTTTCCTCTTATAAGGAAGTGATGAAGTGGCCCTACCCTTGTATTTTGGGACCACGCCCTCAGCACTTGGACCTTGCTGCAATTTCAGTCAGTGACAACCTGAAAGCATGGAAAGGATTTCAGCTGTCTTTATGAACTGCAACTTCTATTTCTACAACCACAGCTAATAGCCAAATCACTGAAAAAGAAAGAAAAATAAAAAGAAGGAAAATATCAGGGGATATAATCAGAGACATCTAGTTCCAAGTCAGCCCAAATGTGCAGTCCAGAAACAACAATGAAGGAACAAACTAATGCCTACAAGAAGAATTAGCAAGAAACACATCCTTGACTAAACTTTTCAGCTTCACATTTGCAACTATAAAGCTGGTAGGTGAAGGGACGTCTTGTGATTGATCAGAGCAGGAATTGTGACCCTGTGCTCAGACTCATGATACTGAAGATGTGCAAAAAGATTGATAAAATCAACAATGGCATGATATGCAGAATGAAAGCAGGCAAAAACCCATGTCTGTAAGTTATAAGAAAAGAAATTTAAAGGGGCCATCTGTGAAAACAACTAAACCAATGCAGTATTTGTGCTATCACTGTATGCTCTGCATTTAATAAATGGGAGTATAATAATTTACCAACATCTAATAAATGGGAGCATGGAGGAGATGAGTGGTGATGATTAAAACAAACCAGCAGATTCAGTGATCTGGGGGACACTTAGTACTGAACATCCAGAAGTAGGATACATGAGATAGATGAGGGTGAGATAGTATTCATATGGCAGGTAAGTGAAGATTCCTAATTGTGACCAATTACTTCTGATCAAAAAGGCAGGTAACTCATCTTCAGGTTGTGGACATTTTCCTGTGCTTTGGGCAGAGTGAAGGTCTCCCAGGAACCTCCCCATGTGACTTTTCCTCAGCAGGCTGCAGTGCAAACACTATCCAAAACCAGCATTTGAAGGGAAAGCATTTATTGAGCGGGAAGCGGATAATTCTGTGGACTCTCTAATGGTATAAATGTTGCTGGAAAAGCCATTCCATAACATAATATTCATCAGAGATTCAAGCCAAGGCAGCAGATGGAGAACATGCTGCCATCAGGCAGAGGAGAAGCAGAGCTAAGCTTTGTGAGTCCCAGGGGAGTCAGGGAGAGCTGGTCCCTGCATGAGTAGAGAGCATGGGTAGAGAGGTCACCATGATCCATCAGCAACAGAGACACAGACAAAATCCTGTTTTGTTCAAAATCAGTGATGATTGACAAGTTCCTCTAACCCTGAGCAGCCCGTTCTCTGCCCTGGCTGATGACAGATCAGAAGTCCCATCTACCCCTGACAACACGGGGTAGCCCTGAGGTGGCACATGCCCTTATTTTAGAGAAGCGCTGTAACAGCAGTGTACCTAGCTGTGTCTGGAGTAGGTGAGACAGAGGTTAAAGGCATAAAATCCTTTTGTAAGGGACCCTGTAGTGTAGCTGTTTATTTATCTCATAGCTCTGCCAGCTTTTATAAAGGCTACTGAGGGGCTCATCTAATTTTAGTTTTTTAAGTGCAGATGTTTTGGCTAAGTCATTTGTGTATGTTCCTCCAAGGATGCACAATGGGGAGAAATAAGCTCCTGCAGAGGGGTTACTCTTCCCCCTGAGAGGGGTGATCTGACTCACCTCTGGAAGCCCTCTTCTCTGTTTATAGCCTACCTGGCTTTGATGCCACTGCCATCAGGTAAGGTGGAATTCAAGCAGGTGGTGCTACAAATCAGCCTACACCTCCAGAAAGCTGCTCTATAGGTTTCATGCAACACTTATCAGGACGTGCCTGCGAGGTCAAAATCGGATCCCCTAGGTAGTGTGTCCAGGACACAGGCTCCAGGCCCCTCTCCTACAACACCCCAAAAGTGGAGAGCAGCGAGATGAGCCCAAAGCCTTGTGTGCATGACTTGGTTACAACAGCATGTCCTGAGGACATTGCACAGGGCCAGCTGGAGACACCTGTTAATGAGAATTCTGGTACATAGAGAATGACAAATGTGACCTTTGGAAATTCAAATCAGGCTTGGCACATGTGTCTTCCAAATGACTGCTGTGACTCCCATCAGGGCTCATGTGGATACGGGGTAAGTGTCAATGGCAGGCTTGCTGCTTGTGTTCCACGTGCTGTGACCCAGCCTCCTCCCAGCCACAGCAGCACAAGCCCTTGGCTCCACGTGTTGGGCCATGCTCACACACTGAGCTGGGCTCTGTGACTCCGTGAGCTGCAGCTCTGCACCCTCAACCGGCCCAGCTGGCCGACAACGTGAGAGTGAGCGCTGTGCGTGTGCCCAGGCGCATGCTGAGCTCTTCTGCAGTTCCTAGCAACTAAATTGCAGCCTCCCCACCAATCGACTCTTCCCTGTACATCAGCTTGCTTATTCAAATACACCTCACTGGCGTCCAACCCTCTCTTTTCACCCAGATAGCTCCAGCTCTTCCTATTTGCCCTTTTCCCTTGCCTCTAGATGCCTAACTGAGATGCATCTCAGCTCTTGCTCACCCCTGGTACTAAGCCCACTGTAAAGGACCATGATTTATGTGGAAAGAAGGGAGACTGGAAGGAAAAATACCTAAAAATCTCCTTTCGGACTTACAGTAGAAAGGTTATGAGAGCATCTGGGGAAAAGGATTTTCTACCAGGTAACAGGTCTAACTCTTCCTTAAAATCCTGCCTCTCTTGCCTCTCTTGGGAAAGGTTTTGCTGAGCAGTCTCTCTTTTTTTAAGAAGGGAGTTCATGAGCCTACAAAATACCCTTGCAAGCTCTGGAGGAGAAAAAGAAAAAATCCCTCAAAATATAGCATAGAACCTTAAACCCAGTATAAGGTTTCATAGCTTGGACTTGTGAGCGTCTGAGTCAATTATCCAATAAATAGTCTGATCTGGGGAAAACCCAGGAAGAGGGTGGTACAGAGTATTTAATTTTATTATGGGAGAAGCTATTACGGGATTTCCAGCCTGCGGAGAATGTCTGCATGCAAGGTTTAAGTTTGACTGAGAGTCAAAATCTGCCCACTTTCTTTAGTTTCTCCTTTTATTTTCTCCTCCTTACATAATTCACATGGTATTTCCAGGGAAAAGTTAAACTGTCTTATTGATGGAAACATGGAATACATTAGTAATAAAAGCAAGACAGTGTATTAGAACTACAGAGTTTTGCTTCAAGAAGTGAAAACTCCAAAAGGAGGAAATGGATATAGTGGGAAAACTACAACTTGTGGCACGGTTACATGTGAGAAAAAGGATTCTGAACAACAGATGCTGAAAAAATCAAACACACTACCAAAAAAATCAGAAGAAAAAGAAAGGAAATAAACAAAAGATAACCCCTATGAAAAAAGAAAGACTACCTGAGCTGTCAGGGAATACAAAATAACAGACCTGTTTTAGGGCCACACCTGAATCTCTCTGGAAAATGAGAGGTGGCTATTGCAATGACTGAAAACCACACAGGGTTTTAGTGCTGGCAGCACAACTCACCTGGAATGGGGAAATGCAAATGGAGCATCAGAGATGGTTCATATCATGCTGTTGGCTGTCCTATCTTGATTACACTATCTTTCTATTCTACAAAGATGAATATATTAACAAAAAGGAATATAAATGCTCTAGTCAAACCTTGGGTCATGCAAAGAGCATCTCTTTCTGGAGGAGCAATATGTAACACTAAACATTGTTTTTCATGCCTTTTCTCAGCACTCTCTTGCTTTGTTCCAGTGGACAGATCAGCAGCTGCAATGGTTTTCCTTGCAGCAGGTAGATTTCAGAACTGCAGAAGGGAACTGCTGATTATCGATACTTGTAGGGGTTGTAATTTCAATGTATGATTTTTTTTAATTAATATCTTGTAACTTACTGCACTAGTTCCTCATTACTTTTAAATCACCACCAAAAGTGACAACTTTAATTAGATTTTTAAATATATACAAGACAGACGGAGGCATTTGGAAGCCAAGCACATTGTATTTTTCCTTATCAGCCTCTAGGCAATCACTTGGATTGAAACTATGCCAGCAAATGGAACACTCCTGTGTACATACCTCAGTTTTATCCTCAGTGAACTGGACTTGTTCATATAATTACTGATAGGGTGAAACCCCTATGGAGAATGAAATGATCTCCTGAGTGAAGCTGGTATTTCCTCTGACTGTCAAACATGACTATTCGACAGGGCATGTGCTTTGGAGTTCATACAAGTGAAGGCTAGCCCGAGTCTGTGAAAGCCAAGGGAACCTTCCTGGATGATGTGGCAAGATCTCAAAGAGTCAGTAACAAAAGAAAGATTTGCCACAAGTGTCACCCCAGAGTTACACACAGCTTTTTTGCTTCCTCCCCCTGGTAGATGGCAGCTGTGTGAACATTGAAAGGGTCCTATTTCAGGACCACAGCAGAGTCCCTCTGGAAAATGAGACGAAGAGAACAAAAAGGCAGTGGGCTTTGCAAGTGGACACAAGACTCATAAGGAAGGGAAACTACTAATGAAAATAGTGGAAAAGAACTGCTCCTGCAATCACAGCAGAAAGATTAAGATATTGGACTGGCATCAAAATCCATTGGCACACAGATGGAACAGAAATTACCAAATCAGTCCTAATCCAATATTGTGCTTCCTGATTCGACAGGAAAAGCACCCAAAGTCATTATTTTCCAGGTGTCCATTTTCGGATTGTATTACAATGTAACCTTCAAATACACTGAAACAAACTAAACATATTGCAGAGGAAAATCAACATATATTTCTCAAATATTTCTTTTGTCCATATAGTTTAAAGGTATTTATTAGTACTTTAAAGCGAAAAAGAGCACCATGTTACTCTTCAGAGCCACCACAACCCACTCTTTTCGTGTTTATTCTTATTTTATGCACTTTTTCTTCAGCTTCTGCAAGGGAAATAAATGCATCTATCGAGAACTTCTAACACTCTTGAGAACTGAACCCTATTATCACAAGAATGGGATAAAGCAGGTAGATGCAGAGGTAGCACCTTGGGAGTCCTTCATCTGACTGAACTTGTTAGATGGGTGATTGAGTGTATTTCTTTTTAAAATACCCATTTACATGCATTAGGCAGCAGGTCCACTCAGACTGTTGAGTTCACTCAGGGTAAAGCTGGGAGTCTTGCCTCGTGTATTGGCCTTTTTTTATTTAAACAAACCTACTGAAAGTTGACATTGGCACCCTGAAGTATTCTGAACAGCTGCTAAGAGTATGCTGATGGTGGATCACACAAGCCATCACTGAGCTGTCATTCATCTCTCTGAACTGTAAACCAATCTCCTTTAATCCTCTTCTTCGAGGAGTGTCTGAATGGCTGAGGGCTGAACATATTTTCTCCTAGAGCTGTATTACAGTCCCTAAATATTGCAACAACATTGCAAACTGGTTGTTGAAAAAAGGAGTTTCGTCTTTTGAGTTATCTGTGGGTAAGTGGTACGCTTTCAAGGGTAACTTTTATGAATTACCAGTATGTGTGAACAACAGCAGTAGGATCTGTGATAGTCTAGAAAACATTCTTTGCAATAATTTAAGCACAATAAGGAAAGTGTGCATTTGTCTCATTAAGACACAAACTCCAGCTCTACATTTTTTCAAAGTAAGCATTTATTCCTTCTAATTATTTTCATATTGGGCAAAATAATTCAGTATAGGTTTATTTTTCCAGAGGAAAAAACCACTGACAGTTGCAATGAAGTCTTATCTAAAGTGACAATTCATTCTTGCATCTCCTAAAATACAACCATTTGGCTCAAATCCATTAACAAAAGAGAATGGACACCAAAATGCTTTGGTAGCTCAAGGTACCATGTTCTCACTCTGACTGCATGCAAGTCCTTCCCTGAGACACACAAACTTGTATCCCAAGAAACCTTTTCTCCCTTTACCCACCACATCTTTTCTTATATTGAATTACTGACAGATGTGCAACTTACTGCATGAAATATTCAAAGATATTTGCAAAGATATGCAAACATGTTTGCAGTGAGCAGCCACGAATCTGCAGTAGCTGCCTGAAAAGCAACTTACTGTGAACACAAACACGTTCTCTACATCTGCTACGTGCAGCTGGCTACATCCCTAAAACAGTTATTCCGCTATTCCAGAAAATTCTGAAACATGGTCTGTTCAAGCTTGTGGAACAAAATGTTTTGTCAAGAATGCTGCTGATACTGTCAGTATTCTTCAAGGCAAAGGGCTACAAAGTGTTGGGAATTTTAGCCTGCAATTGCAAATACTAGCTTCCTTCCTCCTTTTTTCTTGTTTTTACATTCGAGAAATGTTTGACTTACAACCCCTAAAGAACCTATTTAGACACCTGCTGCCTCTTCACTGCTTACCCAGCGCAGGATGTGATGTTCAGTCTTGCCTAACCCAACTACTGCCTTCCTCTTGCGTGATCACCCCCGCTGGTCTGGTCACCCACCGACATCGCCTTCCGGGGAGGCTCTAGGCTTGGACCTGAAGGCATCTCACAGGAGCAAATTTACAGGGATGGGAAGAATATGCTTCAAAAAAGAAAATGCCTGTCATACAGAAAAATGACAGGATGGTTTGGCACTCTCTAGGTGTCCAAACCCAATAACATGAAGAGCATTCCCTCACTTGCAGATGCAGTCATCATGGGGTTCTCCTCAGACTCCTACTAGAAGCCTGTGATAATTAGTCACAAGCCATCTTCACCCTGAAGTATGTGGCACAGATTCTGTAGCTACCAGCACCAGTGAGATTAGTTTTGACACATATTAGGGTTACAAAGTTTATTAGTGTTTATGCAAATTTTGATTTTGACATAAGCCACATATTTTTGACTTTTGCTTAAGAAAGCAGCAAATTGCAAGCAGTCGTTCTAGCACTCACTTGACTAGAAACCTCAAGAAATATCAGAAAATATTCTGCTGTAAAAAAGATTGTTTTCTGTCATGGAACAAAGAGGAAGAAAACTATTCTCTTCTGATTCTTGTGTACAAATCAGTTTTATTAGCAAATATAACAACGTAAGAAATTAATATAAAAAACTAAAGATGCCATATTTTCTTTGCCATAAATTGCTACATACTCTCTAGTGACTCTGGGTGCTCTGATTATTCACTTAGTCTCTTAAGATACACTTTCAGCTAAAAAGATATTAAACAACCTATTAAATCACCTGTTTCCCTAAAGCACAATACAACAAATGGATAATAGTAAAGAATAATAAATAGAAAAGTTAGTAATAAATTTATTACTGCAAAAGAACAAAACTAGATTTCCTTTCTAAAATTATTTTTATGACTTATCAGTACAGTAGATTTGGCAGGAGAGTCCAGCTTGGATTTACATGTATCTGTTTCGAATGTACTCTCTGTACATGAGGAAGTCTTCTTTTCCCAGAGGCTGCATGTTCCCTCTTCCAGCCTGAATGTGTGCATGGAAAATCTCTGTTGATTTCCTATCAGCTCTTGGAGGCTGAACTTCGTAAATATTGTCTTGAGAAAAGGACGAGATGGGTATTCTGGAAAAAAAACCAAACACGCAGAATACTTGAAGATTTAGGTAAAAATTTTCCACAGAGAGAAGAGTACTTCTTTTCCTCGAAATATACAGGAGAGTCAATGAGAGGGCAAGTTCCTAGTAGATAATTCCTTTACTTAGATTTTTATCACTAATGCAGACCTGATAAGACCCAGCTTTCCAAGTAGGGTAATTAGGTAAATTGTCATTAATCCCATTACAGAACACCTTCTCACTTCCCTTTGCCCTGCCCTCATTTCTTCATCCTTCCTCAGATCTGCTATGGTCAGTAAGTACCCCAGCTAAAGTAGATCTGTGCCATGCACTTTAGCAGATAAAATAAGACTTCACTGAGCTATCCACTTAGTAGCAATTATAACAAGTGATTATACTCTGAGCCAACAGAGAGAAAGGATTAATTAGGTAAGAAATTTCCGTCTAATTATCAGGAAACAGACAATTTATTATCAGCAACAGCACTCAGATATTTTATGGAAATATTTTTTAAATCATCTTCATACAACAAATACCATATTTGATTCCTAATATACACATCTTCTCAGGTAAGAGAAAATGGGAACTTGCTTTCAAAGCTCGCTATTTCATAAAGCAAACATCAACCAGCCCAAATGCAATGAGGATTCAGATATTAGCATTTTTGCCATATTCTACAGAAGCCACAGTCGTGACTCACTATCTGGGTGCTTTTCAAGAGACAAGAAGTTATTTTTATGTGTAGAATCTCCTCTTTTAAAGGTAAAAAAAGAGTAAGAAGCGGAACACTTAAGCAAAGGGAAAGTCCTTCTATAAATAAAATCCCCTAATAAACTTCTAGCTGCATTATGGGCACAAACTAATGCTTGACACTGTTTCTAAATTAGGATCTCCATTAAAACTGCCAAAAACCCCTTGCTCCCTCATTTTGCAGCCTTTTATTTTAGTAAAATATATTGCATTTTGGATGTTTCATCATGTGACATTTCGTTAGTCTTAAAAAATTACTGCAGCATGTCATGTAGGATACACTGTACCTAATATTCCACTACAACTGAATATGGTATATAAAACAGAAAGGTTTCCAGATTGAAGTAATACTTTTCAATTTCATATTTCAACTCTGCATAGCCAAACTTGCATTTGATTATACTTTGTCTGCAATTACAGAATTACTTATACAAGTATACTATTGAACTTGAGACAATAAAATCACTGGTCACCCACCGAGTTTGGCTGCATACTCTAAAACTTAAGGTTTTTTTCTCAACAATGTGATAGTTTCTTCTCATTATCATTTCTAGTTTATTTAAGGTGGGTGTTTTCAGAACTGGCAAAAAGCATTAGTCTAACTTTATATCCAGATGCTTTAAAAGTAGATTGCTTTTCAAAGCATCCATAGTTTCTGCAGATACTTATTTAACCAGAAAAAAGCATCCAAGCTGAGACTCTAGCAATGGCATTTGACACTAGCAAACTGTACTAACTTACCAATGTCACTATCTAACAACAAAAGATGTCACTTACTCAAATATAACTGGTCCACTAGCAAGTGGACAATTAAGTGAAAGAGCAAACAGAGCCATAACACTAAATTGACACCTTCTCTATTTATTGATTGGTTTCTAAAGACAGGATATTTCTGAAGCACTAATGACACAAAAATCCTTTCCTTAGGCACAATGGAAGCTGGGCATCAAAGTGCATTTCATTTTGAGCATTTAATAACTAAATCTCAATTTTCCACCTACTTGCATCAACATGATAAAAATATATTGAAAGAACCACATGTTCATGCATGCCAACTTTGATTAATAACCCTGTATTAAGCTGTAACTATTTGTAGAGTGCTTGTATTATCCAGTCATTTAATTAAAAGTCATTTCTCTAACATATTCATGTAAAAATCTATTCTACTTAATAAGTTTGATATCTTACAATAGTCATGAAGGAGAGCATGTTATTTATGACTTGGCTATCAGGTTTCCTTAGAGACCTGTAGTTTTATGGCCTCCCAGTGAAAATTACGTAGATAGGAGCATAAACATTATGTCATGAAGGACAGCACCCTTGACATGCAATTTTCAATTGTTTTCATCCCACTTGTGAGCAGGCTTCCTGGTGTTATGGTTTCACCAAGAGTATCGTGGTCTCTACAGTAAAAGATACAGCTAAAACCTTCAGTTACAATGAAGATGTTCCATACTTCCAAGGAAAAGTGCATGGCGATGTGGATTAGCTCTCAGACACAGTCACCAGAAAGCCATTGCATTTGTTTCAACATTGAATAGTTCTCCTCAAATCTCCAAAGTATACCTAAAAATGCAACAAAATGCACTCTTTTGCCTTGTTTGAATCCTAAGCAAATACCCATGAAGATGATCAGAGGGCTGGAGCACCTCTCCTATGGAAACAGGCTGAGAGAGCTGGGGTTGTTCAGCCTGGAGAAGAGAAGGCTCCAGGGAGATCTTACAGCACCTTCCAGTGCCTAAAGCGGGCTGCAAGAGAGCTGGAGAGGGACTTTTTACAAGGGCCTGTAGTGATGGGATAAGGGGGGGTGGCTTTAAACTGAAAAGAAGGCAGGTTTAATTTAGGCAGTAGGAGAAAATCCTTTACTGTGGGGGCAGTGAGGCACTGGAACAGGTCATCCAGAGCTGTGTTTGCCCCACCCCTGGGAGTGTTCAAGGCCAGGCTGGATGGGGCTTTGAGCAACCTAGTCTAGTGGAAAGTGTCCCTGCTCATGGCAGGGGGTTGAGACCAGATGGTCTTTTAAGAGTCCTTCCAAGCCAAAACATTTTATGACCTGACCTGAAGCACAGGCACTGAAGACAGCTTGGACCCTGATGTATGCACCAGCTACGCTTTGGTATAAGGATGTTTGACTGTATCCACACTCTTCTTTTGTGCTACAGTGAATCAAAACACTCAATTCCTGTGGAGGGCTGTGAGCCCTTGGCACTTCCTTGGAGGAGAGAGGCCTGAGGGCAAAAGGGCTCTCTCCTCCAAAGAAGTGTCAAGGGCTCACAGCCCTCCACAAATTCCCTTTTCAGGAGGGAATAAAATTTCTTGTACTCCTAGATAAATGTATGAAGTACATTCGAAAAGGTTTTGAGAGTATATTTTTACAACAGTATTATTTATATCATACCAAAATGAATACCAGGGAACTAGGGAATTAGGAACAGGTGCACTGTGTCAGCCAACCATAATTACACTACAGTACTTAAAGTCTCTCTTCATATACATTATAATAGATTGTGCTAAAAGTAGTCCAGTTCTGTTTATCTCTATTTGACTCTAAGTAAAATTCTATCATTTTTTCCTTCATGGAATTTCTAAGAACAAAAAGAAGAATTTCAATATCCTTCCACATCCTCCGCTCAACTTCAGTATTATTTTACTGCATCACTTTGGTCCCTGTTCAAGTCCCCATTTTTTTTCTAGTCTATACTTAGAGTTTCTAAATTTAAGCCAGAACCTTCTCTTCAGTATCTATACAATTCATATTTGAATTCATAAATATCACTGCGGTGACATTATAAAAATAAGAAATATTTCTTCTCTTGTAGTGGCTTAATGTATTTGATTAAAACGGTCAAGTGTTTTAAAGATGTGAGATGTGAAGTTATTAAAAGAGATTTTCTTGAGAAGTGTGGAAAGGACAGTAACTAACCTAAGCCTAAATTATATCTCACTGCTGATAAGAAACCAAAATTTTGGACTGAGTGTATCATTTTACTATGAAAACAACTAGGGTTTAATTGCATTTGTATCATATATGAAGGAACTACTGGAGAACTAAATTTGTCAGATTTTTTCAATTTAAAATGCATCTAACATCCAATTAATACAAGCTAGTATAATTTTTCAATTTCTTCAAGAGCTCCTCGAGAAATAAGTGCAAGCTGTGCCTCAGCTGCTGTTACTGAAAACCCTCCCTTTCTCCCTAATCTTGAGTACACTTATGTTCATTCTATTTTATCTCTAAAAAGTTAGTATTCTCCAAAGAAATTCCTGATTCAGAGCAGCAATTCAAACTCAGTAAGAGAAAGCTTCCTTGTTTCAGAATTGAACAACATGCCTTTAAGGAATGGCTACATTTATGACTTTACCGGAAAGAACAATCTGTCACCATCCAAACAGTATTTAAACATTTAAAAAAAGTTACAGAACAAAACCCAAAGGAAATTTTTAAGCTGTCTAGGGATATACTGTCATAAAAAAGAAATTACCAACTCCAAGATAACCTATTTCCTCTCTGATCTCCAGACAGGAGCATGTTAGGAAGAATTGGCAGGGAGAGATGATCTACATGACTTCAAGAGGAAGAGTGACAGGAGGCACAGATTTCTGTGCCCTATGACTTTTACACTTCTACTATTCAGAAACAGACAGAAATTACACCTGGGAAAGGGGAAAAATTAACATCTGACTACCCCAAAGCCACCAAAGTTCTGTGTATAGACTCTCTTTAATGTGTTCATTTTACAGCAGCTGAGCATTGGGAAAAAAATTTAATCTACATTTAAAGGGGTAAGAAAGGAATGATTATGTCCTACACTGTCTTACACACTGGAAGATTTTGCAATTACAAAAAAGAAATTGCCTTCATTCATACCAAAAATATTCTTCTTCTTACAAAATATTTTCTTAATAAACATGTCCATTCAAAACATTCAGGCTTGTTCCCTCATATTGAAAAACAGTTTTACAGTTTGCCAATCTAATTTAGTACTTTAATAACCATTAGGCATGTTTTATTATAAAACTACAGGCTCATTTACCTACAAATGTGGTATCATCACTTTAAATGTAGCTAGTACCAAGTGACTAAACACTGCTATTAGACAGTAGTGTCTCATACACAGCATTACATCTGTTTCATGTCATTCTACTCTCTCAGCCCAACTGAAACTCACCCAGTCTCTCTCCCTACTATAGTATGAATGTTATGTTCAAGGTTCCCTCACTTCATCAGCACAGAGGGGTGGACAAGAGGCAGTGCAAGAAACAAAGCTGAGGTTTTTGCAAATCAATGAATTGCAGTAAAGCTCTTGCAGCTCTAAGAAGTGGCCATGCTATTGGACAAAGGATCATGTACCCCAGAGACAGAAGTACGTAAAAATCTGCCTCGCCTTGGTGAAACTTTAAGCTGCCTACAATACAGGAAGATCTGAACTGAGAAGGTAGTACTTGATCATCTAAATTCTAAGACCTGGTCCAATATGACATTTGGATAATAGCATGACCCCTTTTTTACACTAGTACAAAGAAGATTCAAATGCAACTTTGAATGGTTTTTAATGAAGAATATGCAAGTCAACCAATATTTCAAACTGCCTCTTTCAAAAGTAATCACAGCAAGAAGAAATTGCCCTTTAAACTCAGTCGATTCAGCACTTTCTGTTATTTCAAGATTGCTAAGACTTTTGAATACAAACCCCTTGATACTACAAAAATTAAAAAACGAAACAAAAAAACAACACCCCCTAAAAGAACACAAACAAAACCCAAATCCCCCAGACCCCAAAACCCCAGGTCTTCATGCAATGCATTGAATGTCCATATGGAGTAAAAGAATGGAAGTGTGACTCTCAGGCAATTTAACATCAAATTTACCTGATGATTTTTCACATCTAATGACAAAAGCAAAATCAGGCTAAAAGGAAAAAGAAAAAGAATACTTACAAATTTATAACCTTATCCAAGGGGTGTTTTGAACAAAATTGCTGGCTCCCCTTATCTTGTTTATGCTGACTCTGTCCCAGCTGAACAAACCTGTGAAAAGCAGTAGGTCGGAGAATAAATCAAAAAAATAAAAGAACTATCCCCCAAAAATCATCAAACAAAAGAAAATGACACTAAGAAATGAGATTTTGAGTCATGCTATGTAAGTCACTGATCATGATGTACCTCTCTGGCGAACAAGAGAGATTTTTAAAAGTTCATAGAGGGTGCATGCATGAACTCAGAACCTCCTTTGAGAAAAGATTTGCTTATCAATTGGTGCCACCTAATATGTCATGGGAGAGAAACAGACCTCCCCATAGAAACAGGCAGCCCTCTACAGTCAACTTCCTATGTCTTTTTCAAAGCAATCAGTCAGAGGAATAGCCTCTGGAAAAATCAGCAAAAGCCACAAAGTCAAGTTTCAGATTTAAGTTAGTCCTCTGCTGAATTCAATCTGGTTTATTCATCTGAAACACTGTTAGTCCAGATCACTTATTTACAAGCACAACCTTTTGGGACAATTTCCCCATCTCCAAATATTTGCTGGAAGACACTGCCAATGGAAAATACTGTCATGGCTTTTTTTTCTTGGCAATGAAGTGGAACAAAATCTTTTGAAAAGTAGTTTATCACTAATCTTAGTCATTCAGAATAGAAGGAAAAGTCAGATGGTTTCAAATGTAAATATATGTAGCTATCAATTTGTTCACTCTCCAACACATCTGTGCCACTGAAAAGACAAGCAAATGTTAGTTGTGATTTACTAGTTTAATTTTCTGAGGCAGAGGGTTTTTCTTACCAGTGAGCTTCCATTTAGCTTAAGAAGTCTTACTGGCCTACTTCAGGAATATTTACTACATTTTAACAAGCAACTATTACCAGTGCAAAACCAATTGCATGAAAGAGTGTATGGAAGTCAAATGTCCAACATGTTCCTAAACAACTTATTGCAACTTTTCTTTCTGCTCCATTCAGATCCTATACTGTAGGAACAAAAGCCTCAGAGACAAGCAACATCACTTTGGATGTTAAAGGAATAAACACTTACATTTCTAAATAAGAGAATTATAAGTGGAAATCAAGATAATTAAGATCTCCTAGTGCAGGAGCTTGCTATTGAAACCAACTTAAAAAAAAAACAAAGGCAAACTAATTGCATAAGTATTTTAATTAACTGCTTCAAATTATTCAATATTTTGAAAGTAACAAGACCTAAATGTACACAAGCAAGTTACCCCATGTCAGTAAGATACCTTGCACAGTTGATCTACAGCATATATCCTCAAATTATTTGAGGGACCTCCTGTCTCTTCCAACCTCAACCAATCTGTGCTTCTGTGATTTGTTTTGACGAGAATTATCTCAGCCATCAGTGAAAACGGGCTGATAGATTCAAATTACTTTTAATTTGCATTTGCAAATAGGCTTAGTATAGATCAGTCGATGTAAACTAACTTAACCTGAAATACTTTGAATCTGCAAGAGCCTAATCCTAACAATGAAAAAACATGTAACATGTCCAGTGATGTCACGTGAAGTCAGGATCTTACATCCCCATCTCCCTGATTACAATAACAGAAAAAGGCTTGATGTGAGAACTGTAATCATACTGTGAAAGAAATTGCCGCTATTCTCAAGCGATGTACATTTTGGAAAGTATAGATTTTACTGACATCCTTTATTACATAAATCAGCACACCAGACCAGAAATAGCACTATGTCTTGTTAGCTAAAAGAGATAAAGAATTTGTAATTTATTCTATTTTTAAAACCTGCATTGCTTGAAGGAAATGAAATAAGTGCAAGGTTTGTTTCGTTTTTTTCTTAAAAAGGATGTGAACAGGGGGCTTCAAAGCCTCCAAGGGGTTTAACAGTTTTACATGAACAATAGATTGAATGTTAGTCTAGCCTGAAGAAATTATAAAATTGGAAATAGCTGCAATTCTGGATGTTAACACAGAGTTGTTCATCTGAACAGAGACTCACAGTAGACACCAGCTCACACTGGACCATTTGCAGAACCACAGTAACTACCTGCTATATCAAAGGACAGTTGTCAAATTTGCATCAATTTTCTAGTGGTTAAAATTAAAAATAAACAAAGGTAGAGGCATAGGGGAAGTTAAAAATTTCAGAGACAATGAGAAACATCCTCCTTAACACTATTCAAGTGTAGTATCTTCAAATGACTCAGTGTGCAGGAAATAGGGAGAAAAGGGAATTTTAAAGAACAAAAGAGCTCCAGAGAAGTAGCTAAACATAAAGAAAAAGTAACAGAAAAAGATTTTTAAATAAAAAGAAAAAATGCTTTGAGTGTAGTAATGAAATAAGTCAGGATGAAACACCACATATCACCAAATTAGAAGAGATCACAGTGAATTAAAATTTCCCTTAAAAATTGAAAAGGTTTCAAATATAATAAGGTAGTTACTGCTATTACACATTAGAAAATAAAAACAAATGCACACAAGGCCATTTCAATGCATGTCTCACAAGTATTCACTTCAATATACACACAGTGCTTTTCTGAGACGAGGTATAGATTTCTTACACCCCTTTTCTCAAATGTCATTATTTCTGCATTCTAAACAGGTGTTTGATACATTGGTTTCCTAAGCAAATCTCATTGATTTGCACTCCCAATATCTTGCATGAGCAGGTCTCTTGGCAACAGCATTTAAAGACTTTTTGAACTAGGAGGGTCCTCAATTTGGATCTAAATTTCTCCAACTGATTCCCAGTAATTAGTTGCCATGATTCTGACTAGTTTTCAAGGAAAAATAGTGCAGTTCAGGAAAGAATCTCCTCCACCAGGGAATTAAATGGGTAACTTTTTGGTTCAGGTATAGTTCTTCTATAACTGAAATTATTCTAGTCACTTCTGGTTCGAGTTAAAAAAAAAAAAATCAAAAATAATTTCTGGTTTAAGAAATAAAGGAAAATTTGAACCAGTTTCTCTTTGGCTTCAGCATTGTTCTGTGATACTGAGAACAACAGTGTACCTATGCATTTTTTAACAAGAACAACATGTAGCCAGTGCTCTGTATGGGGTTATGGGAATTCAGAACAGCATTCCTGATTGCTTTTGCGGGGCACACAGTTCATGGCTCCTGCAGGAATGGTGACACCTGTCTCCTAGAGGATAACAGTCCAAGTTACCCTTGAATAAAAGAAGCAGCTTTTCTTTAATTGAAGCTGGGAGGTGACCCCTTGGTGCTTGCCCACCAGTGCAAGTGGGAACTTGCTGGACCACTTAAAGAGATGAATTTTGTCTTGAACTACGCTGTATCTTACTCACCTCCTGTATGTATGGTTTGAATCCATAAAACCCTTTATTAAGAACAAGTGGCAGTAAGATGCTGATCCAAAACCAGTGTGCAAGGGAACATGATTACACACACTGTGCTCAGGGATACACACACGCATGTGAACCCACATGCTACATGTACTTGCATGCCATTGTTTCATGGAACTCCAACAACAGCAAGGGCCGAGCTGGTTTCTCTCTCTTCTAAACTTACACAACAAATATCTGTCACCTAGATATCTGTGCTTCTACATTGCGAGTTGTTCTGACTGCTTTACTCAACTCTTCTCACAGTCTATACCAGATTGAGTAATGGTCTCAAGGTCTCTCTGTAATATCCACAAGCTTTTATTTCAAGCTCAAAACACCAGGATATTTCAAAAAAAAGGTGGAATATGAATCAGGAAAGTAATTTTCCTTCTAAAGTCACGAAGTGTTTCCTTCAAAAAGTCACACAACTATTTAAATTTGAGTAAAGGGTAACAGTTAACACATATCTCTATATGACATTATGTTAAAAAAACCCGACAACTTCTATTATTTTATGTGCATTTTTCATGCAGAACGAGTTATTTCATTATGATTGACTTGAATTGGAGTAGTTCAACACTTGAAAAATGCAAACCCCACAGATTACAAAGCTTACAATCACGGAACCGTTCCTGTGGAATTTACTTATCAATGGAACATGGAATTCCTATGAATTTACTTATAAATTTCTAGGACTATATTAAGTGATAGGTATTTCTTTTGAAGCATCTTTCATTTGATTTAAGCTCCAAATTTTGCTTTCAGAGACATCTGTATAGCTTCCACTGAAATTAGAGTTGACACAGACAGCTGAAAACTGATTTAGAAAATGAGATAGCATATATAGGCAAATTTCTCTAAAATTTATCATTTAAATAAGTTTAATCAAGGGCAGCACTTTGAAAAACTGCACTTAACTAGCTCAAATTACCTTCTACTGATTACCACTGGAAATTTCTCTCACCTTGCATATATTGCAAGATCATCTTCTGAAGGGATATCTGAAAGATTGACCCCATACACATCTTTTGTTGATTGCACTACATTCTGGAACATAAGAAAGATTCAGACTAAGAATACCATAACAACATCCAAAGAAAGTTTGCTCATAAGAAAGAACTTCTTTACAAACCAAAATCTAATTTCAAAAGTGCAAACAGAAACAAATAGGTCTCTCACATCCACAGCAATCTTAGCTTACACATATTTTTTTAAAAATAATTTATTAAAAATATTAACACATTTATTCAACAAGTAAAAAATTATTGAAAGATAACATCAGATAAAACAACATATTAGGAGAATAAATTATATTCATAGAACATAGTGGTGTAGTTATTAAATTCTGTTCTGTGTTGAAACTTAATATAGAATAAATCATATTCGTTCAGAACATGCTCCCACATTTGCTTTCACATTTCCTGCTGTCAATTCTGCAATAATTACAAACCTCAGGTTGAACAAAACTATTTTTATTTTATAAATTATGCAACCATGTCAGTCAACTATAACAAGGAATCAATGCACATGCAATAGTTCACTAACTCTGTCTAGTGATTCAGTGCTAAACTGAGGGGGGCTTTCTGACAAGACACATATGACTGTGAGTCAAATATAAAGACAGCTTTCTTTTAATTAAAAAGATTCAAAGTCAAAGAACTTCAGAAAGGTATGTCCTGATCAGAAGTATAAATGCATTTTTTATTAACTTCTCAGAGATGTGAACAGAAAGGAACTAGCTTTTTTTGGTTCCCCCAATAATAAGGACTGCCATGAATGAACAATGCAAATTATGACTAAAATTCAATGCATAAAAAGGTGCTAATTAATTGGAATATATTTCTTCACATCATTACTAAAAAGTCAGAATAGCTCACCCAATTTTAAGCCATTGAAATTCAATAATGTTTCAAATCATACTTTGTGTTTATATGCATCTTTCATTTAAGCATCTTAAAAATCTAAAAATGGTATCTTAGGTCTGAGTGCTGAAGTGTGTTCAAAACAGAGGGAAAAACTGATGTGAGAAATTATGCAATAGCATGAATTAAGAACAAAATTTCAACTTGGATTTTTGTTAAAAAAAATCTAGAAACAATCTGATTTGATGGAGAACAGGTACTCTGTTATTCAGAGATAATGGAAAACTTTCAGATAAAATACCTTGCATAAACACAAATAAATAAATGTGCTTGTACTGGCTTAGGAAGAAGACACTATTGTACTATTGAAGGTTGAAAATCCATTATCTGAGAACACAGAACCCTAGGCCAAAGACTGAATAGAATCAAAATCTGAATTGTGGCAAAGAAAAAAAAAAGGGCAGTTAAATTGTCTGTTGCCTATCAGGCACTACATTTTATGCTAAAGTCATAAATACTCAATTTTCTTCAGAAGTGATAACATGCACAATACTGTAACCATTTAAATTAGCTGTGACTTTAAAAAAAAATCAACACGCCAGACAACATAACTATTTTCCAAATTTCTATCGTTTCCATTAGCATAACCTTTTGCTAAGACATTTTCAATGGTATCTAAAATGGATATCTACAAGAAAGAATTTGAAGAACTATTATATGAACTAATAAAATAGATACTGCCATAATTCTTTATACAACTCAATATTTTCATTAAATAAACACCCAACGGATTCCAACAAAATGGGAGTTATGCTAGCAAAAAAACATTAATAGCCCACAACTGAGAATATACATTCTTTCCACCTGACTGGGCAAATGCAATTTATTTCACTATTTTATTCACTGCCATTATCTTCAACCTTAGTAGCAGTAATAGCACAGGTGCCATTATCTTCAACCTTAGTAGCAGTAATAGCACAGGACCCATGTGATAACATTATCATGCACATTTTTGAAGTTAGTTAATTTTTTTTTTTAAATGCCACACCATATAATTATGGAACAGCAATTTAAAAGTGTTCACATAAATCAGGTTGAAATTTAGACAGAATGAACATTAATTTACAGTTAATCAACCAAAGCAAGTGGCATCATCCAAAAGGAATTGCTTTGTACTTCCAAGAGGTGGTTCTCAGGACCTCAGGTTCATTCTACATGTCTTTCAGGGGCTTTGCTCCAGATTAACTCCCACTGACTAAATGTTGATTAAGTAAGTAGATCAAGTACATTGCTGGAGAAAAGGAATCTCATTTGCATGCTCAAAGGCCACTTCATGATGTTTACTAGAGCATGGTAAGGGACAAAAATCAGAAGTGCACTACTGCTCTGAATTAACACACTAATATAGGTGCATTTTACATTATGTAATGACCCTAATACCTTTCAAATACCATAGGTTTCTGACAGTAATTTTCTTTTTTTTTTTAATGCTATTTTCCTTTGTGTTTCCCTATTACATGACAAGAAGAACAGAAAAGGTTTACAAGAGGTTGTACTGCAGTTATGCTAATAAAATTACATGGGAGACCTTTTCCACTAAATTTCTCAGTGCTTTACTTCTGACTGTTCTAGAACACTTTTTTAAGGGAATGTGAATTTTAAGCCTTCTTGCCCAACACAGTAATTTCTTACCTCTGTAATTTTTGTATTGTCTCCTGTATCAGTCACCTTTACTGGAGTTGAACGTTGAGAAACAGCACCTTCATCCTCTTTATCTGTCCCAGAATCATCTTCAGAACTACTTGACACTGCTTCCTCGCTTGGGGGTGGAGGAGCACTAGCAGCTGTTTTGCGCTGCAGCACAGTTTCTTCTCTATTATTTTTGTTCCTATTAGGAAAGGCAGTGTGTATTTATGAAATCAGCAAGATATTAGCAATGAATATTTAAAATTCCTAATCTTGGCTACAATCTTACTGGGGAAATAAGTTTTAACCTCTGGGGCAACTTTTCGCTCATCTTTTACAACCCCCGATTGATTCCTCTTCTTCAATCTCTTCTTATTCCAGAGCATTTAAAGACAGCCCAAAGGATTCTGTCAGTTTTTCTTCACCAATTCTCTGATTCTTTACTTAAATCCCTCCCCACAACTGAATAAATAAAACGGAATAAAAATTACTTGAGACATAACATCTTTGGTTTTGATCTTGGAAAAAAGTTTCACTTTCTGATTAATAACAATATCCACTCCTATAGCTTTCTTAATTTTGGTTCCAAATCTTAATGGTAATGTTACTTTTTTTCCTTTACTTTCCATACCTCTCCCCTCAATTCAGTTCTTTAATTAGCAACATTTCTTTATGTAGTATGTATTTCTCACTCAAGAAATTCAGGTCAATATAAAGAGGTGCCTTACTTGTAAGAAGCCTTCCACATACAGCATCTCTGTGTAAGTAGGCTAACACTGGATTTAACTGTATGTACTCTCAAAGGTGCACATCACTTCACCCGTCAGAAATTATACCAGCCTTATGTCCTCTGAATCCTCTCCTACTGGCCACAGAACGGTATTTAGTTGCAATTTCCTCTCAGAGACTGTCACAATCTTTCAGGAAAGGCAGTTAATGAATAGACATTAACTAATGAATAGACAGTTTATAGACAAATCCCTGGAAATAGGGAAGGATCATCTCTTCCTTGCTGCAGTGACTGTCCCATGTATCACTGACACTGTGTGTGACTCACTCTAAAGAAACACAGCAGAATGTTAAGAGGCTGTGAAAACAGCACATAGATTGATGCAAATGCTATTCGGAGGTCTAGTGCTCTCATCAGCATCACTCAAGCCCTAGTAGAGCACATCACAACTCTTACAGAGTGCTGCCTCTTGAAGTCAAGCTCACACAGCAGTTTATCCCTGTACTGAATTAGCTACACTTTATATGCTCAAGGAAAATGTACAAACAAGTAGAGGAGTCCTTCCAAAGGTTCTGATCTGATAACCCACCCCTGAGGACATTATTGTATCAGAAGAAATCTTAGAGCTGGAACAAATGCCTTGGGAAAAATAACACCATGGGTGAGTTTGATGTCTGACTCAGCAGAACCTGACATTTCCTTGGACTGAAATTTACCGAATGTTATGAAGACATAAGCATTCTTTTTAGGGAAAATTAAGGTTTTTTTCCCCTACTTTTCTAAATGAGGTGAAGGTCACAAGAAAAGCAGTCCTTTCTGAAAACAGGAATGGAGCAAGTAGCCAAACACTGGTAAGAGTGTTACCCTCACCTCACTCCCAACATGTACTCAGCCAAGATCTAAGTGTCCTTGGGACCCGAACACTTACAGACAAAAAGAGATCACCAAATCCTTCAGAAATGTCTTAGATCAAAAGGTGATGACAAACGTGCAAGGCAAAGGTACCACCTTTTGCAAGGCTAAATATGGGTGAGGTGCAAGAGTGAAGCCATGTTTTACCCTACAACACAGCCAATGAAGCGGAAGCCTAATAAATGATATACAGGGAGTCCTGGAAAGCGGCTTTGATGGAGCTGATCTCCCATCAATCCCTAAAATTCACACTGAAGAGCTTGAATAAAAGTGCCTGAGAAAATTATATAATGGTCAAGAATTTAATGGAGTATCTGGAGACAAATTAGTTAGTCCAAAATCTGACATTATATCAAAGCAGAAGAATAAAGCTTATCCTCGAAATACTCATAAACTCACAATTCTTAGCAGAGATAAACTGTGCAACAGCTGAACAGTCTTCCTGTTTATTCCCAGTAGCATGAAATGAGATTCTACTGGTGATAAGCATAGTCTACTCTCAACATTTATTGACAATGAGACCCTGAGGATCAGAGCACATGAGACAGTCAAATGTTCCAGGGTTTAACAGAATGGTGCGTTTTCAGAGGAGTTTATAATGTTGTGACAGCACAGTAACTACTGACAAAATGTTTCCTTAATATGAGGTATCAAAGAGAGATTGAATTCAGGAAGATTCTGCACAGCGCTTGGGTGACACAGCAATCAACACAGCAGTGGAATAAATAGAGTAACAAAGCAGGTCCAGGATGTGAAAGCAGCTAAATGAAGCATTCATTTGTCCTAGTAACTGCTGCTGGATTGTTTTATGTTAAAATCTGCCGGCCAGGCTGTTCCCAGCCTGGCTCGCAGGTTAACGGGGTCTGATGCCCGCATGAACCAGCGACTGAATTGATGGTAACTGAGGTTTGCGTGCCTCAGTTTACCAGTACAGCCCAACGCCTCCTCACAGCATGTAGGCATGCTGTAGCCAGCAGCGGAAGGTACGGAGAAAAGAGTGGAAACTCTGTCAGCTTCATTCCAAGTTTATTTTCTCCTGCCCTCGAGAGGGCAGGGGCCAGTTAGCTTGAAGGGGAGCTAAAGCAGAGAGACCCCGGTTGTTCTCTCGCAGAGAGTTTTAAGGTGTTACATCATCAGGTAGAGATAACAGAATGAACCAATCATGAAAGAAGGTACATGATAGTAAACCAATAAAGACCCCTCAGGGGAAGAACAATATCAAACTAACAAGTAACAAGACAGCTAGAGGGTATTTCAAACCACGCTGACCTGTTACTGGATTTGAAACTTCTGTGAGTGACATGCAAGGGGTATGTTGCTATGCTATAGGACAGCAACAGTTTTATATAATTTCATCAATAAATATTTTAATAACATTTTTTATCAAAGACTATGCTGAAACTGGCATATATTTCTGTTTCAGAATATGTACTATTTATGAAAAATTTATCATTTTTTTAAAGACAACAAGAAAATATGCACTGCTGTCAACGCCAATAGAGAATAGAGTTGCCACTAGGATGAAGAGATGATCAAATTTTAATAACTTCTCTATATTATAGATAAAATCTTCTCATGAGTTTCATTTTGAGGAATAAGAGAAAACAAGTCGGAATTAAGAATTCCTAGTGTCAAATAAAAATCTCAAATTAGATGTGATTTTCAAAGTGTACAATTCTATGGTATAACACCAATGAATTTTTTATTTCCCACGTAACATAGAATATGCTTCACAGACACACACATAAGAGTTTATATATTTTCATTACAATTTCATTACTATTGAACCAGAACAAAATTTCTGATTTCAGACTTACCCCAACACAGATTTTCCAGTTTCATCAGGTTTACGAACAGTAAACGGACTTGGATCAATTCCCACATTCTTAGGCATAAAATCTCTGCCAAAATAGGAAGGAAAAAGTGTTCATTAACACAGTTCAACACATAAAATTTTTAAATTTTCTGGAAGAACCACCTCTAACATCTATCTGTGAATTTAAAAAAAAAAATCATCATAAAAAGAGATATCAAGTTCTAACTTCATCATTACAAGTTGATGTATATATAACCTAGGTATTTAAAAAGCTTTCAGCTGCATTATTTAGCCCCACGAAACAGCTCCAAGTATCACCACTTGCCAAAGATGCTGAAACACTGTGCTCCATTCCTGTGCTGAAGAAGCCCTGTAACTCAGGGTTTTGTACATTGTTTTCAAAATGCTGCCAACACTCAAATTGGGTCAAACAGCTACACGAAACATAATCTGCCTGGAAATCTTTAGCCAAACCATGATTCAGATTATGCTCAGAATATCCAGCTGATTGCTGCCAATAAAAAAACCCCAAAAATATCTGGCCAGCTGTGAGAACTGGATGAACTGAAGAAAACAACTGCAAAACAAGAGCAGAACAACGAGAAAAGAATTGTGTTGAAAGCAGCCTCTGTGATGCGAGTCAACAGAGGAAAGTTCATGTCTCTGCCATCAAGTGCCCAGACATTAGGCGCTCCATAATAAAAAATAATTGGAAATCTAATTGCTATTTTAACAGACTTTTTTTTTAGAGTAACATTTCCATGTAACATTGTAGTTTAGTTTCAAGAACTTTGCTAAATTTGAAATTACACATATTTAACAAAATAAATCAAATGCATATTTAATCCACACCAAATCAACTTCCAGTTAAAGATTTAGAGCCACAAAACATCCCAATATACCGTGTAGAATTGGTCATTGCCAAGCAGAAGGTCTCATCAAAACTGCTCAACTCATATGGCCTAAAAAACTCATTGTGGATATCAATTTCCTCTTCGTATTTGTGGAATTTCTTCACTGTCAACTTGCGTCTATTTTCAGCACAAGTCACTGAGGGGGGAGAAAAAAAACAATCTTTTTACTAGCAATTACCAACTCCTGCAAAAATCTAATCAAACAGTAGCCTGCTCACCCAGCCACCATACCAGGCAATTTTTCCTACAGTCATATCCCCTCTGAGACAAGGAAATATGACATGAAGAAGATGCATTGCACATCTTTAATAAATATGTATTATCAACCTCTACAATTTGATCTCACTTCATGATGAAAATTCCCGATAAAACATGCTCCACAGTACCCCAGAGAAATAAGACACACTAGCTATATTGTGTCTTCTGCAACAGGAATAGAAGCAGCAGCACAGATTATAAATATATGCTAATAGACAAGAAAAAAAGAAAAAATAATTAAGTGTGCCCTGGCTCAAAAACATATGAAGGTCAAGTTTTAGCCACTTAGGTAGCTCTTGCAACCTGCAATTGAAAAATTGTATCTCCTTGGTGGTGGGGAGAAGGGGCAGGGAAGTATTTAGAAACCATTATGGAAACATTTTTTTTTTTCAGACTTGGGATCTAAAACAGTTAAAAAGCATTTGTAAATAAAACTTCTTTTTCAAGGTACTCTGCAAGACAAGGAGCAAATATAGGTCCTACCTTCATCAAAAGGAAGAGGTAAATGCTTTAGCACACCTGTGGTCCACCAGTAAGTATAGCTGTTCAGGGAAAACAGAAATACAATCGATACAGGAGACTGGATCTTGTATTCAGCCTATCCTGTCTGCACATAACATTCACCCATTCATACAGTATCACTTCAGCAAACATTGCTGAATTGGATAGCAGAGTTCAACAGGCCCCTATCCAACTACTCTGCTCTCAAATCAGAAAATTTGAACAAATGAAGCTCGATACCACTAGGTACGGACAGGAGAGTGGCTTTGTTCCATTAAAAAAAAACATTTCAGGTGCCTATCTCTACAGCACTGAAAATTAAAGTCTTAGCACATATCAGAAGTATTGATGTATTCCTCTTGTTCTGGTTGTTGGAGGAGTGGGGGGAAGGCATCCCCTCCCACATGTTACTCAGATCCCAAAATTTAGGAAAAAGGTATGAAGAAATGAAGGTCAATGATAATAAAATCAGATGATTGTCAAAGCAGCTGACTTCTACACAAAGAAATACATTTTGATGTAACAGTTGTCATAAGTCTGAGAACTGTCGCCATAACTAACAGCAAAATTTAAGCCCTGCTGGAAGCTTATTCAGGATTTCTGTAAAACAACAAAGGAAGTCAAGCAACATTCATACAACAAAACGTGTTTAATCCTTCATTCATGTTTACACGTTTTTACTGTCTCTTCTCAAATATACTTTAATTTCTTTTCTGATTTTTTCTGATAGTTTCTAGAATGAAAACACAATTGTCTTCATTGATGTTCATTTCAAATATGTGCGTATTCACAATAATGTGAGGGCTGTAATCAGAGTATTAATGTGGTTATCTCCTACTCCTGTCAATGTAGTCATCAGGAGCAGACACAGTGGGTATATTCCCACAGCCAGGGATAGACTTGTTAGTGGGATTTAGGAGATGGTACAGAACAGGCAGGAAAACACACTTCAGTTCCAAGAACTGTGTATATCCTAGGCAGTAAGGAATGAGTTAAGCCTGATGGTCCTGCCTCTTCTCAAAGTCCCGCATCAGGCCATGCTAATAAGCTATTTTCTCCAGTGCCTTCAGAAACTATGCAGACATGCCCAGTTTTGTTGCCTGCATAAATGATGAGTAACATGGCAACACAAAGGCTCCTTTTCCATATTCACTCTCCTTTCACGTAAATCATAAATTATATAGAAGATATGAACCTTATTAAATATCTTCCTCCTGATGAGGAGGCAATTACAATATAGGAAAAGCACAGATAGTTAAGAGAAGTTTCAGTGATGGGAATCATCATCTTCCTTCTCCTATATGCTTGATTTCATTATGAGTGTCATTATTTCTTTTGCTGCTGTGCCCAAGGAACCTAAAAGAGGCACTACACACGCAGGAAAAAGTTACACAAAGAACTCTCCAAATGTTTGGTAGAACCAAAAAATTACTTAGAGGAATTTTTCCACATATTTATTTCACCTAGTTATTACATGAAGGTGTCATTTTGTTCACATAATTAAATATCTTGATTATATAACTGCTCAGAAGAAATTCTGGTTAGAATGAAAGGTAAAACTAATTAACAAGTAAATGTAGAGTACCAACATTTCTTTTTAGTATTCCACCTCATTTGAGAACAGAATCCCTGACAAATAAGAGACAGCTGTTTTAAGAGAGTAACAGATGAAAGGGAGACTAGAACATTTGCATATTTGCAATATTTCAGCTGAATTAATTTTAGACAAACAATAATGTTCAGAACGAGTAGTCAAGAAAATTAATATTGCATGTTTAATGTATGCCTGAAGTAGCATTTGATTGTATGGCTCATATAAACTACCTTTAAGACAAGCCTCAGGAGACAATACAAGAGGACTGAAATTTAGAAAGAGCCATATCATGTGCCAGCTGCTGCGACAGGTTAACAGAATAAGCAGCCAACAGGGACCGATCGCACTGTTTAAACACTTGCAGTTTTCCCCAGCCAAAAATCTAAATGCAGATATTCAGATCTACCATTTGTACTAAAGAGCTTTAAGGCTCACAGAATGATCAAAGATAAAATCAGCCAAAATCCTAAGAGATTATTTCGTTGACAAGTTGAGTACTGTCCTTTTTGTTAAAATGGATTTTTTTTAACGCACAGTATTCATAGTCTTCAACAAAATCATTTCCCTCTGTAAAGCAATCAAATCACTTTAAATTTTTTATACTTTATTACTTCTGTATATTACCAGGCAACTACAGTGGAATGCAAATGAAGAAAAATAGTCTTCAAAACAGGCTAGACATAGACTGAAAGGAAGATAGAAAATCATGGATTTCTTGGTATGCAAGCTGCAGACTAAGTACAGTACATAGGAAAATAAATGTTATCCTCATCAAATAATCTCGAACTCAACCATTAATAAATCTGTCAATCAAGAATGCACCTGTATATCACTTAGTGGAATGTTATTACATTCATACATAACTGTACTTCAGTAAAATAGTGAAACATTTTACACTGAAGGATAGAATTTCGTATGAAATTAGTTTTCTTTTTAAGTGCAACAGGAAAATAACATACTAAAGCAAATCCTTTGAAACACCAATGCTCAGCATTTTTTGGTAATCTCTTGAAGGTGTTTGTTTTAAGCTTTTGTATAAACATAAAAAACAGTAAGCAAGTTTTTGACAGGCTGACCTAATTATTTGATTAGCAAGGTGTTATGTTTTAAAATTTATTAGAGCAATAACAAACAAAACAAAAAACAGAACAGCAAAATACCTTTGCCTGGTCTGTGACAGACCGAGAGTGTTCTTGTGATGCAAATAAAAATCAGTGGGAAGCTCCCAGAGATGTGGCTTTCCTTCTGCAGGCTTGAATACTCCCAGAAAGAGATTGATAGAATCTTGCCTGTCCGCATCTGTTAGGCAAGAGGCACACTTAACACCAGGAGCACTGCACAGCTCAAGCCCATTCAGACACTGCTCCTCTTTGCTCCTCAGAGTGTCTGTGTCCTATGAGTGCTGCAGGGCCCTCTGGGCTTCAAGCAGCACAATGGAACCTCATTCAGAGCAGACCTTCTGCCACACTGCAGGGCACGTGGGGCTGGTACCAACGCTGCCTCCTCCCTTGGCTTCTCCCTCAGGAGCCCAGACTCAGCACAAGTCAGACCTCCTGCAGCAGCTCCATCTCCCACCGCTGCCTATTCGTGTGTGCATGAAGCACATGCATGGATTTAGGCAAGTTTCAGGAAGTCTGACACACCTTAGTGAATTTACTGCAGCCTAAATAACTGAAGAACGATTTAATGAAATTAAACAATATCTATACAAGGCAGGTTTCCAACAAAACATGCAAATGATGAATTTCTTTGGGATTTTCTTACCAAAACATAGTAAAATGATTAAATTTCACAAACAGCTTTTAGTAATTTGGACTTGTTTCCCGTTGGTTTAAATCATCAATTTAGCTTGTCATATTCTAAGCTCCACCAAATTATTACTTGGTGTCTTACTTTTTCTCATCCATACAGCTTAATTAGTAGTAATTATCCTAAGAGCTTTAAGGTCAACAGATGAAAATATTTTCTTATAAGAGTAGATTATTTTTAGATTCATGTATTTTTAATGACAGACAAACAGTACATGTGTGGCTAAGGGAATTATTTAGGAGGCAGTGACAGCAGGCCTCTTGTAATCCTGCTCTGAATCTTATATACTGTATGCCTTCAAGCAAATCACTATAATTTTCTGAGTCTGTTTAATTCAAGTACATAAAATATATAAGCATTAAAAAAAAGTTCCTCGGATCAGAAACAAAAGGACATACTGATTAATGAACTGGCTAGCCCTCAGATTTTTATATACATTTTAAAGGATGTATAATGGATAGTAATAATAATAATAAATGCAGTACAGAAAATCAGAACCTTGTTCTAAAACCGTTTCCTTTTCCTCAGCTTTCTTAGAAAACTTAAAGAACAAAATAATCTCTCTCAATGTGCCACATTAACAAGCTAGCTGTTGCCATCTGAACAGGCAGTGTTGGACAGTGTCGAACCTTTAAATTTCATTGAAACAAATATTTTAAAACTCCATACTAAACATGCAACAAAGTAAATATGACATTGAATGCCCCATTTCAACAATGTCATCTTCAAGCACAAGTAATGCATAAAGCTGAATTTATTTGCCTCAAAATATTTGCCTCAAATGGGATCAAATAAAAAATCACAAGTTGGGGAAAGTGTGCAGTACCTTTAAGAAAATTTCATTCAAAGACAGTACTGACTTCAGTAAAGACTAATGTCTGTTTCTGTACTTTGCTACAGGTTCATTCAGATGACTAGATGCACTTTTTTTACTTCTACATTTTTCTTTTTTTTTGTAACATCCTTTTAGAAAAAATTATTTTATTACTAGAAGACATGCATATCATGACTATCCTTGCAAGCAGACCACAACCCCAAATGCAGATCTAGAACTTTGCTCAGGCTTCCACCCAGCCATTTCAGGGGCTGGCATAAAAGTGAACAGCTCAGAGATTTGTTCCATCTTCTATGTCACAGTACAGGGGTGCTGTGTCACACTGCAAGCGTGCTGCCTTTGGCTCATAAGAATTGATGAAGCCAGACCTTATTGCCAATGCAAATAATAAGAGACCATATGACTGAAATAAACAAGTTCTCCATTTCCCATTTAATTTGGGCAAATATGACACACAAATTACATGATTTACATTCAGAAAAGTTACTCTGAATTGTGTGCTCTCAACATTGTTATATACACAGAAGCAATAATTTTAGCCAAAGAAGTCAGAGATTACTGAAGTATTTCTAGCCATTGCCCAACTCGCTGTTTTAAAGTTCACATAGTCTATAAATAATTGCAGTCTACTAGGAAGAAGAAAAAAAAAGGTACTTCTACCCTTGCCTATGCAATATTTGTGAAAAAGAATAATAGATGACTGACACAATGTTTATAACACAGTAACACTCAGTGTTTGCCCTTCTGACACGTCTTAGACTGCCCTTTGATCATTCTTTTAGATCTTTTTCAAGACTTCTAAACACACTACACTTTTTTTTGTTATTTTGCATAAGACAAAGCTCAGCATTTTTCAAAGTTTTCCCTTAGCAATGTTGCCCAGAAGAAAGTACAACACTCAGTGTTCTGCTAATGAGTGATATGAGCTAGTAAAGGAGTAAGTTAATATTTTACAGCTTATTTAACTGAAAAAAATAGCTTATTTACTTGAGTTTTGAATTTAATTTTGTCTTTTCTACCACAGATTTAACCATTTGTAGCTCCTATTCACACAAAACAATTACATGCATTACAGCTTGCTTTGTTTTGAGCCATCAGAAACACCACAAGAAATACCCCACATGAAGCCTTCTACTCATGTTTCGATTTACCAGTTTCCTTATATTTGCTGAAGACATTCTGTCCAACATTTTAACACTCTGTAACATCTACCTGCTTCTCTATTGATCTACAAACGTCACTGACAGATGCAGTGCTACACGTGTGCATTTTCTAAATAAAGGGTTGCATGCTACAACACAGGATAAATAAATATCTCATGAAATCAGAATACCTATCTGAGATGTTACTGAATTAACTGGAAACTATAGTATAGAGGAACTCTGTCATAAGATCATAGTGTAGATTACTTAAACATCATGAGTAAGATGCTTTGTAAACAATAGCTTAAAAGAAAGCACTTAAATTTACCTGAGAAAGCATTACTATAATATCTTGAGAGTGTTTGCATAATATCTTTGGAATGCTGAGTCCATGGAGCAATCTTTCTATACGTTTTCACTCTGTGCACAAGCTGAGAGCCTCCGTACTGCAGAGAAAGCGTGTCTCCATGATCTTCATATAATTCTTCAAATAATCTGAAGGAAAAGCAAAATGTGTCATCTATTGAACTTCTGAATAGAATTTTTTAAGGGAAACTATAATAAAGTCTTCCTGCAAATAAAATATAGTTTCTTCTCCTTTGTTCACATAAATATGTGGAAATTTTATTCAGACATAATAATTACTAAGAAGGTTTAGACTTTGAGATTTTCATTACTTTTTAATATAACAGAAGAGGTTCACACAAACAGAGCATGCAGTTGTGTAGATTCAGGAAGAAGATTAAAATGTACTACTACCTAATGGGGAGAAATCAAACAATACATCTTCACCAACCAAGACATGTTTAATACACTAGAAGGGACAGAACATACCAATATCTCAAGGCTACATTTTCTGTTAAGTACACCGGGAATGAAGCTAGCACAACCTTCCAAAATCTCCCTAGTTACAATAATGATGGCTCAAAGGTACAAAATGAATAAACATGACTTGTAAGAAAAGTGTATGGCAGTCAGTTAACATTTGCTGGAGCTGGAAAACCTTGGTGTAAGCGAAAGGCAAAAAGAATTGGTTAAGAATTGACTTGAACCAGGAGAGCTGGCTAAAAAGTGAAAAAGTCCTCTGGCATCAGGAAGTTGACAGTATTCAAACACGGAGCAGTCCAAACAGCAAAAAAAATTAAACAAGCTTCCTATCAATGACAAAAACAAGACAACAGTCTCAGAAAAAGAGGCTATCTTAAGGAGATGGCACTCAGTCTAAAAGATAACATTGAAAAATGCTTCTCAGAAATGGAGACTATGGCCTTGCTTGAGCAGGACAATGACAAGGATGATATTTTGCTAAAAGAGACTGGAAGTTTAGTTAAGAGACCAAACCCCCAAAATAGAACAAGCCCCAATCCCTCCCCAAAACTAAAAAGCAAACCCAACCACTAAACATGTTTCACATCAGTATAGGAAGACAAAGTAACTCAGGCATCTACATGTAATACCTGTAGAAGAAAGAAGTCCTTGAGGAGTGAAAAGGAAGACAGAAACAAACAACAAAATAAAATTAAAAAAAAAAAGCACCAAAACAAGACAACAAAAGCATTCCCCTACGAAAGTTTCCAACAAAGGGACAGTATTGCATATGTAACCTAGCAACCATCTGACTGAAGCTCTCCTCAAAGGGATCTGGATGAAGAACACTTCTGTGAGCAGCAAATCAATTTCTGTAAAAACTAAATAGCTGTCCATCAAATCTTCTGTCCAAGGTCAAGTACAATAAGATCAATTAGGAGGAAACATCTGTTAAGTAACTTTAAAAAAACAAAAGAAAAACCCCAAAACAACGGACAAAAAACCCCCCAAAGAAATAACCTAAACCCCACTTGCCTACACACCAATTGTTCAGAGCTCATGACACCATGTATGAGAATCTCATTTGTTTCTTTGGGTTTGTTTTTATTTGGCTAGTAGCCCCAGGAGACTGCACAGCAACTGATGTTGGCAGCAGAAATTATTTATTCCCAGAGGTAAAGTTGCCACTCCTGGCAGCTGGGATATGGTGGATGAGAGGCACTGCTAGCACACCCAGGAAGCCACCAGTGGGTGCTCTCCCTGGCCACCAGGCAGAGGCCAGGAGCCACCACTTGCACAGTGAACCAACACGCTGCAGGTGAGGCTGTTTCTGCAGCACATACTGGCTCCAGGCACCAGGTAAGTGCTGGAAACTAATGGAAAAAAAGAGGAGGAGCTGAAGGTATGTCTCAAGTAAAGGGGACAGAAGCCCAACTACTTGTGTTTTCTGAATACAAGTTAGGTCTCCGTGCTCTAAAACTATCAAACTACAAGTTCAAATCATCAATGAAGCTGTAAGTTTCACAGTCACGACAACAGTTTAAAGGAATAAAAACAACACCTTAAAGACTCCTACATTAATTTCTGAAGCATATTTACAAGTTAAGTAGCTTAGTTCACCCTCACTCCCAGAACATTTCAATACAAATGTGGGGTTTTCATAAAGGGTTTGAGGATGCTTGTATAAGTACCATTGACACTTGATTTGAAAGAACAATTTTGCTGAAAAGCTTTTCTTCAATAAATCAAAACCCATGAAATCTTTCCAAAGAAAAAGAAGGAAATAGCAAGGTAAGATGTACTTCTATACAGTTTGGCATTCTCCATGAAAGTATGTATTTTTTTCAGTTTTCACTTTCAGACAGCATTTTGCCTCAAGCAATTGAAACAAGTGCAAAAGGCTGGGGTGGAGGTTTTCTTAAATTTATTCCAAAGGAAAACACTTCTCTTTAAGTTTAGGCATATAAAAAGAATAAAGTCAAGCAGTTAACTTGTAAGAAGACTGTTTAACATACTTTTCCAGAAGATCGAACTTTCAGCATGACTGGATTTTCTCAAGATTTCAAGTATGGAAAATTTTTTAATCTTGGATGAATAAACATTAAATCATTCCAGCAGAAATAACTGTATGCTGCTTCTACAGGGCCATAATTCTCCATAATCTCTTGACTCAAAATTAAAACTATGACACACTCTATTAATCTATCTTACCTTACAGCATCTGTATCAAACTGTAAATTTGGTTTATCAATCAATCCCAATGAATACAGCTGGTAGGCCAAAGCACATTTCCCCACCATAAACTGGGCTGTGTTAGTGCGATCTAAACAGTCCACACAATTTGTTCGGAGAACTCCAGTCTGGTAAAGCAATCCAAACAAAAGATTTATCTTAATCAACAAATTACTACACTCATGATTATTACTTTTTTACTACTATGTAAGTCTTATCAAGTCTTATGTCTTCACAAAAATTTGAGGAAAGGCATTTCTAATAAAAGTTAAAAAACAATTCATCTCTAGCAAGCTACATGAGACTGCTGTCACGCCTGCTTTCAAAATATTCTTGCTTTTATCATCACACCAACTGGATGTTCCTTCAACTCACAAACAGCCTTGAAGAAGTCACAATTTGGATGTCACTCACAAGATGTCTAGTCAGAGCTGAACTGTGATCCGAATGCTTACATGTAAGTCACTGGTGACTCTCAAATTATTAAAGATAAAATAATCACTTTCCTACTACAGGCAAACCTGTAAGACTAACATAAGAAAAACTAACCAGGGTTGATTTTTTTTTTTTAAGGGATCAAATTCTATCTGCCCTGCTGTTTATCTGCCCTCAACAAACATATCGTAGTGATCAGCTAGTACAGGAATGGTCACATGCTCTCTAACTTACAAGAAGTACAAAATTATGAATGACAAGTCAAAGCAACTAATGCTTCTAAAGAATATGCACTGTGTTCAGAGCACAAAACATAACATCTAGGTATAAATTTGATACTGTATTGTTTGCATTTCAGTCAGTACTTTTCTGACCTTAAAAGAAGACGTGTTTCTAGTTTTATTTTCTTTTAGTGATGGAAACTGTAACAATGCACAGAAAATTCAGCACTGGTGAAAATGTCAGTAATCCATGTTCATGTGTATCAATGTCACCAGGGCTAAGTATGCTTATTCCTCACTTCTTCTATATAACATTTTATGATGCAGTTTGCTAAAATGCTGCTGGTTTAACTTTCACTGCACTGGTAACATTGCAGACTAAACACTAATGGGAACTAGTTTAAAATACAAGCATTTCTCAGACTAAGTCCAGCAAAGATACAATTCCAACACTATAAGGTTTCGGGGTACCATGCAAGAACTTTAGGCCCTGATTCCCAATTAGATTTCTAGGAAGGACAGCAGTAATGTGTACCATAAATACTAATTTAACAGCAGTCTGTGAGTCACCAATCAGGTATTTAAGTGAAATGGTTCACTGCTCTTTGGGAGTGCTGATCTACATCACTATAATTATGAACTAAAAAAGCATATTTTAGTACCTGCAAGCGACCAGTGGAAACAACACAACCTCCCAGTTCATTCCACCTGAAAGAGAAACAAAACAGAATGACTTTCAAATAATTTTATAAAATAACAGATCGCATCAGTGACAAATAGTTATTTCTGGATTTGCAGGGACTTGAGAGACTTCATCTGCAGCAGTCTAAGCAAATAAAGTTTCTATATTTAAAAAAAGTTTTAAATTTTATATTTATAATACCATAAAATCCACTGATCAACAACAGACTCAGTAACATTTATGTGACAATTATCTTACTGGTATGCCTCAAAAGAAGTCACTCAGCAATTCCCAAATTAGTCTTAAAATAAGAAATATTTTAATAAACATAGAAATTCCAAACAGCTTTCTAGAGAGTAAGTGCTATTCATTATGCATCAAATAAATTATAGGTACTTTTCATCTGGACGCAAGATACTGCAGTAGGAATCAGGTCGATTTACAAAAAATCCAGTCTTCTTTACTACACTTTCTGCAATCACATTCAGTCTGTCAAGGACATTGCAGAGTTTGCTGAGGAGAAGGGGAGAAAAAAAAAAAAAAAAACAAGAGACAGTCAAGATACATTAATACTAAAAAAAATTTCACCACTTGAAAAGCTTTTCCATAACAAAAATGATTTAAAAACAGGCCCATATCACAGTTTTATTCATCCAACAGTAATTATGTCTATAGTTTTCTTAGATTTTATAGAAAAGAGACTGACCATATCCAAGCAATTTTGCTTCTTTTTGATAAAAAGAAGATAGAAGCAGAAGACATAAAAAACCTAAAACTCCTTGATATTTACATCACACTGATTTTTCTCTACCAAATTTTCTGTGATTCAAAAATATGAATGAGGCAGAAAAGGATGTATGATTACAAAAAGAATGTATGATTACAAAAAAGGATGTATGCTGAAACACATTCCCTTGTTTTGTTTGCAAGGTGCTGTTTTGTTCAGTAACATTTGCTTCCATCTGTGCATTGCAGCTACAAGCACTGGTACAGAAAGGATTTTTTCTACCTTTTAGTGTATTTGGCCATATCCCAGGGTATATATATAACTGCATGCTCTGGGGGTAAGAACTGGTTGAGATACGTCACAGCAGCAACAAGTTCTTCACTGAGAATCCTTTCATGCTTTCTTTTTTCACGTTCCTTCAGCAAAAAGAAAAGGAATTTAACATTACAATTTTCATTAACAAATGTATATAACCCATACACTTGCACACATACATGCATGTATACATAATGGAAATCAAAAGTGGAAGCTGTAACAACAGCAGGCACTTCTTCATAAATAATACAATTAAATTAAGAACAGAAAAAATAGAAAAATCTGAGCATTTTAGGTTTTTCACAATTTATCTGTATTAGTAGTAAAAGTCACCTGCTTCAACTATGCATAATCATTGGCTGGAAAATGGAATGCTGTAAGAGTAAAGAACACACATAAACAAAATTGGCAATCTAGATGAAATAGAGAATGACAAAAGAGAAGCAAAAAGATAGGCAGAAAGGGAAGCATCCCATTCAGTCCTAGAGCATAAGAGGACACAGAGAAATTCTTCTCCATTACAGGCAGGAGATGGGGAACAACAGCTCCCATCTCCCAGTCTTGCAATAATTTCTAAAAACTAGAATTTTGTTGCCATTGCCTGAATATAACATACGTCTTCATAGAACCATAGAATGGTTTGGGTTAGAAGAGACCTTAAGATCATCGAGTTTCAACCCCCTACCATAGGCAGGGATGCCACTCACTACTTCAGGTTGCTCAGGGCAACATCAAACCTGGCCTTGAACGAGGCACTCTATATTAGTATGGCTTGCCTCTCACTCCACCCAAACTAAACCTTATCCTGAACCTATGCTACAAAAACTGCTTTACCTTTGTTTACAGTAGTCTTAGACAAACCCTAGGGAAGCCTAATAAACTAATTACTAATTAAAAAGCTTCTGGATTAGACAGATAAAAGAGGACATATACCTCATCAACATTTAAGAAATCAAGTACTTGAGAGAAAAGCCCTCAGCATTGGTGTAAAAGCAACAGATACATCCAAAAAAAAAGGTGTTCAGGTTAGAGGGCTTACTCCTCCTTGCCTTTTTTTTTTAATGTTTTTAAGGTACACAAAGTAATAAATGAAAATGAATTCTACCATCTTAATATTGAACATCTACAGAGAGGGAAAGAAAGGGAGGCAATGTCAGTCACTGCATCAAAAGTCTTGTGACTCAAAGCATGTAATTATTCACATGTCAAGGTCACATGAACCCAGACTCACACAATCACCATGGCTCTTAAAAGCTATGGCTGCAAGAGACACTTTCTTGTCAACAAATGCTATCCTAAGTTGATCCTACAGACTCCTGGACAGTCTTAAAAGCACTCCTACACAAAGCAGAGTCATGGAAGCAAACAATAGAAGATAAGTCTTTGCCATAATATTTCAAATAACTCTACTACCTGCCAAGAAGCCCATAAGCCTCACTTTGCATGGAACCATACTATTTTAGTGGTTTTTAGTGCTAAATTAAATTTAGTGGTAAATTTATTCAAACTTAGAGCTAAAGGGTAATAGCAAAAACCTGAAAAGAACAGTGAAAGGTTACTGCAAGAAGTCTCAAAACATGGGAAATTTTTTTTTTTGAAGGGCTGTAATGGAAGCAGAGTTATGTACTATACCCTGTAGGATAAGATTTATGAAAAAAATATTCCACTTATAAGCTAATACTAGTTTAGAACATAACCAAGATTACACAGAGACTCTACAGAAAGAAGCATAATATTAAAAATTTAACACATACAACATATTAAAAATATTGTACCTTCACAAGATTCAATATAATAATAGGAGAGCCAAATCTCTGAAGCATTTGGTCAAAGTGAAGAGCAGCAACATGTGCATAAGGATCTGCTTGGTCCACTGAAACAAACATATATTCAAGATGATAATAAGTGAGCTGTAGAAATTTCCCTTAATAGTACTCTTCACAAAAGATGTATTAATTCTCTAGTAGTAATGACACGCTTACATACTTTCCCCTCTTTCCATGCAAAAGCTGTTAAAAAAATAATCCCTTTGCCAAATTGTAGGCAACTTCTTAAATTTTCATGAAGTGCTTATAAAGAATAGTTATTCTGGCCCCATTAATTTCAGCCCAGACATTTTCCACCATTTTCAACAGGTTTAATATTTTACCCACAATACTAAGAGAAATGTAGCTAACTTCATACACAAAGTAAGTACAAAGAAAACTCACATCTTCAAACAGAAACTCTTCCTATTTAATTTCTGAATGTGAAGTCTATGATGGAGAGTTTTTTCTTAACTTTTTAACCTTAAATTATGGCTTCCCAGAGCACAAGTGCATAGACAATTTGCTTGTTTTTGCAAATTCAGTTTTCACTTATTCTCTCAGATGTTCCTTTAGGACACAGCACCAACCATAATCTATCACAAAGAATAATTTGTACACACGTGTTATGGGTGGCTTAGGCATCATAGTTGAAATATCTTGAGACCAGTACAGAGGGACAGACCCTCGAACCTGAACATAGGAAGAATAACTCCCCGCAGAAAATGACATAACTGAAGCATCATAAAGTATTTGTTCAGTTTCCACTTCATTAGCAACATCTCCCTAAACCAAACAGAAATACACAAATGATGTAGACGTGACATTCAAAGCCACATGCAGTACAGAGTATTGATCATTACAAACAGAGCACAATTAAACTGCGAGACACTGAACCACAGCAGTGAGAACAACACTGAAGGTTAAATTCCCCTTTGTCCCTAATGTATATTACCATATTTTTATTTTTTCCCTTGGTTTGGGAAATAACAGTATTTCTAATTGTAAAAAACCAAAACAAGTGCCAATTTAGCACTATTAAATGTATTAGTTTAAGAACAACTTTATTATGTCAATGAAAAATGCAATGACACCTGTGATAACATTATCTAATAGCATAATTTACAGCCAAACCCGTAATTCCCTCTAAACCAGCTCTTCAGTCAGTCAAGTTCAAGCTTTCATACTGGGGAGGGGCAGGAGGAAACAACCCCTAAAATCATATTTGATTTACCTCACAGTTTGCTCCTCGTTTCAGAAAACGTGTTCCAGCAAATTTGCTTGATCTTCTGGCTATCAGAGTGACATATATAGGGCGACCATATATTAACAGTTCTTGAAAGAAAAGTTAAGGCTTACATGTCACATGCAATTTTTTGTTTGTTTACTTTATGCACACAAAAATAAATTCTAACACGGGTGTATGAAACTGAAATAATCTGATTTACTAAAATCACCTTAACAGTGATGAGTATCACTTACAAACTTATTTTGCAGCTGGAAGAGAACACTGCCCTTTCCAACAATCAGTTTTAAGAACTTTGAAAAGAGAATCTACATTGCAATACATCACCCACTTTTCCGAACATACAGAAGAGAAGCAACATTTCTATTTTATGAAATGACAATGGAGGTGAAATAGATACAAGATACACCTAGCACTGCAAATGCTGCTTTTGTGAATAGTGGGATTAAAACTTGGGAGCTTCAGTTTCAGATGAAGTATATTCGTCACCCTCTAATTATCAGTTTAGAAAAACAGATAAATTCACAACTACTTAAGTGACAACAACTGAAAGCCAGAGGCAAACAGGCTACGGATGCAGTGGTGGCTTTTTACAGTCTTTTTATATTTTACTTAACACAAGCTGATAGTTACACTAGGCATCTGATTCTATCACTGTTTCCTCCGTGTATGGGAGGCACAAGAAAGAGGAAAGAAGACATTTGCTCACACACTAAGCAGCTGCAGGCATAATGCTGGTGTTCAGACCCAGCTTTGATCAAGTAAGATCACAAATGAAGCAGTGGTATATGAAAACAGATCGAGCTTTTTTGTCTGGGGACTAAGCCAATGACCAACAGTCTTACAATCATATAAAAGCAAAATTAAGCTTAACTTCATAATTGTATTTGCTTCCCCAGAAATTTTGAACTAACATGATACCGTTGAGGAATAAATTAGAGTGTCTTCGTAACACACTAAATTCTTATCACATAACACAACATTTCTTTGGACTGTGGTATGCATTTGGACTTTTGCTCCTCCCTGCTACAATGTACATAGACCCATTTAACCACGTATAGTTAAATGGTTTAAATAGTTTAAAATAGTATATAGTCAAGAAAAGAGACTTTCACATGTACCTCTTCACACAGCAGGGCTGAAGTTCTATCATTGTCTTCAACAGAAGGATAGTAAATACAAGAATTTCTGCAAATCTCAGTTACTAAAAAATGTTTTAGAGAAGATTAGTAGGAGAGTATTTCTATGTCAATGTCATGGTTTAAACACAGCTGAAACCAGATCAGTCAGCAATTCAGTTCTACTTAGCTTTTCTCCCTTTCCTCAAATATCTATGAAAAAAACGCAGCTGAGCCTAAAAATCCTCTCAAGTTCTTTACTACTAAACCCCATGCTTATAAAAGACCCTCACTGAAAATGCAGTCTACCTGTGCTAGGGCCCTCCTACAACAACTACATTTCTTATTTAGCATAATACCTAGAAAAGTAATGAAAATGAAAGCCAAACAATAATTATAAAATTGAATGGTATTTATATGACAAAGAAATAATTCAATATTCAAACTGGGTTTTTTTTTTAATCGATAAATCAAAATTCATTACAACAGTTGAAGGATACTTGATTGCCCACAGAATCCATGAATAATATACAGCAGCCAGTCACGATGAACAGCAGTTCTCACTGCTTCCAGAAGCTTGGCATTCCACACGTACTTTTCGTAGGGCTTACTGCAAATCCCAAATACACCTAGGAAGTTGTTACAATGAAAATGCATTAGCAATTAAGAAACAAGTTCACCTGCATTGGAGTGCTTTAAAATCCAGGACATTGGATCTTCATTTTGATTTCCTCTTGACTGCAACTCAGTGTATCATTTACTCACATCCTTGAGGTTTGGCAAACACAGATAATTCCAGGCACATGCTGAAGTCCAGCATTTATGAGGATTTGCAGTTTTTTTATAGCTGCCAGTCACTGTTGTGATTGAGTGCCTTCATGCAGAAGTTCCTGATATACTTCAGTACTGAAAAGAGATCTCTGCATAGTAGCATCAAGGGATTTGATAACTTGGGAAATCAAGTTGCGAATTCCAGTTAAGGCAAAAATGCTCTTATAGGAGGACTTTATAAGCAGTTCTGGGTCACCTCTAATTACATACTAGGTTCTGGAAGGTCATGCACATCAATCCTTTTTTCACACAATTCAACACAGTTTTCCTAATTTGCACTAACACCAAGAAACACAGCTATTACAGACCTGCAAATTAAAATTCTGTTTCTGATATATCTGGAATCTGAGTCTTTTTCTGTTTCAAATATGAGGACCAAGATAACAACTGCTACTGAAGAGGGAATTGAATGAATCTGAAACTTAAAACAGAAGAAAGAGGACAAGAATACTATTTCCTATATTTTTGCACACTTTTTTCAAATGAAGTTTCTGACAGGACAAATTATATCATAGCAGTATGAATGCCAATTACAGCAGAGAACTGCAGCAGTCAAATGTTCTGCTGGAGGGAAAAGATGAGTTCTCCTTACAGACTACAGGTGAAAATGAAGCTGTTGAAAAAACTATTGCTACCTAGACCCAACTTACTGTAATCCCAGGGAAAATTGATGTAACCAAAATATTTTCATGAAAAAGTTTACACAGTCAGCAGAAACTGGTCACAAGCACTTAGCCAGCAGTTTTTCCTCTTTCTTACTGCTAGCAGCAGTACTTTGGTGAGAATTTATTCTTAAATGACAGGTGGCTATTTGTTACACATATTCTCTGAATAGATATGTGACTAGCACACACTGCTGATGGGGTCAAGGTCAGGGCATCTTCATTTCCTATTGTTTTTACACAGACATAGGAGAGATAGTGCCCTTGTAAGGATTCTTGAGGGATCTTGCAGATAAGAGTCTTTCCAGAAGAGGAATTATTGCTCTCTTCACTCCTTATGGTCCTTTCTGATATTGTAGTATTTGAGAACCAGTTGCTGGTATCTTGATATATACGACCATGTTACTAATATCTTTTTCTTGGGGGGATGGGGGTTTCATTCAAAAGAATAAAATCCAATATTAAGAATTTCAGGGGAAACTCTCTCTGTATATGTGTGTGTGTGGGCACACAAAGGAAATGGGACAGAAAATAGTTTTTCTGTCTGGCTGCTCATCTTTATACTCTCATGAATATGTTAGACCCAAACTGAAGGCTGAAGTTTTGAACTGAAATGAGTAATTTTTCTTAGACTTCTTCACAGGGGTTACTACAGCAAGATGACACTAACTTTGTACAGTTCCTCTGTTGTCAGTATTCTCCAGTATAAAACAAAAAAATGTATTGGTACTTAATCGGTTACTGCTTCCCACTCTCCTTGTAACTCACTCCTGTTGGGAGACTCAGAAGTCAGTTGAGTAATCAATTGCTGAAAAATGTCAGCATGCTCAGTCATCTCCCTGAGCTGCAATGTAATTTAAAACAATGACTACACACCTCTAGAAATCGCACTGTTCAAATTGAAATGTCTGTAACTGACACTTTACAAAACCTTTTATTAACTCACAACTGTTAGGAGACTACAGACCAACAACAGAAGGCCTGAATGTTTCTCAAAAGTAAACCTAAGTGGAACAAATTTAAAATACACTCAATGCACTTAAAATGACCAACATCATCAGTTTAATTAGATGTGCTTTCTTACCACTTCCCCCTTGTATTGAAAGTCCTTCATCTTCAAATATATCAAAACTCTCTTGTCGGGTCTGGGTTGTTTCAGTTTTTAATATCTCAAGTGGCATTCTCAGGACAGTAAGATTATACTGAAGGGAGTGAGATAGATCATAGCTGTAACTGATAGACAGTTAAGATTTATTAGTAATTGTAGATGCAGAAGAATTTTCTGAAAGCCCTTACTCTCCATCTGTACTTATATTTAACACAGTACTATTTTATCCAATAGAAAAGACTTCTGAACAAGATACACAGATTTTGATTCTATAATGGCAAATCATACAAATAATTTCCAAAGGAAGCTTTGCAAACATAGAAACTGTTTACAGTTTACAAAGGCTGAAAATGTGTTTATATTCTTCTTTTAACTGAAAACTAAACATGCCTTTTGAACAAAGCATATCAAGAAGCTTAATTCACTATGAAGCATTCCAGAAGTTTTAACAGAGCTGGCTGTTCCACCAGAAATATCCATATACATTGACAACCTCATTTTCCTGAGATTTAAGTGCTGCTACTTTCTAACTGCTACCTGAACTCAAAACAGCCAGAAACCAGGTCCACAAAAATTGTATCTGTCCCCAAACTTAGGATTGCAGCACAGATGCATCTTAAGACAGTGGCTGCTGAATAAAGAAAAGGGTTTTTTTTATTAGTTCCACAAGAGTTACAAATTTTCCATCTCATGTCTCTTTTACTAACACTCTATACTATTTGCTAAACTTTCTAAGCAACTAGGCTTCTTCCCAAAGAGAAACCAAATGCACACTACACTTAAATCACAAATACTCATAGATTTCCAGTTTAGTCTAAGACAGCATCCATGATTACTGGTCCTCACGTAAGTTCTAGATACTCATTAAAGATCTAAAAAATTGTTTAAACATTAGACATTTAGATTTATCACTAATGATAATAAAGTGTAACCCATGCATCCACCATATTTCCATAATAATGTCCTGACCCATCTGTTCGGGGAAAAAAAGTCTGTAACATGCTCTGTTTGCATATAACAGAATCTTTAAACAGTGTCCCAGTAAGAGACATGTAAAGGCTATTTCCCCCACTCTCCCCTTAGACCAAATGTTTTCTTATAACTGATTTCTAACTTTCCTTGGCATTTATATGAAAATCATGCAGAAAAATGTGTTATGCTTTCAGCCAAGAACAATTTCAATGAAGCTGACCAATTTAAAAGATTCTAAACAATAAGAAAGAATATTAGTATCATCTTATGTTTCTCCTTTTGAAAGTGAAAATCAAGCTAAATATGCAGTTAAAATACTGAGCATAAAAACATTTTATGATAACGATTCTTGTAAGGAAAATTAAAACATAACCAATAAATTATCTTCCAGTAGGAAAGTTTTCATTTATGCCACACAGGATTTGTGCCAAAAACATACTTTTGTATAAGTCATTCACTTACTCATTTTTTTTTCTGTACAAGAAATTTTAAATATGTAGTTTATCCTAATTCTACAGTTTCAGCTTGGAAAAGTCTTCGGGAAGACCTTATGGCCTTCCAGTAATTAAAGCAGGCTAATAAAAATGAGGGGGAGCAACTTTTTACATGGGCAGATGGTGATTAGACAATGGGGAATGGTTTTAAACTGAAACTGGAGAGATTTAGAGGGAAATTCTGTACTGTGAGGGTAGTGAGTTGCCCTGAAAAGTTGTGGATACCACATCCCTGGAAGTCTTCCAAACCATTCTGGATGGGGCTTTGAGCCACCTGGTCTAGAGGGAGATGTCCCTGTCCATGGTGGCAGGGTTGGAACTGGATGAACTGTAAGGTCCCTTCCAGCCTAAAGCATTCTATGATTCATTTTATGATAAATGTGCTTACTAAAGTCATATAAGAATCTTCTCCTCCCCCTTCTATGTACAACCACAGAAACAGTGACAAATTTGTCATCTCCAAGCAAAGGTGGTAGGAGTGGGGGAAGTTGTACAGTATTAGTGCTGGGAGACAAAGCATGGAAGAAAAATCCAGGTTTTACATCGCAGAAAATCTTTCACATGCAAAAGCATGAAACACACATAAAACTTGGGTAGGTTTTATCTTCACAGATCCAGCTGTGACAAAAAGTCTTCATTCTCCAAGAGGAAGCATCTTCTAGACTGATACACCTTTTGGTAATTGCAAGAGGGATTTTTTTACTTTTTTTTTTTTTTTTCAAGTCATCCAGTCTTCTAACTACTACTGCCAGGTTTATCACCACATTTCTCCCGTTTTTGTGCTGTCCCAAAAATCTCATGTAGTAGTAGCTGGGACACAGAAACTTGTCTTAGGTATGGCATTTATGAAACAATAAGCAAGAGAACTACAATGCCTAGAAGGCCCTATGAAAGACATACCCCATACAGGGTGTATCTTAAATGAGGACCTGTTTCTCTACCTTTGCTCCTGAATCAAGGCAAGGCTTTATTTATGGAAAATGAGACCAATAAAGAAAAAACAACAAGACAAGCAACCCCCCTGAAATACAATACTTTTCAAAAGAAAGAACTTCTGCATAATCTGGCAAGACTGAAGAGTCAGTGGAAACAGTAGCTTCAGTGTCTACTTTTTTCCATGCCATTAATAGTTTTATATTTTTTAACCTAATGGAGACTAAGTTCCTAGCCAACTGGCTGAAGGAGAAAGCAGATGAAAATGGACAAGCAGCATGATCATGTGTCTTAGTTCTCCAGAATATCAACCTAAAAGTCTTGGGTATCAAAAACAAAACCTATAATCTTCTACCAAATGTAAGTGCACTTTTTTTTTAAAGGAATAGTAACTAATACCTACCTAAAATAAAAGTTGCTAGAAAGGTCCACATTTTGAAAGATTCTCAGATACCTGGCAAAATAATTCAAGTTGTAGGAAAAATTATTATTTTAACCAGACAGACCAAAAGAAGTCATTCAGAGGATCAAAGAAAAGAAAGTACACGTAAATATTGATTCTTACCCTATGTTCCCTTCCTATCTTACTGTAATTGTTTTGACAGGTAATTACACTAGAATGTCAGCATATGGATTAAATAAATGAAATAGCTTTTTTTTAAAAAAAACCAACTAGTATCTACTCATATACATACTCTGTTTCTTTAGGCAGTTGTAAAGTTGTGGTTCTATTTTCCACATATGCACATCAAAATTTTCAGGATTTAAACAACCAAACTCTCAAAAATACTATAAAAGAAATAAAATTTTTCAGTTACTCTCAAATAAATGAACAAGAAAAGAAATACCTAGTACAATCTGTCATAGCCTTAGCAAATTCCCTGAAGAAACTATAACACTGTCTATCAATGATAAAATGGCTGACACCATAAATACACAGGTTAGATAATATGATCAGCTGCACACTAAGAGGAGAGACTGAGGTCTATGATCAATCCCACCTTAAAGTGGAAGCTTTCTTAATATTTACCATTGGCTTGGTTCATTACCTGACATCAGTTTATCACAAACCATCGCTTCTTGACTGTTCACACACAGTGCAGACTGAAAAGCAGTTTATTGATACTAGTTGCCTGCTATTTCATAGAAGCAAAGTTACCCTACCCTGATAAAAACATAAAGGCTCAAATTCCTGTCTCCATAAAAAAGTCCCCAAAAAGAAGGAAGCAGTTAAACTTACCAATGACTCTTTTCACCACCCTTTACAACTGCAACATTCACAAGATTCTGATAGCACAGAATCATTTAATAATCTATTCAGCACTTTTTGAAGGGCACAAAAGATCTCTTCAGGTGAGATTAACATCATGCAAGAGCTACTAAAAAAAGAACAGTGCCTCAAACAGTACATACCAGTATTAGCATTACTTTGCCCTTGTAGGAACAATGCTTATATTTGATACTTCTTTTTGCTGATTTGCTAAACTTAGCTGTGACATGGAGATGTGGACAATAAACTCTAGAAGACTATGACAGTTGAATTTACTCTCCAGGTAGGAGGCCACAGAACTTGTAGTCTATTTTCCATCCAACAAGATAAAATGGCTTGAATGACATACTAATACAAAAGAATCCATGACTGAAATTTCTAGGAGCAGTTCAACATTGCTTAGAAAATATTCAAAAAGTACACACTGATTACCAGCATTATTTACCTGGCCTCATCAGGATGACTGACTCTTACAGAGTCATTTGGAATGTAGATCATATTTGTATCTTCTATTTTATATATTGCATGACCACCAATATCTGCCATTTTTCTTCTTTTTGTTATTAACACAATGTAGTAGCCTTCCAAAAACCTGACAAAACCTGTTAAAAAGGCATTAAAATGCTTTCAGTTGCACATTTGTGCTTATTTGATAAAACATATTTAGCAAAACAGTATCAGATTGTTTCAAGACTTCAAAGAATTTGTTTGTTCCTAATGTTACATGCATATATGTACATATATATACACACACATATATATACATATGTGTATATATATATACACAGAGTCTTAAAATTCACTCCCATTAATCAATGAAATACCTAGGCTACTTATTTCCCCTCCCACTGTGGGTATTTTTAACACTAGGTAGCAGAGTTAGGACACTGAAAATTTGGAGTACGTTTCTGTCTACTAACATACTTGTATTTGCTTTCTATAGGACTCTCATTGTTCAGAGTGAGGCATATTCTATTTACTTCAAATATGAAAAGATTTATTTTCCAGGGCAAGGAAGAATCCGAGTCTCCAATTTTCTTTTCAGGTTCATGTATTCTCTGCTGGGGAGGGACACAGAACAGTAAAAGGAGTTTTGGGTATGACACCTTTGTGTCCTCTCTCCTTAACAGCAGGGAACTGAATTCCTTGACTAAAGCAGCACCTCCCCCAAATCAGCCACTCAGAGTATCAGGAGTACTCCTTTTTTTTTCCTGTTTTCTCTCTCAGATATCAACATTTGACCCTGCTGAAGAGCAGAAAGCTAAGAAGGTAGAACAGGCAGTGTCTGGCTTTACTAGCTATAAAAAGATGGCTTCTGAAGCCTCCACCCTCATTCCTTGCAGGGCACAGCCATGCTTCTTCATGGAGTGCCTTCTTTGGATACCTCTATTACATATGACTAGGAATAGTAAATACAAGACAAATGTAGAAATTCAAATGAAAAATAGAAATACATAACCAGCCCTGAACTCAGATGTGTAAATATAGTAAAGTACAGCAGTAATATGCTTTAATAAGTAATAAATTATATTAATTAGCTTTTGGAGGTAGCTGCTTTGATAAGTGGCTGAGAGCTTGAAACTCACTCACTACTGCACTATCAACAAATTAATTTGGAGATGGAGGTGATGATGATGACGACATGATACAAATAGACCCTCACAGTTCATATTTTTCTTGTATTTATATTCAGTTCTTTTAGCTTTGCATTACAAAGTAAAGAAGGATGAGGACAGCACACATTTTCCTCCCTGTCACTGCTGGAGGCTGCAACATGATCGAATGAACTGCAATCTTTTCTTCCACCTTATTAGCCCCCCTTGGAAAAACGCTCTCACCTGCACAAAGACAGGAGGCCCTGCTGACAACAAGAAACAAAGCTTCCATTTGAAGCAGTCAGACTATTGAATTTCAGTTGTTACATAGTAGTCACAGTTCTTCCTGTATCCTCCAGGTACTGAAATCACTTACGTGAACAGCCTCTATCCTTTGACTTTCACCAAACATTATACCAAAGTCTGATAAGGAATGGAGCCTTTCTCCCTGGCCTGGTTCCCTCCCTTTAAAAGTAATTTCTACTTTTAAACACCACACAGTAACTCAGCCTATCAGCACCCCCATTCTGAGAGCACTGAATGTGCTGCATCTGGTTAATGAAATAACTAGAGGACAGAGCAAAGCTGTTCTTTGCAATTTTACAAAAAATAGCCCTGTTCTTATGACCTGAGTCAGGAGGCAGAAACAAACAACCGGTTGCATTCCCTCAAATTACATGTTTATACAGATATAGTCTGAATCATATAATTTGGAAGTATATAATCTGATAGAGAGTCTGTTACTTCTAAAAGTCATCTGGAAATAAATATACCATATCTGTTAACCAATACATTTGTGCAGCTACAGAATAGAAACTCTCCTGTTAGGAATAGTCCATATAAACAGTCATACAATTAGGATGCAAAATTTTAACTGATCGCAACCACTTTCCAACCAAAAATATTATCACATAATTAGATAGTGAGCACTGATAGCTTGTGCAAAAAAAAAAAACCCAATGATGCAAGGCTGTTAGAAGTTCCTTTAGGTTTACCCATATTATGAATACCCTTAAATCAGTAAGGAACATAAACACCATCTGAGGAATTTTTGAAAAGCTGGATGCATTGATAAGTTCCAAAATGCTTCACAGGCAAAAAGAATGAAGAAGAAAGTCTGCTTAATTTGCCACTTTAGATTAGAATAGAATTGTATTATGTTTGGATTGTTATGCAAAATTCAGGAGCATCCTTTAAAGTAATTGCATTCTCCACTTTCTCTGCAGCTTTGGCTTTAGATGTCCAGGTGTATATTGACTCTAATAAACCACAAAGTATTCTTGGGAGCTGCCACAGCACACATTAACATTTACTTCAGAGACATCAGCCGTCAATACACTGACCTCAGTATCAGACAATAGGCAGAAAAGTAGTGACTTTCAGATGAAGTTAGAAGCTATCAAATCCTTGAAGCAGTGCTTGAGGATTATGGACAGCTGAGCAGCATTTTAAAATTCAGCTGACATACCAGTCAGTTATACTTGTTCAAACATGAAAAAGAAATCTTTAAATATGTCACTGCAAAAAGTTAACCAAAAAGAAAAGTCATCTTTCTGAATAGTGCATGATAAAGAAATACAGCCTAATAAAGAATGTCAACTTTCATTTTCTTTTTAAAAAGCATTCTGTGAGCTCTGGAATTCAGGAGCCAGGTTCCACATGATTTGCATTCTAAGATCAGCTTAGTTTGGTGAGATCTTCAACCAAGTTTCTAGAGTTTGGCTATTTCCTATATCTGTCCCTCAGTGACAAAGAAAAGACCGGTTACAGCACAATTTTCACCCCTGCACTGGTCACCTGTCTTCACAAAATACACAGAAACTTACTTATTTTTGAGCATGAAAAATTTCTAAATCCTCTTCAGTTTTATAAATAAATAAAATCAGGGGGAGACAGAAAGATATACAGCATGACACAATAAGCCTCATCTCCTAGGAAAACAAAAGATTTTATAAAATCCATCAAAACACTTACCTACTATACCAAAAGCAGAGACAGCTCGCGATAACCCCGAAGAGCCCTTCTGCCCCATCTTTGTTCTGTTTCCCAGGTCTAAACGGCCGAGCAGTTCCCTCACCTCTTGCTGCGTATAAACATGCTTCAAAACAAAAAGTCACAGAAGTTACTGTTTTGGTAGTTAAATGTTATTTCATGTCAGAGAATAGCAGAATTTGCTTAATGTGTGAAATATACAATAAACCAAAGGCCTGCTCTACATTCTTCATTTCCCATTTCAGTGGGAACAAGTAGCCAGTATTATTAGGAACAACTGGGAAAAAAGCCCAGCAACTAAACAAAGAGGCACTTACCTTATCATCAATAATAACCAAATCCTTTGGTTCAGTGCGATCTATTTTCAAAACACGGTATTTGGTTTCTGCAGGATTACTTCCAACTAGGAAATACCGCTACATAAAAGAAAACCAACAAAACAAGTCAGAATATTATACAAGATAAAGCAACCAAAGCCCAGTGTAACATAAGACATCAGCAATGTCATTTACATATTGTCTAGATTAGCTCAATTCCTACTAACATCAAATATGCAATATTCCATTTGGACTGTTAATAAACTGTTTTAGACGCCAGTATCTTAGGTAGGTATATTTGTGTACAATCAACCTTTACAGTTTAAAAGACCTCTTTCTCTCCTTTGTACAAGGAGGAAAAAAAAATTAAAATCAAAGGTTAAAACCTGTTTAGAGAAGATAACTCTAACTTACACCATGCACTGTCCAACCACACCCTGCCCCAGCCATTACTGTCTTCTCACTTGCTTTGTAAAATTTAGCAGAAGCTTATACATGGGTTTTTAACTTTTCATGATCTTAAACTTCTGCTGCTATATTGTACTCCTTTGCTATTTATGTCAACTAATCTTTCCTGGTCCATACTAAACACTGAAAAAATCGTAACTACTTCAGTACTGCAAGTTTTCTTCTATTTTTATTTATATTTGCTATGATAGTCTTCTCAACAATGTTCTTCCACGGTACTAAATTTTTCTGGTTAACAACACTACTGTTTAAAAGAACATTAGCTTTATTTCACATTTAAAATATGAAAGAATGACCACAGATAAACACATAGTATATTTATTTTTCATGTAAGGAGATCAAACTATAAATTAATTTCTACATTTAGAGGAATTAACAATAAGCACAGGTTACAGGACTGACTTGCTAAAAGTAGCTCTCATTTTTCTAATTCATTTAATCAGTGTGGTGCTAGCACAGCAAGGTGGAACTCATTAATAATGCTCAGCCTAGTAGGAAAGCATGGCAAATTCATGTGGATCTATGCAGTCAGCTCCTAACTTTAAGAGTCACATGGATTTAAGATGTGGGAAAGGAAATCAATAATCATATTCATACAAACCTCACAATTCCACAATTTATACCAATTAGTTGTTAAGAAACATCTTTACTCTCAAACTGTTTAAGTTTAAAGAAGAACTTCAAGCCCTCTTCAGCTTCCTTGAATTCACAAATCATCTAGATAGTAAGCTCTAAACAGGAAAATAAAATACTTAACTTTAAAAGCCATAAAAAGAAACACCACCCACTTCTGGCTCCACCTTGTACACTGACATTACAGTGCTAACTGAGTGGTAAATTTGGCTGTTTACTCCCAAATGACAGTATGAAGGCCCTTCAAAGTCATATGCCATCACAACATGCTCTCACTGAAGCCTTTGAGGCAGCACTTTGGCACAGGAAAGTGTTTCCTACAGGGTTTTTTTCAGCAGTGCTGCTGTGCACGGCCAGGCTCCCCAGCCTGCCCTCCTCAGAGCAGCCTCTGCAGGCTATCCCTTAGTGCCAAGCTCTTGCTTCCCAGAAGGAAAATCATAAGGACAGTGCGTGGCACTGAATGGTACAGCTCTTCTGCTGGTATCACCCACCACCAGCAAGAAACACCAAACCACCAAGATAGACACTTGCTTTGACCATGCCATTATACCATCTTTTTCTTCATGCAGCAGAAGGTGAATGGGCAGAGGGAAATATATTCATTTTAAATACACAGATTATAAGTTAGTATGCATTTCATGAGTGCAGCTTCTTTATTTGTAGAAAACTGTTAGTTAATTAAAGCTAAACAATTTTAAGTATTCCATAATACTGAAATACAGCTCAGTGATGTCCCACTAGGTCCAGCTTGCTAAATGAGTGCAGTTTTTTCCCAGTGACACCTATGGTTACCAACGAATAACACTGAATAAAAATAGAAGAGCACAAGTCTAAGATGCTTGTCCTAATGGCAGTTTGGACCAAAGAACACATTTAAAATTGGAACACACATGACACACAAGGAGAAAGAGAGAGAGATGGGTATAGAGTTGAAAATGCTATTACTAAGGAAGTTCAGCTGGATACTTCTCCATTTCCATTTTGATTAACCAATAAAACATAAAGAAGTGCTATGAGGAATGCATCACTCACATCACCTTGGCAGCTGCAACAGAGGGCTATGCACAGCTACAGGGCCAGCTTTAGGTGCTGCTGCTGCTTAGAACAGCAGCAAAGTTAGATAAGATGAGGAGTAATTGTACCTGCAGACCATGGAAGCAACCACCATAATGAACGGTACTTAACAGGCTCTCTGAAGTCATTTAAAGACTAATTTACGGGGCTTAAACTAGAGAGCCACACTGTGTAATGCATTAAGGAAGGTCAGTTGAGAGCAGCATCAAAACTGAGCATCAATGGACTTAAAGTAAGGCAGGCAATGAGAAATCTCTCTTTAGCAGATGGGAATTTTACCCACTGCATGTTAGAGGATATTCTCATGGAAGTAATAAAGGAAACATCTGCAAAAACTTTTGAATTTGGGTTAGTGTTCAAAACTAGGAACCCAAAATTAGACTTCCACTTGGGAAGTTTTCAGGACTGGCTAACAACCCCAGAATTACTTGAAAAACAGCATGATATGCCAACTCATATTCAACCTTCAAGATCTGAAAGAAAAACAAAGATTGTATGAAAACTAACAATACAAAAAAATACACAAAAAAGATGCTTCAGCACTAGCTATTTCTGCTACCTAATTTATGTATCTAATGAATAAATAAGTCTGTCTTACTGGATGACACAGAGCACAAATAAAACCGTACCAGTGACATGTGCTGCAATTATATTTCCCATCACATGAATACTAGGAAATTATAAAGAAAAATACCAAATCAACACAACACTGAGCATGTAACAGCAAATAAATTTCTATGATTGTAATATAATTGTAAAATTAAGCAATGCTAAAATGTGTTGTACTGCTTACAACTCTTTTGATTAACAGAAATTGTTACAGTAAAAAAATAGAAAAAGCTACAGAAACCTTTCTGGGAGTATTTATCCTTATTACCTCATTCTGTTTATTACTAAGTTGAATTGAACAAATTGAAGCATTTCCCAAGTGTCTCAAACAATTCCACTCCACAGCAAAGCCAGTGAATTTAGATAAACAGGTAACCTTGACCAACAAAGTCCTTTTTCCAGAGAACAGTACTCCAGGAGAAACTGTGCAGGCTCCCCCACCCGGCTCTGGTCAGAGCCCTCCAACCACACCTGAGGTGACCCATGCTGCTTCCAGGTTTACTCTGCCCCTGGCCTTTGCTGAAATTTGTTAACAAGCACACTTTACCAACCATGGCAACACACCAGGCAGCTACAAGAGCTGGACTGAAGCTTAATTTATTGCATGGTTATCACTAAGCAACCACAAGATAGGAACAGTCATTAGTCACTTCTACCTGGGACTGAATTTTAACCAAAGCAATCTAATTGAAAGGCTTTACACTATCTTTTATCAATCTTTTGATTCAGCCAAACCAAACAAAATAGCTTCTTCTAAAAGGAGTCTAAACAAAATAAAAAACTCCTTACTGCCATTTGTTGTTTTTTAATGGCAGGATAATACTTCTGAAATCGAACATTCTGCTCACTTCTTTTTTTTCCTTTCTTTTCTTTAAGATTACTTCTTAGAACTCCTGGTCTAAAACTACGATTTGCTTCTTTGTATAGACTAATTATCATTAGGAAATGTTAGCACAGCAAAAAACTTTTTGAATCCTCAGTTAAAAAGCTACAAACAGCTTAATCAGCAGGAAAAAAAAAAAAGCAAAAATATACTAAGAGTTGAAAAATAAGCAGTACATTAATACAGACAATCTTAAAATCTGCAAAAAGCATAAAGAAAACACTTATGATCTTAAACAAAAAGCTTGCAAACAATACCTGTTGAGACCATGGACATGTCTAAAAACACAAAGCCCAAGAAGCGGCTTCACCTCGGCCATCTGCCAGACCTGTACCCAGCTGCTCTGTCACTCCCCTTCCTCAACAGGACAGGCACAGAAAAGAAGATGGAAAAGTAGATCAAGTTTCTCTACTTTGTAGCCATATATCTGGCAGTGTATCAAGACAGTTAAGGCAGAAACAGTGTTTTCTTGAGTTGCACAAAACTCCTTCTCTCATCCCAATTCCAGCCTCTGCTCCCAGACATCACCGCCACTCCCTAGAATGCCAATACACAGGGAACAGGACAGTCAGCTGAAAGGAGCTGTCTTCTGCTATATGGAACTATTCCAGAGAGACCACATTTCACAGCCACTTCTAGCTAGAAAACTATGATAGCTAATGATTGCACAGTAGGCTGTTCACTACTTTCAACATTTTAAAATGTGTCAGATACCCATCTATAGAAATCAGTGCACTTCATAATTCAGTAAAAATTCTATCTCTTTTTCTGTGAAATCATATTCTACATTGAAGTTTCTCCAATTTGACCACAGATTAAGTTCAACATTAAATATGCAACCTTTGGGTTTTTTAATATAAAAATGTTTACATTGTTATTATTAGAATAAACCCCATTTAAAATAAAACAAATGCCCATAGTTTTCCCTGGTGAATAAAGGGCAGAAATATCTACAGGTAATTATGCAAGTCACATTACTTAATAAGCTTGTGTGAGTCATTTGGATACTGTGGAGATAGAGACTGTAAAAGAACCTGATTAGAATAAAATCCTATTAATTAAGCCTCATCATATCCTGAAAGATAGGCAACTGATATGCCTTTATAGGGGACGACACAATTTGTCTTGTTCAGTGTCACGTTGCCTCAGGGGAATGATAATTTCCAGTGAACTAACACACAGCTTTCAGGTGGGCTTCATCTGGGAGAAAAACAAAAGTTCCATCTTCTCCTGAAGAAGAGAGGAAAATATCTTTTGTCTTTTATTACTCATAGTGCTCAAATATCTTTAGTGCCCTCTGGTGTACATTTCAGTGATCAATATATGCATAAAAGAAAAGATAATTGGCATTGATCTGAATAAAACCTTCAGTTCATCTTTCTGACTACTTCTAAACAAGCTTTCAACTTCCTAGGACAAGCAGGAGATACAGTAAACATCTCCATGCATTTATTGACCCAAAGCATCAGTTGAAAAGATAGGTTTCAGCAACTACTCTAAATATAAGCATTAATAGAAAATATAGATTTTTGCTCTCTGTTAATTCAATTGACACTGTGAATTCAGTTCTCCTCACCTCCTGCAGTCTCTCATTTGACTCCAATAACACTACCAGAACCTACCCTCTTTGATTTAAATAATACTACCGTATTTTTATCTAAAAAGAAATCCAAACAAAGAAACCCTCTGTAAACCATTTCCACTTTTCCCCCTTTCTCATCCATTTCATCTCTTCCTGCTTTAACACAGAGGGGTTTTACAGGAATAAGCTGTACGACCAGTGTAAACATCATTGTTTCTCTCACTGCTGACAACTTAAATCATCCTTTCTTTGCACCACAAATCTTAGAATACAGTCTCACGTTAGCCTGTATCTGATACAACTCCAAATCCCACATGCTGGATCTAGCAAGCCTATGGCCTTAGGGAAATCAGAAGAGCAATGTGAACCAGGAGAAAGCTGTTCATTTTTATTTTTGTGTGATGTTTATGCTGTACCAGTGACTGTCACAGTTGGCAACTGCATGATTGTGAGATCTTATGCAAAGGAGACGACATGAGGGATACCTCAGGGAAAAGCTGTTTGTCAGCAGCACAGCATGACACTGAATGAGCTGTAACAGCGACTGATCAAACCACAAGTCCAGTTTTGGGCTCCCCAGTACAAGATAGACATGGATATACCAGAGTGATTCCAGCAGAGAGTTATCCAGATGATTCACAGGACAGAGCACATGATGCACTGGGAGAGGCTGAGAGAACTGGGTTTAGGTTTTTTCAGCCTTCAGAAAGGTTTGGCAGCATCTTGCTGCTGTCTAAAACCATGTAACAGGAAGGTGTAGATAAGCGAGACAAACTCTTTCAAGTGGTCTGCAGAGGTTGTAAAATCTATATACCTGAAGGTATTCAAAATTCAGCTGCACACAGCCCTGAGCAATATGCTCTTGTTGAAGCTGCTTTGAGCAGGGGGCTAGACTTGGTGATCTCCACAAGTCCCTTCTAACGTCCCTTAGTCTATGCATTTATTAAGTGCATCAAGTCTTTTCAAATAATCATACCAAAATGATTCCTATTGAATTTTTTCTTTTGAAAAAAAATTACTAGAATTTGAATATCAAACCACAAAGTGCTTCAACTTGTACTTTTTTAAAGCAAAACCAAAACCTTACTCAGGGAAGAAAGTTCCATTTTCATCACTCACAAGAAGTGACTGAAGCAAAAGCTTTGAGACACCTTTGCTCAGCTGAGACATTTCAAACAGCACATGCTCATCCATGAACCACTGCCTTGCACAGCTGATGAAAACCATCTTGCCTCCTGGAGTGATCAGGACTGCTGGACCTGCCCCTCACTGAACTCTGAACAAAGCACAGCATGGACAAACCCATTCATTCAGGCAGATACTGCCAGCTAACGATGTAAAAGGTGCTACTGGCTAGATGTAGAAGACTGTGGTTCCTGAAATAACAGGATCAGCTGGAGAGGCCAAGAGAATGGCAGACAGCTGACAGAACTCTAAAGCACAATACTGGCCCTGCACACAGCATGTTGTCTCTCAGCAACTGAGCCTCACAGCTTGGAGAGAAGTAGGCCAGGTATCCACACATGCCAGTCACAAAAGGCCAAATCTCAGCTGAGATGTAGCACGAGTTGTGAGCCAAAAACAACTAAACTGAGTAACACAAGATCTGATTCAGAAACCACACTTCCCCGGTGCCCTACTCAGGTGTAACAATAATTTAGCTGAAAATACATCAAAAAATAGCCTTTACCAGCCAAAGTGAGAAAGACAAATAAGGTAGCCTTAGCAACTCATTTAGCCATAGGTAAAAAAGTAACACTCTGGAAAGATTTTCTGGAATGTAACCTTCATTTTTTAAATTTGCTTTTAACAATAACTCTGTATTAATTAATCCTTCTCTGTTTCATAGGTTGTTCAGTGGGGAATTACACAAAAGCACAAACCTGCTTCTGACAGAAGCAAAGCTGGAAGTCAGATTCCTATTTATACTGAGATCATTCTTGCATCTGTGACATTTTGGGAAGTTTCCAAGGGGCTTCAGTGTATACAGTATCTTTCTGTTATCAGTACAGGTAACATCTGAACTTGGAACTAGACCTAACTGACGCATTTAAAGCCATGGTACCTAACCCTATCCAAAACTACCTCAGGTGAAGAAAACCAACATACTATGAAACAACACAAACCCAACACACTATGAAACACAAAGAAATTTGATTGGGAGCTAAGAAATGGCAAACACAGTGGTATTTACACCAAGAATTAGCGTATGACTCACACGGTGCTCATCACATGGCTAAAGCAACAATAGCTAAAGCAGGAATTACCACTCCAACCTCCAATCCCCTTTGTCCATGACAAAAAAGTACTGTGAATTACACATGCGTACAATTTCTACAACAGGACACAAGGAATGCTGAAAATCTTCATGAGCTTACTTCCAGAGGTCAGAATGAAAACTTTGGAAGCTCTTTCACCAGCCATTCAGACAATGAGGACTTTAATGTGTCATAAGCAGCAAACACGTCGGTGCGGGTGGTAACCACTTCAGCCACTCTTAATTCAAATACTAATTTTGGACACATTCAGCTGTCCAGTTTTAACTCCCCCTGGCATGGGGGAGCACTGTTCTCCTGGCTGCATGACAGCAGCCACACGACAGAACAAGCAGGGGCCCAACCTTCATTCCCACGCTGGCAGCACCCACACCGCGGGGCCCTGCGCTGACCTGCCTGTCAGAAGCCATTCCTTCGCTTAAGTCACGAGGCAGAGACACAGTGAAAACAAGAACTTTAAAAACGTTTGGTTTTTTTTTTTTTTTTAGTTATTGAGATGTTCTGAATGTGTGACCAAAAAGAACCCAACACACGAAAAGAAAGATAAGGCGTAGTTTTTGACAAGCTGCAGCCCAGCCGAGGCAGCAGCTGCGGGCAGGGCCGAGCCAACACGCCGGGGGGGGCCGGGACACCCCCCCGCGCTGTGCGGCGGCCGCAGCCCCGGAACCTGCGACGGCGGCGGGGGAGACGCTACTTACAGCCCTGGTCTCGTACAGCACCAGCTTCTGCACGGAGCTGATCAGGGGGGCGGCAGCCGACACCGGCATGGCAGCCCCGAGGCGCGGCGGGGGCTGCCCGGGAACAGCCCGGGAGCAGCCCGGGAGCAGCCGAGGCCGGGGGAGGGACACGCCGGGGCTGAGCGGGGACCCACAGCCGGCACCGAGGGAACCCGGAAGTGCCGTGCGCCAACGCGCAGGCGCGCCCACGGGAGGCCGCGAGAGCGCGCCTGCGTCGCGGAGCCGCGTCACGCGCGGCCTCCCGGCAACGGCGGCTCCGGGCGCGGCGGCGGCACCGGGGC
>VXAD01006100.1:119179-215188 GCA_013399195.1 Dicrurus megarhynchus
GGCAGCGGGGGCGGGCACGACGGCTCTCCCACCGGGAGGGGGGCTCCCATCGGGAGGGGGGCTCCCACCGGGAGGTCGTCCTGGGTGTGCTTGGAGGGCTCTGTGTGCATGGTTTAATTCTTTGCTTTGGTTGTGGTGGTTTTTGTGATTAGGAAATTGACCCTTGTGAAGGTTTGGCAAGGAGCAAGACTGCTGGGAACGGCAGGTAAAGCTCAGCCGGTGAGTTTTCTGTCGGGGCAATGGGGAGTTGGTTCGCATGTGGTGGCTTTTTTCTTTTTTTAATATTAAAATGCTTACTGCAAAAGTACCTGAACATTTGGGTCTGGTGTTTCAAGACAAACGTTTTCAGATTTTCATCCTGAAGTAGATGTTTTAGTTGAAGTTTTTATTTTAATTTAAAACTGACTGGAAGTTGTGTGGGGCTGTGCTGGGTTGGATGGTTGCATGCTGGGACTGTGAGACTGAAGTGGCCCTCTAAAGACAGCGAGGTTTTGTTTCGCCTTTTCCAAACAAACTTCAGCGAGGTCCTCACGTTTTGGCTTCCATTTTGTTTGAAAGGTCCACACAAATTTTCTTCCAGCTTACCTTAGTTAGAAACTTGTTTAGGTTTTAATTTGTTGTGCAGCGCTGGACTTGCAACGACCTGCATTCCTGGAAGAGCTGGGATATGTGAGAGGATGACAGAGGAGATCATGAACTGTTATTTAATTCTGCAGAGCCTTATTTGTGTACCTGTCTGTGTGGATGAAGAGAGTAGTTTCATTGACCATGATGGGGCCCTTCTGTGTCTGAAGCACAAAAACAATTGGCAGGCCCATGGTCCATTTCAGAGTCTAGAGGGAAGTTACAGTCGTGTGGTAATTGGAGCAGGAAGGAAAAATCAACAAAACAACTAAAAAAGAGCAACAAGCAATATGAGAGTCATGAAAAAGTCGTATCGGCAGTCAATGATCAGGGGTTGTTCTGACAGTCCTTTGTTTTTCAGAAGTGGGATTTCTCTTTTTTGATGGGTGCATTATGTATGTTCTCTAAATGCTTTTTCTTCTTCTAAAAGCTTTCTTTTTTACAAATCCATTCACCTTGTAATTAAATTCCAGTTTAAGGTCATTTTACACAAATGTAACTACTGTACTTTATAACAAACTCTCATTTTCCTTCTAGCCTTAGCAAACACATGGCTTCGCAAGAGGAAAAACAAGCTGAGCCCTTTACAGACATCTTTGATGAGGATGAAGCTGAAAGATCCTTTCTGTTGTCCAAGCCCACTTGCTTAATTGTCTTTGGAAAGCCAGTAAGATGTCTGATAGAAGTTTTTTCTTCAGATATTCTGCTAACAATTTTACTTTTCCTTTTGAAACGTTAGTTTAACAGGGCTACGAAAAGGGTTAAATACCTACTTTTTTACCTTTGCCACTCAAATCCTGCAGAGGATGGGAAAAATTCTAGTCTCATTTAATGAGACCAATTTTTGCCTTCAGTGACCAGTCAATTGCAATTAAATATGTTATTACTGTACTTAAAAGTTACATGTTGCTCAAAACATTTTTTCTCTTTTGACATTGACATCTGGATTGTTTATATTTTTATGGTGGTTTAACCCCAGCCAGCAAGCAAACCCCATGCAGCCTCTTGCTCACTCATCCTGGTGGAGTGGGACACCAGAGAATCAGAAGGGTAAAAGTGAAAATATGCATGGGTTGACAAAAGCCATGCACACGAGCAAAACAAAACAAGGGATTTATTCACCACCTCCTATGGGCAGGCAGGTGTTCAGCCATCCCCAGGAAAGCAGGGCTCCGTCACGCTTAGTGGTGACTTGGGAAGACAAACATCATCACTCCAAAAGTACTTCCCTTTCCTCCTTCTTCCCCAGCTTTATATACTGAGCATGACACCATGTGCTCTGGAATATCTGTGTGTGTCAGTCAGTGTTCCCTCTCAGCTGTGTTCCCTCCCAGCTCCCCATCCACCCTCACTCTCCTCACCAGTGTGGCAGTATGGAAAGCAGAAAAGGCCTTGGCTCTGTGTAAGCCCGGCTCAGCAGTAACAGAAACATCTCTGTATTATCAACACTTTTTTTCAGCAGAAATCCAAGACACAGCCCCACACTAGCTACTGTGAAGAAAATTAACTGCTCCAGCCAAAACCAGAACAGTGCTATTAAAATATTTTAATTTTTAATAAACTTGACAGAGTAAAGATAAATGGGTGTAAAAGAACATGGGTGTTCAGGTTAATGTACTGACTTACAGACATGCAATGAGATATTACAGATCTTGATATTAAAACTTTGACAAAATTCTATGCTATGTATTTGGAAACATTCAAAATCCACCAAGTCTTCATAGAAGGATCTGTACTACATTTTAACTATAATTCAAGGTCTCTCTTTTTCTCAAATAATTTGTGGCCTCCTTAACTCAGAAAAAATTGATGGTTTGTAATCCTAAACTTTTCAGATTTCTTTTTTTTTTCCAAATGTGGGGTTGCATTAGTGCCTTGGTTTGCTGAAGGGAGTTCTTTTTTTTGGTACAGGTTTGTCTTATAACATGTCTTACGGTTATATGCACTTGTAAGAGTGCCCTCAGCTCAGTAGAAAACTACTGTGAACTAACTCATCTAATTTTCAATGAACATCAAATTTTTAACCTTACATGAAAAAAGTAACTTTATGTTTTATAGACCAAACCACCATAAAATTCTCACTGAAGGACATTACAAAAAAATTCTCATATTCTCAACCATTGCCTTCAGTAGATGCTTGACATTAATATATAACAAAGGGTTGAAATTGTACATCTCTTTCCAGGAAAGCAGGGAATTAAATAGGGATTTTTTATGATAATATCTTTTATGTATATGACTGATGTGCAGAGCGCCTATCCTATTTATCTTTTAAAGTAAAAACATAGTGCCATTAAAGCAAAGCCAAATACATACATTCTCATCACACCTGTAAGATATAACGTATGAGTAGGCTGAAGTGTTTGCTGATACACTCTTAATTGGGAACATAATTTATTTGTGGGGTTTTGCTATTTTTTATCACAAAATTTATCAAGGACAAACAAACTGTCAAAATGAGTCTTCTTGTATGCCCTTCTGAAAAAAGGGCACACTCCTAAGGGTGGAAGATGGTGAGTTCTGCAAAATCCCATTCAGATAATCACTCTTGGAGGCCTCATAACTCTCAGTTATGTTGGTTCCTCTGGATTCATGTAAATGATAAAGATTTTGTCAGTATCAAACCAGATTTCTGGACTAACAAGGACAATTTTTAAGCATTTGTTGTTTTAGTCAAAAAATATTGTCCCTATGTATCCCACTCAGAAAGGGTTGAGCAGATTTGCATCATAATTTGCTTTGAGGCTAAAGATAATAAATTTTCGTCCTAAGGAGTTTCTCGTAGGAATTTGTGGTCAAATCATAGCTGAGTTTTAGACAGAGTTAGTCAGAAACAAACTCAGTATAATTACTTCGGAGATAATTAGCTACAAGGGACAGTAGTAGTATATTAGCAATGCTAGGTAATATAAAGTAGAGGATGGTATTAAAAAGAGTGTTTTGTGTTTGCCCAATGCATAACTCAGAGGCCCTAATCCTAATGGTAGATTTCCATTGTTCTTACCATGGGAAAATATGTTCTTCGTTGTGTTATGTGTTTGGTTTTGTTGTGCCTGTTTTTCTTTTAAAAGTGTATTTTTCATTTTAAGGGTTCTGGAAAGAAAACATTAGCTAGAAAACTAGCACAGAGATGGAACTGCATTTTCATAGAAGGTAAACATATGCTATATTTGGAACATTGCTTTGGCTTCACAATAGCTTTTGGTTTAGAATACCCTCACTGTTCCCTGTAATTCAAGGGGCATGTTTCTGATTGCAGCAAACACTTCTGATAAGGACCAAGTAACCATTTTACCAGAAATAAAATTGCTGATAGTGGCCTTTCAGTTACTGAAAGGCTTAGAAAAATCACTGTGGGTTTTTTTTCATCATAATCAAATTCTATTCCCAATCCTGTAAGGGGATCTGTGTGACCCTTCTTGTAAACATGGGGGCAACTCATTCAACTTCAGAGAGCAAAGACATTTTCCAGTGCAGACCATGAAAAAATAGGAGGGTCTTTCCATTCTGTCTGTGCAGTGTCCAATACAAAGGGATGTACTCCAGGAAACAGAGTTATTTATCCAATGAAGTATCTTTATCTTCTTTGGAAGATTTGGAATTGTAACATGGTAAAATTCACTTTTAAGAAAGTTCTTTTTTGACTTAGGTATGTATAGAATTTTTAATTCATAGTATTGTATAAGAAGGAAAAAAACTAATACCTGGTCCAAGACATAGATCATACCAAAATCAGAAAGGACCTTAGGAATGTACTTAAACAATCCACTCTGTTTGAATGTATTTAAACCAGTAGTGACAAATGTTCATCAAATTTGTTTTTAAAAATTTTTAGGCACTCTATCTCTGTAACACACTCTTTGCCATTAGAAAGTTTTTCTTAGCAACTGATCTAAATCTTGGTTACTGCATTTTTAAGCCTTATTTCTAGCAGATTCAAGGAATTACTGTTTTCTTATTTTGTTCATGGTATTTCTTTTAATCTTCTTTTAGCTAGTGAACCCACATGTGTATACACACTCATTGTTTCAACTTATGCTAGTAAATTTTTTTCATTTTCTACATCAGAAAAGAAAGAAACAAAGAAATTCAATATACATAAAGATGAATAATTTAGTTCAGAAAGGACCTCTAGAGGTGACTGAGTCCAACATTCCTCTCAAAGCAGAGTCAACTAGAGAGGCCTGCTTAGTTCAGTCTGCAATATCTCCAAGGACGGAGACTCCACCTCTTCCCAGAGAAACACTTTGCAATGTTTGACTACCTTCTTGATGAAAAATTGCTTCCTAATTACCCCATTCGAATTTCTCATGTTCCTATTCATGTCTGTTGCCTCCTGTCCTAACTGCACTTTTGTGCAGACTATGGTTCTGTCTTTGTGACCTCCCAGTAAATAGTTTTAGATAGCAGTAAGAGCTGTCTGGTTTTCTCCAGGGTGAACAAGGCCAGTTCTTTTGGCCTCTCCTCTTCTTTAGGCTGTTCAACTCTTCTGATGGTTTTGGTGTCCTCTTGCTCCGGTGTATCATCATCTGTCCTGTGCTGTGTTAAAAATAAACCAAGACAGAAAATTATTAAATAGGAAAGGTGTTCTCAATCTTTTAAATGACGTAATACTTTCTATTTATTCATCCTATGAATAGCTCAATACTCGTAAGTAAAACAGGGCCAGGGTGCACGCAGATTGCGGAATTTCAGTTGCCTGTATTGTTTATTAGTACATTCCCTGTCTCAGTTTTGGCCCATGGCAAATACTGTTCTCCCAAACACCTATCCATAGTATGAAAGGTAAGATGTGCAACAGTCATCATTCCTAGTAGGAACAGTTGAAAAACAGCCATTGTGTTTTGAGAAGAAAGATTATGGCTGTGTAGGCATGAGTCACCTGGCTTCAGGACCTTTCCCTGTCCTGGTTTATTAGTAATATAAACGTAGCCTTAAGAGTCATTCTTGAAAACTTTGTTAGATATCTGATTATTTAATTCATACAGTAGTGTGGAAGACTTCCAGGGTTGTTCTAGTATGATGTCATTGTCCACAGAGACATAGGGCAGTCTTTGAATTTGATGGAGTCACTTTTCTTAAAGGAGATGATTCTGTGTGTCTAAACAATTCTTTTAAGTGTTGGTTTTTAAATTTAAGAATTTAATCATCTCTGGTTTTTAAATTTAAAAATTTAAATAATCTCTGGATTACAAGACAGTAATGCTGATTTAATGTATGTCAGTAGTTCAGATAATGTTGCAAGACTGGTGTTGTGCATTTCTCTGTAGTATATACAGGGTTAAATTATAGGGAGAAACTCCTACCCAGACCTTGCCATAAGGCACCAGGTTCTGGATGGGCAAAAAATAAGAATGGCCCTAAATATAGTGGCTGTTCATTCAAAAATAGTCTGGTTGCTTGGAGCAGACATATATCCTCCTGTGTGTGTATGTGTATGTACGTATGTATCTTCACGTACATGTCTGTTTGGAAAATATTTTGTATTAATTATTTTAATTTTCTTATGTTTGATATGCTTCCGTAGCTTCAGAAGTAATTCAAACGAATATTCAACAGGGAACAGAATATGGACTTAAGGTAAAGATCTAATCTTCTCATAAGTTTTGTCACATTTTTAACAAACATATGCTATATAAGACTATGTTTTGCATTTTACCCTAGTGTCAAGAATTGCTTTGTCAAGGTCAAAGTATTCCTGAGGAATGGGTTACAGAAATGATTCTGCAAAAGATTGAGTCACCAGAAGTTGCTCATTTTGGTAAATATATTTATAGCCTAAACTTCTTAGAATGTGCTAGCTAAAATTTAAAACCATTTTACATTCATTGGTCCTCAAATATAATTCTAGCTTTTTCTTGTGTTCTTCAGGTTGTGGAATATCAATAAACTGAAAGTGTGTTTAGGGATTAATTTACCAATATGGGAGATCAGAAAGTGTCATACTGGTCCTATGTTGTGTTAATTTTGAGAAAAAGATTTTCCCAAAATTTTAAGTGTTGATATGACTCTTATTTGATAATAATATCTGTTTAGAAGAATTTTAGGATTTAAAATACAGATATTTTATTCTTCATTACTTCTATAACAACAACATAACAAAAACCCATCAGCAAAAACATTTTAAATGTTTTAAATAATGAAAAAGAAGGAAAACAGTTTATTGAAAATGCAAAGTATTACAGCTTTTTTTTTTCTCTTACAGTGTTGTTTATTCTTTTTGCATTTTGTGACACAGATTAAGATGGATGAGAATAGTAATGGCAGTAGCTATAATTCTTCTATTTGAGGAAAGATTATGTTAATTGAGGCTGTCAAGACAAGTGATGCAGATCTTGCTAGTGTCTGAACCTGCTTCCCTGACGAGAAAACAAATATACTGCTAAGAGGAAAGGAAGTAAAAAGGAAATGTAGTTTCTTTTTCTTGTTTTGACTTTTATTTGAAATTTCCATTGTAGGAGAGAGACAGGTGTAGTGCCAAGAAAATGTTTGTTTCTACTGCTCTAAAAACTAGCCTGCTTTTTAAGCTTTCAGTTGCAATGAGTTTTATTCCTTCTCTAGTACAAGACTCAACAGTTTTGCAAAATATAAAGCCTTACCTGGTGAAACCAGGCTTTTAAAACAGTATAAAAAAGACAGAGGAATAGGGAAGAAATTAAAAAAAACAAAAGGACACAAGAAACTGCTGGAAGAGGTATCAGCAGAAATGCCAGTCTCTTAATCCGTATGTTAGGACTTCGGTAAAGGCATGAAGAGGCTTCTGTTATTGGAGTTCCCCTCCTTGAGTCAGTCTGAAGATGTGTATATCACAGAGGAGCACAGAGGTCCTGGAGACTGTAAACACGACTGTAAAGCTGAGTAAAGTTTGCTTCTTGTAGCCAAGACACTTTCTGCATTACAGATGCCCCAAAGAAGCAAAGAATAGGATAACCAACATCCTCACTATTTTTCCTACCAACTAGAACTGACCTCCAAAACCAATTTTTGTTTAGTATTTTCTAGTTCTAATAACTTTTTGTTTCTCAACTACTATCTTAATGAATTCTTTGGAAGCTTAAGTAGGTTTTCAGCAGGAGCTAATCAGTTAATTTGCTGTAAATTATTCATGAAAGATTTTAGAAACTGTTGTGTGAAAGGTTGGGTTTTTTACTTTTAGTGTTTGTAAAGTACAAGTTTGTAAACAGTACACACAATAATCGTTTCTCAAAAGTTTCTTGGTAATCCCCTGGTTACTTTTTGATCTAGTTGATAGTTGCCTTAGGTATACTTCATGATCTTTAGTCTCCCCACATTATTGCTTTGGGGCCAACACTCTCTGAGAGAGTGGTTTCCCATGTTACACTCCCATTCCCCTCACATCAACTGTTGTTATCTGGGATGTGTCGATAAGCAGAGGCTGTGCACGCTCTTCACACCTCAGTACCAGTTAGAATTCTCTAAAAGTATCAACAATTTAGAATCCAGGATTTTACTTTCCTAAAGGAATGACTATATATTATGCTCTCCCTTGCTTACCCTCTTCTTCCCTTGCACTTATGGATAGTAGCTTCCCAAAGAAGTAGGAATCTTCACTCCTAACACCTCTTGCAAACACTGCTGCTATGTTTTTGTGCTTCCCAGACTTGCATTTAAATGTTATCACATAAAATTCTAAGCATGCACTGTTTCTTTAGGGGAATATTCTCATTATTTGGCTAAAACCATCCACTTGATTTTTGTTTAGTCACTCATCCTGGCCTCAGGAATATTGATTCTGTTGCTATTCAGTAGTTCTTACTGCGTGCATGCAGCCATCAGTAGTTACAGCACTTCCCTAGGAAGTTGAAGCCACAAGTTCATCCATGGGGCTGAGCACTGTAATACTAGGAAAAAGATGTTATTACCACTCTGCTTGTCATATCTAGCCAATGTCTGTTTGCCAAACAGGACTCAGCATTGGGAGACCTGAGTGAACAGATGTTTACCAAATTATCCATGTGCGTACACTGTGCATAGTGTCTCCTTTTGAGAGGCAGGAGAGTGGTTCAGACTCCCTTCATTGTCCATAGAAGCCAGAACATTTAAAGGTTGTATAAAAAGCCTAAATTCCTAGTTTAAATGCTTTAAATCAGAGAGTGTCTGTTTTTTTGCAGTGCCTTTTATGAAGTCTTTTAGTGGCAAAAATGGTCACTGAAAGCTTGTTATTTTTTAGGCACTACAATGTCTGAGCTAGGCACATAGAGCAAGTGGTCTGAGTATGATCTTTCATGTCTACATGTTTTTAATTGAGTTAAAAAATGTTGAGAGGACTCTATAAAGCTGAAAACAACACACCTTTTTGTCTGTATTTCATCTGGAGCAGACATGGGTGCACAGTTTTTTTAGCAGTTTTATGTCATGTACATAAAACTGTAAAATTGTACCGCTACATGTATTGTTTAAAGGAGATGAGTATAACTAGCTCTATAATTGACAAACCCTCTAAAGCTATGTTCAATAAAATGTATTTGGCAGGTTATGTTCTCACTGGATTTCCTTCTCTCTTGGAGGAATACATGACTGTTCCACAGCAAATAGAGAAAATAATGAATCTAAAATTAAAACCGGATGTCCTGATTAACATTAAGGTAATGTCATCTTCAGTAACTTCCTAGTATTTTTCCTAATTATTAGTAGACTCATAGGCTGTGTATGCCAAATATAATATTTTCCTCTGTATACTTGGGTATAGAATTTATTGAGGAATGATAAATTCTTCTTTTTTATATTGGAATAGAATTTCACTGGTTTGTTCCATTATAAGCGTTGCTCAGGTTAAATAATGAACATGTCCTAAAACTTCAGCAGCAGTTAGTCTTTGCACCTCTACCAATTAGAAGATACAGGTTTTCAAGAAAAGGAAACTTTGAATTACGTGATTATTATGGGATTTTGGACACATGTACATCTGCCACTTGTGTAATGCAGGAAGAAACTTCTCACACATGGAAGTTAGAAAGCAAATAGTTTTATTTTTCAGTCACTAATTGTGAAACTGCTTCATTATTAATTCATCTTGTTTACAAATTTCAATTTCTTCATGAGCAGTGATATGTTATGCCAGATACTTTACAAAAGTGACTCTGGTATAACCAGAGAAACATAAAACATTGTTAATTGTGGGATTTAGAGGACTTTCTCAATGTAACTTAAAAGAATGGACTTACTTGCTGTGTCCACGTTAGTAAACGAAACAAGGCAAGAGGCACTCTTCAGACATCAGGCCAACTGCTTTGGCCAAACACTGCTAAGCAGCTTCTTAGCCAGAATGGGGTGGCAGTGCCCAAACTGCTCACAGGGAAAGGCCCGAGGCCTGTGCCATTCTCGAGATTGTGCCCAGCTATTCACTGGGGAGGGTTCTGGCTGGCCACGCCGGGCTGCATCAGACTCCATGCAGACAAAATAACCATATGTCTGATCATGAACATGCTTTCAGGCCCTTCTTCTAGCAATGTTTTATTTATAATCAACTAGATTATTTTTGTCTTCTACTTTGAATATGCAGAGTGAGCTGCTGAGACAGCTCTGAATAGTCAGCCTCTGGTGGTGTGCTACATTCTCGTTGGGATTTTGATTCTAGTTGGCATATCTGTGTGTTTTGTCAGATGCTAAGCCTCAGGGTATGGACCTACTCTATCACTTTTCAGATTTAACTCAGTGTTTGTTTTAATCCCATACTTTTAAGACTTAATTTGCTTGAACATGCATAATGAAAATTGGTGAATGCCTACTTCAAACCTTTTTTCTGTGGTCTCATAGAGATCCAAAACACAAAAGAAACATATTTTTGTGCTGCTTTTCAGGAAAATTTGATTTTTTCAGAAAGTCAATCTTTGTTTTAATGCTAGGTAGTGAGAAATCCCTGTTGTTGAGAAAATGCGTTGTGTAGATTCATGTGCAACAATACAAATAGAAGAGTGATACTAACTATGCTAGAAAGAAAAATGAAATTCTTGACATTATGTGGTAACATCATCTCCTCCGGGAAAAGGACTGAGACTAAATGTACATTAAAAATCCTTGCCTCAAAGTCAAAGAAATAACTTTGCCTTTGATTACAGTAGATTGAAGCTGTTTTCACAGATATGTCAGAATTGTAACTATTTTCATTAGCTCAAAAAGAAAGGAAGAAGGAAGATTGCAGATAACTGTGTCAATGGTGAAATACTGTTATTAGTAGACCAATTTAGAGAAATTTTGTCTCTCCAAGAAAAAGATGTTATAGCAGTACAATAAACACATGATTTCCTTTTAATTTTTCCTTCCTAGTGTCCAGATTATGATTTATGCCAAAGAGTATCAGGACTAAGGCAAAACCCGGATTCAGGGGAGATATATCAGAGGAGCCAATGGGATCCTAAAGTTACTGACAAGCATGAGAAAGAGAAAGATCAGGATGAAGAAGAGGATGAAGAAGAAGATGAAGAGCAGGAAGAAGAAGAAGGAGAAGAAGAAGAGGTAAATATTGCTGATTTCTAGACACTGCAAAATACTACAATGTACTTTAGACAAAGCAGAAGAAATTCTGATCTTCTAAAATATCACCATACTATGTTATGAATTTATTTTGCTCAAATTTAATCTTAATTCCATTTCTGTCCTGCTTTAAGAGATATGGGATAACACTTAAACAGTAGGTTTAAATGACAGCAAATGTTAATCATTGTATAGCTTAACCTGGACTCAATCTTTGACTCAAAAGTCACTGATCTGTTTCTTGCCATAAGTGTGCATCAGGAGGAGAAGGGTGGCTCTACACTGCCTGTTTCTTGATGTAGATAAATAAAAGAGTTCCTAATTTTTGTTTATTGTAGCAACTTTTTACTAGTATTTTCAGGACACTATCTTATTTTCTGATTTTGGTGTTGCAGTACTACAAATGGATTTTCTTTTTTTCTTTTTTTTTTTTCTCATGAAGGTATTACTTTTGAATTCAGGTCAAATTTTTATAATAGGGGCAGAAACTTATCAATGCAAGTTCTAGGCACATTGCTCTCAATTCATAGAAACTACACTTCATTAGGATAGGATCATGATCAGCAATCACTGGACTAATACTCATTGCAATACTCTCCAAAGCTACTTTATTTAAATTTGAGTGAAGACAAAAATTACTTTAATACATTTTTTCTGTATCTTGAAATTTTGTTTTGCAGACTGCAGAAGGTCCACGAAAGAAATTAACATCTTTCCATCAAGTAGTGCAGAGGCCTGAAGATTTTCTTGAAAATGTGGAGAAAAGAATTGGAATATACAAGGATATAATGCATCAACCTTTAGAAGTAAGAAAAAGCAAAGTAGTATGATTATGCAGAATAACATAAACATATAACAAAAGATTTTAAAAGTATCTTGCACTGTTTTTATAGTTTTTTTTTAGTTTGAGATTTGTTGTATTGAGGTGGTCATGCTACAACATATCTCCAAATTCTGAAATTTATTCTGAAATCAGTGATACAAAGTTGTCATCTGTAGGTGTTGTTTCTACTCTGGAGTCAAGATAAAGTAATCGACTTTGACTTTTAAAAGTGAAACCATACCTGCCATTGATGCCTTTTCTTGGTCTTAAAATCAAGAATCAAACACGGTTAGAAGGGAAAAAGGGATTTTACCTTGGTATTTATTTTAGTGATCCTTAGGTGCACTATGTCCAGGTCGAATGCACTTCCATGCACACCGCAATGCACCCACAAAAGATCTGGTATCACATTATAGGTCTTACTAATTAGCATATCTATCAAAGATTCCCCAATGAGAGGCTTAAACGAGCCCCCCCTCCCCAAGGAACCTTCCCCTGGATGGTTGTGTCTTAGTTTACAAAATGTGTTCTGCAGAGGACCTTGGTGTCTGGAGCCCTGATCCCTAACTACAAAGCTTCTAAAATGTTTAGTCTCCTAGCTTGACAAATAAGTCTAAGAATGTAGGCTAAAAAGCACTAAGAATACAGAAGTTATAAAAAGGTATAAAAGGGGTTTAAAAAAAAAGGCATCACCACCACAGATGCTTGCTAAATCTAATAAGTGAAATCTTGGAAGACTCCAGTGTTTCATTACCATTACCAGAGTCCATTCCAGAATGCAATCCCATAAGTAATCTGCATCCATTGTCTTCCATTCCAATAGATTCCCTTCCTCACCTGCTTTATTGCCTGCAGATTTATATACACAGTAATTAGCCCATTAGTTTGTTTTACCACTTATTTAATTTCTGCAGCAATGACATCTTCTTTCCCTGTTGTGTTCAGGAAGGTGGATTTACTGTATGTCTCTTCCCCTCCTTCCCACTCTCCCCCCAGAGGAAAAAAGCCAGAGGTTTCTTTTGGGGGGGGGGGGGATTGTTGTTGTTGTTGTTTTGGTGTTGTTGTTTTTAATCTCTTGGTTCAAGCAACTGCAAAATCCTCATGTTTGATGCCCACTTGACAGTTGCTGTTTATGCCTTTCGATTTCCCTATGGATTAGTTAAACCTATAGATAAAATTGTGTAAAAGTGGTATAATGTTCTTTGCTAGAGTAACAAACTTGTTACTGCTGTGAAGGGAAAAAAAAAGTAGTATCTTTAATCATTACACAATCTCAGATGGATTGCTTATAAGTAAACTAATGGTTTAGATTATATTACTTTAGGATGTATACCAAGCTTCAACAGTTTCAGCACATTCCACTAGTTGGTAGGGTTCACTTAGGGTTCACTAGTGATGAATGTATTGGTGAAGATGCTTAGTGGTCCACTAATACCTTAAAAGAACCCAGGGTTTTATCATTGGCCCAGGTAGAGTTTGAGATGATGAGATTGAAATTGAAACAAAAAGCTTTTAAGATGTGCAGTTTGCACTGATAGGGAGAGAGGTAGAACGAGCTTTGGAGAACACACTTTGATTTCTTGATGAATTGTTGGGATTAAATTGACTAGAAAGAAATGTGAAATACTACAGTGAGGAAGGAAACATAATGAACAACTACAACATATGAAAAAATTGGCTAGACCTCAGTACTTCAGACAGTCCGCAATCTGTGGGGATTTAGTTAGTCAAAACTGAGTCAATAAATGAGATGCTATTGTTTAAACTCAAATATTGTGGATGTACTAATAAGACTGTAAGACCGTTGTATATAAGAGAAATACAAACTATGATCCTCTCTTTAGAAGAGTATTAGAAAGAATTAATTAGTTGTTATCTATTTCTACCAAAGATAGGGCAGATGATTTAATTCATGGTATAGAAGACAGACTAGATGAAATGAGCCAGGAAATGAGCTCTGACCATAAATGTAGTGAAGAACTGGAATTGATTACCTGCAAAGTTGCAAAGTCACCTTCAATAGGCATTTTTAGGCCTGAGGTGAGACCAGCATTTGTCAGGAATGGAATGAGTGTTCTCAGTCCTCAGAGAGAGGCATTAACAACTGACATGGGATGTTTATTTTAGTGTAAGACCTTATTTGCTAGTGTGAAAATTTAAAATAAGAGAAATAAAATACATGGTCCAAATTTTAAAGGAATTGGGATTCAGGACCAAATTCAAAACATTGGTTTCATGACTGGCATTTCCAAGAAATGTATTAATTGACATTGTCATCATTTTCCAGCAAAGAATTAAGGTAGTTAAACAACTAAAAATTTAATTTATATACAAAATTTTACTGTATTTTGATATCTTTTAGCTCTGTTGCATTTGAACTAAGACATCTAAGTTATCTTCTGAACCCATTGTAACCCCAACTTTGGAATTATCACTATATTTATCTGTCATCAAATCAAAGTTCATCTCCAGAAGATTTTATAAGCCATTAATACAATAAATTTTGATTTTGCTGAAGTCCTCAGGAGTCCAACCTTTCATACGTATAGAAACAGAATGAGCTTCAGAGTCATTATCTGGTTAACCATACTCAATTGACAGGTATGTCTTTGTTCTTAAATAGGAGTTCTTGACTGACCAGGATAGACGATATCTTATTGAAGTGGATGGAAATCAGCAACCAGATCACGTCTTTGAGGTAAGTAAACTATGCACCGGCTAAGTTAACCTCCACTAGAAAATAATTTCTCAATTCTGTGGATTGTTTCCCTGTTGGCAAAATTTTAAGTCGTGTTTAAAATGCATTCACTTACTATTAGAAAACATGACTTTTGAAATACTTGCTTTCCTTCCTCTATTAGTTGTAGGATTCACTGCTCTGTCCCCAGGCTTACATATGTTGCATGAGAATATTTTCAGGCAGGCTACAAACTTCTGTATTATGTCCATCAGGTTTCAGTGCTTTTTCTGATCTGTATTAATGTAAAATATAATGAGAAATGAAAACATTTTCAGTATGATATATTTACAAAACTGTTTTATTTGATGCTTGTATCTAAAACAGTATATATATATAATATAATGGATTATAATTTTTATTAATTTTGCTATTGTTTTGCAATGTAATAGAAGACCCCGATTCTTGTAAGAATTCTGCTGAGTGCTTGTGTCTAGATTTTTAGCTTGAAACAGAGCAACTTGTTCTCGCTGTTAAAAAACCTACAGTGGCAAATTTTGCAATGGTAAATTTTGAAGATAAATAATCTTATCTTCTGCCTCACAACTAAAAGTCCCTTCAAATCAGAACCTAGAGTATGGGGTTGAAAATTAAGTAGGAGATTGTCTTTGACAAGGTAGGAAGTGAGCTTCTCCTGCATTTTCTCCTCTGTTTGAAATAAATTGTATTATTATAATTCTATAAGTTAATTATTTCATTTTATGCTTAACTTTACTACTAAGAGTGGTCCTATGGGAAAAAAACCCAGTAATTTTGCAGTGTTAGAACATACAATCTCCTTATTTATGATCTGTTTGTGAGCATTACAACACAAAGTTTATAGTAAATGCAATCAAGTTATGTTATGATTCCAACCATTTTACCTACAAGTTAGGCAAAGACCTGTTATAAAATTAGACCAAACATGACAGAATTTGCTTTTTCATTTCAAGAATACTTGCATTCAATCGAGATTACATTCAGGAAATACTTAAATAAATTTAATATCATCTGATTCTCGTTGGTAGACATTTGGTTTAAATACCTTTTAAAACAAACTACTCAAAGTTGTATTGCTTCTGAATGTGTATAATCTGATTTCCAAAAGAGGTTTGCCTCTCTTTCAGATTGGAGCTCATCTGAGTACTTGCACTGCCTTGGGGGAAACCTTCACAGTCTAGTCCTTTAGTAGGCTTGGGATTCACAGCATAATGAGACAGAAAGGCTGTGATTTGGTATTTTGCACTTCCTGTATCTACCAAATAGCTTGTTAAAACCCAACTCAATAACTAGCATGAGTCTGAGCTAGAAACTGGGCCTTAGTGTTTATGTAGCCATTGTATAAATAAGTTGTTACAGTTTTAAATATACTTTAGGGGCTCTTCAGATGACAAAAGCAGTTTTGATTGGTACTGAATCAAGACTTATTTTCTCTTCAGGCAGTGGTAGGCCGACTTCAGTCTATGGACATTCAAAATGCAGCTCCTATAACCAGACTTAAAAGTGAACAAGAAGAAGAAATGCTGGAGGGAAAGCAAAACGTAAGTGTGCTTTTCTAAAGTGTGATTGACTGTAATAACTAGAAGTATTTTTCTCTTCTGCTGTAAGCTTATGTTATAGCATCTTTGTTTCACATCAACCAGTTTGTTTTACCATGCAATAGGGGCATATTTTAAGCATTGACCTTTCAGAAATGAGAATTTAAGGTAATTCTGGGGCTGAAATCCACTTAAAAAGTATGAAAATAAAAAAATCTGTCATTTCTGAAAATAAGGGTAATGATTATAATAAAACTTTGAACAAAATGTTTGTTTTAGGAATAGAGGAAAACTTAATTCCTTCCAAGGAAATAAAAAAACTTTAGCCAAAGGATAACAATCTCAGCAACTGGCTCTTAGCTCAGTCTACTCTTTTCCTGAATAAGAAACAACATGCTAATCCAAATCTAGCAGCATTCTCCATAATTGAGATCACATTCATTCTATTTTCCTGTAATTAATTAGAAACATGACAAGTTAGTGCTGAATTTTGCTGAATCATGGCAATTATAATTTGTGTCCCTTCCAAATAAAACTGAAAACTAGAAGTCTTTGCATGAATGTTGTGGCCTATATTTAGTTGCGTTCATCTTTCCTATTTCTTAAACAAAACTTTTAGTATATGAACAGAACTGTAACGGGGAGACCCCACATTTTCAGAGAAATACCCCTCCCTTCACTTTTTTGTATTCTCAGTTCTTAACAAATTCACAAGTAAAAGACCTACTGTGTCAGAGGTCATCTGTATTTATTATTTAGTTAGTTTGTGTGTCTGTTTTAGTTTGTGTGTAAGCTTTAATAACCACAGTATTCAGGACAAAGAGTTCTGCATCTTAACAGAACATTAGGTACAGAATTGCTTCCCTTGGTGTTGAACCTACAGCCTTTTAGCTCAGTGTCCTGCAGTTATTATGCAGAAGTCAGTGAATAGTTTGGTTCTCTACATCTACCCTCTAATACTTTACGATTTCAGACTTCTGTCCTGCTCTTACGTAGCTATACTGAAGAATACCAGTCTGTATAATTTTATTCCTTCTTACATGACAATCTTTTTGTGGGATTGATCAGTTATATTACCTTTTTTCTGAAACTTATTCATTTTTACTGTGTACTTTCTGAGATTAGAGCAGCAGGAGGCACATTGCAGTAAAGACGAGGGCAATATTTAAACAATTAAAACATAAAACTTTATCATCTATTCTCTCCTTGCTCAACATTCCTAACATTTGAGTTGGTTTTCTGACTGCTCTTGGGCATTGACAAAACATTTTCACAGAGGGATCTATTTCTGGGTAGTGACAGTCAGTGAAAATCCATAATTTTCAGGGTAGAACTGCTATTTTAATGCCTGGCTTTGTAGGTTCTGAAAGTTCTTCTGCAGTTCTTCACAGCCAGCATTTGTCTGTGCTGTTCCGAATTTAGAGTCACCATGACTTTAGGATTCACTCACTGTAAAAAGGCTATGAAACTTATTCCTATCATATGATATTTCTGCATGCCTAAAATAGATATTTTAACATTGCTATTCCCTGACACAGATCATGGTCGTTTTTTTATACCCTTTAGAAGAAATCTTAGCCATTTTCTGTTTTCTTCAATAAATGCCTCTTTATCATTTTAAACTTCTAAAAATAATAAGTAAAGCCTACCGGAGCTATTTAAAGTACTATTTCTTTTAAATAAACCTGGAAAATGGAGTAATTTCTCTTTAAAATTGCCCTACAATTCTGAAATATATAATTTTTAAAAAATAGTTCTAAAAAGCATGGTGTGGTTTTCTTTCTAAGTTGGCTTATTTTCCATCAAAAGGTTTCAAAAAAGTCTAATAAAAAGGCATATGTAACTTCAGACAAAAATTACACTTGCTGTTGTTGCTATTTTAATAAACAGGATGAACTTTTACGAGCTCTGTCATCTTACAAGCTGATAGCACCCAGGTACCGATGGCGTAGGAGCAGGTGGGGACAAGTGTGTCCCGTGGCTCTGAAGGAAGGGGACATGGTAATGGGGAACCCAGAGTTCGCTGTCAGGTTAGTGGAATTTGACACTCTTAATTTTCCTATCTATTTTACGAGATAACTGTCTGTATCTGTTAGCTTCTCTTCTGTTTTAAGTTTTCTAGGTAAAATGTACGTACTGTCATCCCAAGAGGCATTGAAAAAATTTATGTTGAATCCACGGCCTTACCTCTTACCTCCAATGCCGGTTTCTCCTTGTAAAGTATTTGTATTTGGTCCTCCATTGTCTGGAAAAACAACTCTTTGTAATGTAATTGCACACAATTATAAAGGAAAGGTAGGTTCATAAATATCTTAGGTAGCGAAGTATCAGCTGGGGCCTTGGGAATCAGTTAAGCACATTCTTGTTGTGTTATTAACATTCACATTACAAGTATAGGGATTACTTATAGGGATAGAGGAAACATAGGGTTTTAGTGAAATTCATTTTTATAAAAGTAGCTACAAATCAAAAATACTTTTATATACCCTTTTATGTTGCAGTTGTCTTAGCATTAGCATATTATGAATAACTTTAAGATAATTAAATATAAATGCAAATTTAAAATAAATTCTTTTTAAAAGAAACCCCAACCCTACTCTTAAATTATATGTAATTTTTTTTGAAATTTGCAGAGCTTTTCCAAAATAATTTCACTTTCTAGAAGTTGGATCAGATGCTATATTTGTCATGTGTGATATTTGTATTTTTTCAAATAATTTCACTAGGTTCTTGATATGAGCGAACTCATTAAACAATATAAAGAATCAAGAGAAAAACACATTGAGGAATTGCGAAAGGATGCAGTAGAAAAGGCTATAGCAGCAGTGATAAATAGATTGGAATCAGAAGGACAATCAGAAGAACAATCAGAAGAATCAGGTGAATAAACTGTTCCATGGTCTTTGAAGCTGTCTTTTTTGCTTTATGTTATTTAACTGAAGCAATTGCTGTCACTTTGACTTAGAAAAAGTTGCAGAAGTTGTTACGATTGCTGTGCATTAAATATGATCTAAAAGGACATGGCAGTGAAGGGAATAGCTTAGTAAAATTCAGTATTTTTTACATATATATATATCTATAAATCCTTTGAATTTGATGGCCATGTAAAAAAGAGTTTTCTGAACTCTGAGCTGAAAGAAGAAATTGGTTCTGACTGATACTGGTTGAAAACATTCCATTTTAATGACTTTCTGACAAGTTGAATCTCTGCAAAAATGAAATACTCCTCAAGAAAGCAGCTTGTCAGCTGGACTGATGTGAATCCGCAATCAACAGCTTTTTCACTTTGGAGCAGCCTTCCAAGTATGGTGTCACAGATGGCACATTTATAAGTTGCTCCAGCTCTGGTCACATTTAGACTTCTTAAGCTACCTAGGTTTCTGCAGCTTGAAGAATTCAATAAATATTTTGAAAAGGTGAAAATAATATGTTGTTTTAGTGTCTTTAAAACAAAGTATCTATTTTTTTCCAAGGAATTTTAATGGAGGCTTTTCAAAATAATTTCTTTTGAAATGAAAACACTCCGTTGAATTAGAATTGCCTTTTTATAGTTAGCTCTAGTTATGGTTCCCATGGACAATCAGACCATTTTGCCTTATTCACCTAAGAAAAGAATCATGTTTGACTTTCTCATGGGTGGATACATCTAACAAGAGGTCAGTATATACCTCTAGTGCTGCAAAACAGGTGCAGACAGTGATAAAAAATCATTGGCATTGCAGTAAGAATAATAGTGAGCTATGAAAATAGTAGTGAGCTATGAGACCAAAATTTAAACAGTTGAACAGTGCTACATTCCAGATTCACAGCTATGTAAATAGTTTTGAGGACAGGGATATGAAATCCTATTAGGATTAATGAGAAATTAATCCTAATTAAAAACTTTGGAGAGCTCAAGCAATTTTATTGCAAAACTGAAGTACAAACAGAGGATGTATTTTCCCTTGCATATCATTTTGTAGCATAAGATTGTTTTAGAACTTTTTAATAGATAAGGACATGTTTGGGTTTCGGCTGCGTTGAGTTTTTTTGCAGAATGGAAATTAAGATGCTGCCTCTTTTCCAGGGGCCTTGTAACTTGGCAAAAATAACCCGATAAATGTGTACATTTGTGCGTGTAAAAAGTATCAATCAATACAATCATTGAAAAATCATGACATAATTACAGAAGGTAAATGTGGCATTTTTTCCAAATTATACTCATAGTAGATAGTGCAGTTGGCTAAAACAGTTCTTCACCAAATTTTATCAAATTAACATGTTAACTGTGAGTGTTCCTTAAAAGACTTTTAAATAACTACAGTTGTTTTGCCAGTAATTAATAACAAAATGTGGATCCAATATGAATGTTTTGAGCATTGTAGGGAATGCAGCCTTCTTGATTGTTTAAAATACACTGCCTTGATCTAAGATTTGTATTGATTTAAAAATTAGTCTCGTCAACCTTTTGATTTAGGAATCAAAGAGAAATCAAAATCAAATTAAAGGAAATTTTTGCGCGTTGCAAATGCCTGATTGTTCTAGTACAGAAATGTCATTTTGTTCATATTGAAGCAATATTTAACTTAGACATAGAAAATACTGTACAGTTGAAAAGGTTGAGTTTTTTATACTGAGAGAGCAAACCAAGATCTTAGAACTTACGTTTATGAAACACTCTCTAGATCTGCATTCAGAACTGGTGTTTCTTTCTTTCTCAGTGCAATTGTGTAGTATCGCTTAAAGTGACAGCTGTGCTGGAGTTATGGTTTAATGCTTTATTTGATTCTTAATTTCTGATTGAAAAAGATTCTAATTTCTCAGTGAAGTGCTTTTAAAAAATCTATATTGTTAGAAATACCAGAGATTACTGCTGACCACCCAGAAGTTCAAGCCATGGTAGAAGAAGCTATGAAAAGTGCATCAGTCTCTGAAGTTACAATGTCATCTCAAATACATGCTGAAGTACTGGAGGGAGCTATTGCAGAGGTGAGACTACAAGTACTATCAAGGAAAGTACTTCTTTCCTAAGAGCAACTTGTAACAGTTTATACATTATCCATATATGTTCTTAATTTTTCTATTTGAGAGATCAGTTTAGTTTAAATAACATAGCCTGAAAGCTTACATAGGATTGAGGAGAAACTGAGGAAGATGATGAAAGACAAATCCATTGAGAACTACTTTATAGTCCTCTATATGTAATAAATATATATGTGTGTGTGTGTGTTTGTATATATATAAAAATATATTCACACACATATACATAAATTATTTCTGTCTTGCAAGTTACCTGAGCTGCAAATTGTTAAAGGCTGTGAGAATTATCTGAGGGATCATTGTATGCTTGCTCTATTCTTATATTCTTAGTCACTATTAAAGAGGTGAACACCAGATGTAAGAGTTTGAAAATAATTGTTTGAAGGTTTATCCAAGAATCTTGAATTGTTTTAAATTTGTTCAAGGGAATATAGCTGTTGAAACTAGAGTGTAAATTCTTTATCAGCAAGCTTAAAAAATCACTATCACATTAGTCTCTTTTTGTTTAAAATGTTTTTAATTTCATTCAGACAGATAAAGTTAAAAATATACTTTTTATTGACCTGAAATGACAATAAGGAACAATCATAACATTTAGAAAGTAATTTTGTATTGTGCAGTCTTTTTTGTACAGCTGATAGACTTTAGTCTTTTTATATTCCTGAATGTGACATTTTACAATAGCTTATGAAGACGAACAAAGACAGGTTTCCTGGTGCTTCAGAAAAAGGAGGGTGGGTAGTGGAAAACTACCCTCTGTCATCAGATCACTGGTCAGCTTTATCAGAGAAAGGACTTCTACCTGACACTGTTGTCTGTCTGAAGGACACACGAAAAGATGGTTAGTAAATGCACACTAATGAACTTGATAATTTCTTCTTTTTTTCTGTGTTGATATCTGTATATAAAACATACTTATGAGAAAAACTAGTAGTTATGTCCCATTTATAAAGCTTCAAGGGTCTAGAGAAGGAATAATCCAGTGAATCAACAGGAGTACCAAAATTTCTTAAAACTTGGAGTAAGGGAATTACACAGAATTGAAAACAGGAATGCTTTGCTATAACAGTAAAGAAAATTCCTCCTGTTTTTCATCAATTTTCCATTTTCTCCTATTTACAACCAGCAGTAAATACCAGTGGACTCTTGTAGCTTCAGATTTTTGCATTCTTTGGCTGGCTGGCCACCATCTTGAGATGTGGCTGTCACTCAGATTTCTCTGCTTTGGTTTTTCCATTTGCAAAATCAGGTTAGAGGTATGAAATTTCTCAGCTTGAGAGAAAAGGCAGGGGGAGAAATACTTGTGTGTAGGTGTATCCTGTTCTCCATTCTGGGATCAAAAAAAAATAGTAACTTCCTTCCCAGATTGATACAATAGCTTAGTATCCATGAATTCAGAGTAAGGGATTTTTACTTTATTCTTTCAAGCCAGAAGGAAGGTTGGCACCAGGCATGAATAGCTGAACAAATTCATATACTGTTAAAAGTTTGTCTGTCAAATCATATCTTCATGGATCTGCTTGATTCATACCACACCACAAGTTTAATTGACCTTTGGCAATTTTTGATCATTACATGTTCAACCCAGTCCATTATCCAAAGGTCTTTCAGTGTCAGAAACTTCCATTCAAGATAGGAAGGATGGGTCTATTCTGAAAGAAAGCTCACTAGATGCCCAGCATTGGAATCAGTCCAGAGAACTTTTCAAACCCTTGTCTCTGAATATAAAAATCAGCCTGAGAAAATCAAGATTACACAGGTTACTCAGAACAGATTTCTTATTAAAAAAACCCCAGACTTTTCAGAGGTATGTCAACTTACCAGCAAATCATCCTCACAACTCAGGTATAGTACCTAAACTACTTAGTCACATAGCTTTGTGAAATTTTGTAATTAAAAGAGTTTCAGTGTGGCCAGAGCTCATACACAGACTAAATACTGGCTGAACATTTCTATGAGAAAGTTCTAGATCCAGTGTTTGTCGGAAAATCATATTTGCAGAACCTGTCATTCAAGGCTTCATCTCAGACACTTTTGGGAAGAACCTAGGGGCAGATTGCATTTCCATGCCTCATCTTTGCTTCCCAGACATTCCAATCTTATTGCAATGGTCATGAACCTAGTTTATGGGACACAGTGCATTGTCCTTTCATACAACCACAAAAAGCATCTTCTTCATGTAGTTGGCATATGGTAATGAAATGTCAATACTGTGTACTAAGTAACAAACATCAGGAGTCTACCTCTAGCCTGTACTGCAGGGAGAGCACTGAGGTGGGAGAGGTGCTTTCAGAATTATATTAAATTTCTCTTCACTTCTCAGAATTTAACAAATTAGTGAATTAATTGGATAGTAGAAAAGGTTGTCTTATCATCCCTGAAAGCTTTTAATCTAGATCAGACATTTTGGAAACAGATAATTCTTCATGAAAACTATGTTGAAAACTGATCAGTAACTGCTCCTTTTTTTTTTTCTTATTTTGTGAAGGGAAGAATTTGGGAATTTGTAGCAGAGGCTTTCAAATTAAGGCCTCTCTAGAGCCTTCCAGTTATGTGCTTCCTTCCTGCAATATACGCCTCTCTGCCATTTCCACTAGTTCTCAAAACCTAGCTCTCAATTACTTGCTCTAATCTGAACAACCTATTTTATACTCTTGGTAGTGTAAAAATTTGGCTAAAAAATGTGGCTTTTTTCTTATGGATACGTTTCCTTGAATTTAGCTACTTTGTTTCACTTTATTATCTTTATTTGCACAATTGTGTTGACTCTACTTGATTCCCACTCATTCCTGTCATTTATATAATCATGTAGTTGTGGAGTTTACATTTTCACAGCATTTGAGTCATTACTTTGTAAGCTGTTCCCTGACTTAGTCTAAACTCTCATAAGTCCACTGATGAAAATGGGTTTAAGCCACACAGCCACATATAAATCTACTTGTCAAAGTAAGTCAGTAGAGTTCCTACTAGGAACACCACATTCTTCATTTCTGTCAACCAGCTGTAGTAGTAAAGGTATGCACATTATTTATATTTCTATTTGAATGATTTCATTTGTTTCTTCATAGCTTTCTTTGTACACTTGCAAATAAAATAAATGTCAGAGTAACACATGATATATGAAAGTATAAGATAAATCCTTTCAGTTCTGTCTCCCTTTATAGCCTTCATAACCTTCCAATATCCCAGATTAAGTTTATTATGTTCTTTAAATTGAAAAAAAGAAAAGCTCTAAACCTGTAGAAATCAACAGTATAATAACATTTCGGTGGTATATATGCTTTTTGTTGACTTTTAAAAAGTTGTCAATAATTTATTAAATGGTATTCCTAACCCAATAACTTTAGTTTTATACAGATGCATTAAAGTTATTACTGTCATGTAATTGTACTGCAGGAGCCTGTATACTACGCAGAGCATATCTAGCAAGTAGGAATGAAAATAATTCTGAGATTTTGGAAAGACCAACAGATGAAGCATTAGAAAAGAAAGAAGACGATGCAAGGTAAAATATTCCAAATATCTGAATGTATAAAATGAGCACAAGAAAATTCACTTTGTGTTAAAGGTATCAGTGGATTTATCACACAAATTAACTAAAGCAGTACACTAAGACTAGTTATGATATATAGGAGATAATCCAGTATCTGTTATCTTTGAGGAATACTATATTTATATCAGTACATATGGTGGCAGAAAAATCTCTTTCTAAACGCTTTTTCATTAGCCTTTCATTAGTCCAACCTTTTAATGCAATGAGAAAATAACATTTTAGATAATAAAATATATATGATTTTTAGTTTTTACAACCCAAATTATATTTCCACATCTTTACATTCAATAAATCTGCAACTTTCTTTGGTAATATCTGTAAAGGTCTTAAGATAAATGAACTTTTATTTACAGAGAAGAAATGGAAGAAACACCGACATCAGAGGAAGATCAGTCTCCAGATGCTGCTGAGGAGAATGGTGAAAGTGTGTCTCCAGCTGCTGCTGAGGAGAATGGTGAAAGTGTGTATCATTTGACTTCTATTTTATCTAATTACGTGTTTCAATCATTTAGTGATTTGGTATTTATGCAGATTTTCCAGTTTTGATTTCCTTTTTACATTCAGCATCTAGAAAAATGACTTTTTGTTACTATCTTCACAGATTCAGGCACTCATTTCTGTGTGTCGTTCCTCATGTATGTTACAGAATAGAGATGGTTTTCATTAAATTAGCCAGCACTGTTGCAGTTTTCAATAAATCCAAAGGATGGGACTCTATCTCCTCTTTTCTGAGTAACTTTTCTGAGTGGTTTATTAACTGTCTTGAAACTACTCATCAATAAATCTGTACCTCTTTAAAAGTTACAAAACATTGCTGGAACTTAATCAATAGTTAATGAGAAAATCACAAAACTGTCTGATTTTCTGGTCTTCCTCCAGTAAGCTCAGCCTGAAGTAATTAAAAGGATAGAAATCAGTTCAGGAATGGCTCTTAACATGCATTAAGAATTGCTCAATCTGATAGCAACACACATTATGAATTGCTGAATCCACAAGCTCAGTAGAGGTGAGGCTGCAGCAGCTCCATGTCCCCAAGACCATGCAATGAGTCTGAGCATGTATTCCCATTTCCCTTTTCATCCTCTTCTTACTCTATTATCCATGCTAATTCCTCTCCAATCCACTTTGATCCTTCCTTCTCCTTGCCTTTGGTTCTTCTCAGAAAAGCGTCCTCATATTATAAATCTCCCACAATCCCAAACTGCTTTTCCCTAGGCATCCCCTAATGAATCTCATGCCCTGTAGGCAGTAATACACCTCAGCCAGAGAGAGCTTCTCGGGGTGACCCATCTCAATAGATTTCACACCCAGACAGCTTTCATCATCATCTTCTAATGGCCCTTAGGGGTGTCAAGTCAAGGTTATATTTGGTCTGATTAAGTTTTGGGGGGTTCACCCATCTGTCATTGTTTCTCCCCTCTTTTGTGCTTATGGAGATTAGTCTTTAACAACAGAAACTAATTCTAACAAAGAATTCTGTGTATGACATGAGGTTTCCCTTCTGGTAACAATATTAATAAAACATTTTGGGTAAAGATGTTCTTACTGTGTTGCTTTCTATATTGACAGAACCACATATTTTCTTGTTTCCTGTAAATATCTTACTGTTACATCAGAACTGTGTTATACTTAGTTTCCAGCAGAGAAAACATAATTGTCCTGGACAGAAATGAATAATCTGTGAGGAGTGAGATTTTGGCAGCAGGCCAGCTGTCACAAATAGGCTGGATTTTTGCACCTCACATTCTGTCAGTTGGACTGAGGTTTAGAATTATTCCCAGCTGGTTTCGGTAGTTTGAACCTCAATAGTCCAAAAAGCTGCAGGGTTTTACTTCTGTTTTAGCCTTCTTTAACCACTGCTTAGTTTCTTAGAATGTTTCTGTCTGATTTGGTTCTGCTGTCAACTACCATGCACAAATATCTGTCCCTATGCTAAGAACTAGGTTGGGGACTTTGGAGTATTTTCTTTCTCTACTATTCAGTCTCAAGATTTCCCATTCATAGCCTAAATTATCACCCAAGGCCTGGAGATGAAGTTAAAAATCGAAGTGCATGAATTCCCAGTTTTTTTGGGTTTTTTTCCTCATCAAGGGCCTAGCCTGCTATTACTGTCTTTCTTTCAAACATAACATACTGGCTTCTGTACAAAATTACTGTGGCCAAGCTTAAGTTCTGTATTGCCAGTATGTCTCACATACATTTTCTTTCATGACCTAGTCTGGCATTTATTTTACATATATATAACAAGTTGTAAAGGTAGTATAAGATAGATTGAATAAGATAACATGCTTTTAATTTTTAATAAGGTAACATTTCACCTACTCTGAAAAAAATGCTCTAGCTTTCTAGGGTTCTTTAAATTGCATGTATGCTTTTTAAAAAATCCACATTATAATTTCTTATAGTTTCTAATAAAATACACAGCTCTTCTCCAAAGTGAATGAATCCTATAGTATTAAATATAAAGGCTTCTACAAAGATACTTTGTCATCTGTGTCTCAAACAACAAAGTTCATCTTAGTTTTGAATATCTAACTAATTTTGATCTGAGTACATCAAAACAACATTTCTTAATGATAACAGTAATAATGTCATGTATACACTTGTGCTCTTAAGATGTGTTAAGTCCTTGTTCAGAGAAAATCCTGTTTTCCTACACCTGCATTTTATTTCAATAATCAAATACTGACTCAGCAAAACACTTCAGTCACGCTGCTCTTAGCCTGACATCGTTTTATTTCACATGTAGTGCCATCAGCACATTGACTGCAGCTTTTCTCCCATGTGACATGTCTTTACAACAATGTAAATGAATGTTCACAGTTCACATGTTCACAGTTTGTTGGGTTTTTATAATATATAACACTTGTAATATAAAAATGATAGCTCAGAAAAATACTCCAGAGCCCAGTTCATACTGGTTTGGTGGGAATGGCTCAAAGCTGCACCAGAAGAGGCTTAGATTGAACATTAGGAAATGTTTCTTTACCAAGAAAGTGGTCAAACACCAGAACAGGATTCATGGAGAGGTGATTGATGCCCCAAACCTGTCAGCATTTAAGGAGCATTTAGGAAATGCCATTAATAAAATGCTTTAACTTTTGGTCAGGCCTGAATTGCTCAGACAGTTGATGAGCAGTAGATGATCATTGTAGGTCCCTTCCAACTGAAACGGTTCTATTCTATTCTATTCTATTCTATTCTATTCTTTATAAATAGATGCACATTTTAATAACCACAATTTTTGTAACCTCAGTGGAATCTGGGATTGCTTCAGCAATGAAAATATTCAAGTTTATAATATTGTCTGTGTTTAAAAGGAAAAAATGGTTTCAGTAATGAACAAGGTACTTACACGTATCGTAATGAGAGTAAAAGTAACTGGAGAAGGGGACTTCATGTAAATCTAACAAATGTATTTAAGTGAGTTAAGAAGCTAAGTTCAATGCTGAAATGTCTGCTAAAGATATAGAAATCAATTTATGTGGTGACTCTTGCTTGTGATGTCTAGCTGAAAATTACAGCCTCACATATTTTTTCATGTCCTTTGACACAATTATTTGGTGGGTTTTTTTTCAGGAATTTCTTTTTTTAAGCAATTTGCAGAAGCTTTGCATGAGTGTGACTGGATTTATACTAGGAGACAGCTATATGAATTCTTGGGAATATATTTCAGGTGTTGTAGAAGAGTTATCAGCTTCAAGCAGATCTGTGGGTTCACTCCAATCTTCCTGAAGTAATACTTGGCATATTCTTTTCCTGCCACATTTCTGCCAGAGATTACTTCCTTTCTACAGCAAACTCAACTGGAGCACACATGCTTATGCCTGAGTAGCTCAAGCTGGTGTGTTTGTACAACCCCATCTTCACTGATGTCTCTTCTGCTGCTCTTGCTATTTGGGCAGAAGTTCTTGGCAAAAATAAATCGATAGCTGGGCTGATAGTTCCAGCTGTCACCTCTCATGCTTGTGCTTCACAGCTGTTAAGATCAGTATTAGTTATAAACTCTTTAATATTGAATCTCAACTCTTTAATATTGATCTCCTTTCTCATTAGAGATGGTGGAGGGTTGAATCAATACTCATCTCTGAGGCTTTTATTCTATGTTCTTGCTTTTTTATTTTTATCATCATGTTAAAGTCAGTAAGATATTTGAAACAACAACAGCAAAAAAGAATGAAACCTGTTCATGTTAGTACATTTCCTATTTATTCTTTGAAGTTAAATACTTTTTGGAATCAATTGTAATTATAACATTTACGAGGCAGATAATGTGTGGTCAGTCCTACAGCCTCTACATATATTTCCTTTGTTTTTCTTGACTGACTTGCATCCTGATTTGTACTTTCTCCTACCTTTAACTGGAGGCTTTTCAGTGAGAGTATGGACAAGGACAGTTTATTAAACTTCAGATGCGAGATTACAAATTACTTGTACTGCAAACTTCAAAGCAAGCTCTAGTGATATTACCTTCACTGTTTGTTCAGTCTTTGAGCAAAGCTGTGTGATCTTCAAAGCCACTTTCTGCTGTCCTTCATATATCAGATGTGATAATTGCATTTTAATACCTGTAATCTGAGCACTTTAGGCAGAGAAATTTCAAAATTTGAAACAGAAAGGTTAAGAACATCTTCCTCAATTAAATCCAAAATACCTTCAGTTCTTAAATTCTTTTAGTCTCTCATTCAGAGAAATAAAGACTAAGGAATATTGGTGGAGTACAACTATGCAATGTTTTGCAGAAGAAAAAAGAACAAAAGCCTATGATTAGAGCTTTCAGTCTTTCTGAAAGCTCTTGTCACTTTCTGAACATAATAAGAAAAAGGACATCCTCTTAATTTGCTTAATGTCTGTCCATCTGTCCTCATTGACCCTATCCAGTACCAGTCATGTAAATGAAATAGAGCCATAAGCTAATGAAAAGATATATGAAATCTTATAACAGCTTTCTCTCAAAAAACACTTTGAAGGCAATGCATCTTTAATGGAGATGGTCTGCTTTAGTTTTTAAAATATACAGTTTAGCTCTTATCTACTAGAAGTTTTAGACTATTTTAAAGAACAAAGCAGAAATAAATCAAATATAAACCATTTTTCTTCAATAGGAAATTGTTAAATATACACATTTTTATGCATTAGAAAGAATCAACTTAATCTGTAAATCAAAGTTGTCTTTCCAAATAAAAAAATAGGTACATACAATATAAGTTTGTCTATTGAGTACATTTCACTGTAACATGCTGAAGATTATTTGGCAGTATATATTTATAAGTAAGAAATGAAAAGTCTCTATAAACCAACTACAGTCTGTTTCCAAAAGACTACTGAAAATACATTCACAATGACATACAGATCAGTTCCAAGAAATGAAAGTGTCACTGTTATCGTATATTTTGCCTTTCTGTTTATTTTGATAGTTAAGCTCTAATGAAGAAGACATGCTGGCTTCTGGCGTCTGTGTCAGCTTTGGCAGTGTTTCAGTGGGGAGGAAAGAAGGATTTTTTAATCTGTTTTGTTGCTGAATATGGACTGAGGGAAGAAAAAGTCACAGATCCTAAGATATTAAAGGCTCTCCTTCCCCAACAATTCATTTAGAGAATGTGGAGGTAGAAAGCCTTTGAGGATTGTTTGTCTCTATGGTAACTATGTTCAGTAAAAGCAAAGAAGATGCAGAGCAAAAGAATATGAGAGATTGGCATATAGACATTCCCTATGAAAGCCCAAGATTTTAGGCTGGGGAAGATTGTTTCCTATCACCGCTGTGATAAGTAAATTAAATTAAGAACAGCACTATTAGGTAGAAGGCCACCTCCTCAGAAAGAAAGTTGTTTGCATTTTGATATAATTTATTTTTTAAATATTGGTGTCTTTTCATGTATTTTTCTTGACTATGTTTTTAATTTTTTAAAAAATGTGTTCTCACCATAAATAACCTCTCCAAGCAGAGTTATTATAATTTTTATTTAATGGCAAAAGCACAGCTGCCTTACTTGGTCCCTGAGACCAAGTCTGAAACAAACTAAATGCCAGGTAGGCAATGTTTTTGTCATAATAAAGTTCAAATAACCGAACCAAAACCAAATGAGGTTTGGGTTGTCTGATTTTTGGGCTTTCTCTTTTCACTAGGAATGTAAACCTTTTTTCTTTTGTTACTTCTCCCCTCTTTCCAGGGGAAAGTTTCTTCAATTCACTTAGACCTGGGTAATCTATTTGGAAATTCTGTAAGTATGCAATAATTGCTGCTGGATATGTTTCCTTAAGCAACAAAACCTTCTGGATAGAGGTATTCTGTTGGAATTATGTGCCTAGAGTAGGAAAACAAAGCCGGAACACATGCTGGTCCACCATTTGCTAAATATGGCCTATCAGGAGAGGTAACATGAATTGTAAGTGCATCTGAGATAAAGGGGATGGGAATGACTCTATTAAGTGGATTCATTGCCATGTTCAATATTCTGTCTCAGATGATGCCAAATATTCATTTAAATCTCTTGTTCTGCCTGTATATCTCCAAAGTGTCATGACCTGCTCAGAACTGAGAGGTTTTTAAAGGGCTGTACTATAAGGTGATCTGTTGAAAGCCAGATCCAGCCAGCCCTCATCCCCTCTTCCATGTGTTACTGCTGCCAATAGGTCTGTGGTTCACAAGGCAGCACATGTGATTTCTGCAGTGTGCCTGTGCTGGGGATAACACGTGCAAGCAGCAGTTAGAGTAACCTAGTTAGTAATGTATCCTTTCCTTCTGTTCTTAAAATCTGTGTTCCTAAGCGAGTCATCATTCCATATTGCATTAGAGATGCCCAAATTTAAGCAGGTTTTACCTGGCTAAATCTCTGTCTCACTTGGAATATATCACTGCAAAATGCAACATAATTTAGGGTACCATTTGCACAACATCTTTTAATGTACATAAAAAGGTATTTTTATGTTCCTATTTAGAATCATGGCAAGAGGCAAAAATGTCATTGCAGGGAATAAGTAATGTAATGACATATATAGAATGAATGTCTAGTTTACTAAAATGCAAATGTTTGTAAACATTTTTAAGAGAAAACATATTTCTAATTCAAGATAAAACTATCTGAAATCTGCAAGGTGTTTCTGCTAATGATATGCCCTTTTGTGCTTTGATTTATGTTTAGACTAATAATCAGATAAGAGCAAGGTTAGCCACTAAGGTGTCAGTCTAATAGCTGTGTTGTTCAATACTGTAAAAAAAGGGGGAGGGGGGGGGAATGTATTAAGTATTGGTTGTTATCAAAGATCACAAAAATACTTGTCAAAATGCTTCTTTAATAGTTTTGCAGTTCACCTTGGCTCTGCAATGGTATTGCTGGAGCAGGGGCTGACAGCCCTGAGGGCTGACATGGGGTCCTGGGCTGTGAGCAGGTGGGGGGAGCCCCAGGGGCTGACTGGGGACAGCCAGGCCCAGGGATGCCCTCAGGTCCCTGAGCCAGCACATGAATTGCTGTAGAGAGCCCAACTTGCTTCAAACCTCAGTTAAACATGTATATAATTGAGAGAAATTGTGGTATTGAGAGAATAAAAGTTTCAGCCTCAAAAGTAGAAGAATAAAATTATTAAAAGCACTTAAATATTTAGAAATTTAGTATATTTCTAGAGGGCTACACATTGTAACACAGACCCTTTAGAAGATGTAGACATTGCAGTACCCCAAACTCCCATACTACTTTTAAAGTGCCTGACTTCATGTATGGACTAAAGGGTTGTAGAAATAGGCACAAGTAGCAAACTAGCAAGGGACCAACCTTAGTGGGCCATGAAAGAATTTCAAAGGAAGGTGTGTTAGGTATGTTCCTTGTTCTGCAGGCACTCACATATCCCAGCTGATACTGACACTTTGAGGTGATGCTTTAGTTGGTAGAACATTAGACAAAAATTAGGCAGCATCTCTACTCTGACCATTATGTTTCGATTTGCTTCCTGCTAAATCTTACTGGTACCTAATCACTGAAATCCAGCTACATTATACACTTTTTGCCTTTTGGCTCTATCTTGGAAAATTAAATGTGTCATTTGCAAATTTCTTTAATGCTCCATATGAGGAGATTGAGAGATACTTGGTTCTGGGAGGAAATATGTTTACTTAATGGAGAAAATTGTAACAGGGCAATCTAACCTTTCAGAAAAATTGTTTGGATTTTTCAGATTGGGACAAACTCAAAATGAATGTTACAGTGCTGCAGTTGGACATAGTGAGCACTGGCCTGCCTAATGCCAGAGAGTAATCATAAAGCATTGGGGTTTTCATGTTTTGAGGTTTTGTATTTTTGAGAAAGTAGTCAAAGCTTTTTACCTACAAGGCATTACATAAGACTTTCATTTTCAGTAATACCTCTCCTTTGTACATGTAGGAAGTTACATAAGGAAGAACAGTAGTAATGGTCCTTTTTTATGTAAAAAATCAGTAGAAGTTCATTGGAATAGGCTGAGCATGTTGTTACTTGTGTCAAAATCTCTTCTTGCTCTTTCAAACTAAAAACAAGACAGGAACAACAAGAGAAGGGGAAAATTTTAGCGAAGTAGAAAATCATTCCATTCACTGATAAAACTTTTTCTTGCATCTTCATTTCTGGCCAGAAAAAACCACAGCATATGCTGTAAGTCCCAGCAAACTTATAGTAATAGCAGACCATTTAAGTCACTGCTCTCAATTGCTTTTCTGTCTGTTAGCTGACATCACTTATTAACAGAACACAAAAGAAAAATTGTAAGAAAGAAAAGAAAATCAGAGTTGAAAATTAAATGAGTGCAGGGAATGGGAACAGCAGCCAACAACACCACATTGCTGCTGCCAGTGACAAGGTCTTTATGGTGTCATATAGGCACTTGGGTATTATCTTCTAGCTGAGATAGAACTTTGTCTCAGGACTTTAAGGGTCTAACAATGTATATGAATGGATAGTAATTGCAGCCCTATCTAGTTCCTAACTGGAACCTTTTTTTAATGTGTCAATGTCAAGTTTTTAATTCGATATCAGCTGTCAATATCAAGTTCTTAATGCCATCTGTCTTCTTCAGCAAGAAGTTGTGGTGGAAGAAAGTAAGCCCTTGTTTATTTGCTCACAGAGTATGACAACACATTTGGTATGGTTTTGTCATGTTTACAATGTGTAGTACCTGTGACTGTCTTATTTATATTAATCCTTTCAGTCTCTAACTTCTGCCTGCTTTCTGTGAGACAGTGTTAGCAAACAGGCTTGGACTGATCTTAAACAACAGACACTACAAATTTCTGCACATTCCTTAGGAGATTAAAGTATTCTCTCTCTCTTAATTACTAAACAAGTGGTTATATGAAGACATGGTTTCATTAAAGCCAGAATTTCCTGTGAGAGTTTCCCAGTTCCAGTATTTACAGAGGGAAGTAATGATAAGATTTTTCTACTTTATTGTCATTTATTTATTCATTCAAAGATTGCCTATACTGGCATGAGGGGCATGACCATATGGATAGGCTGTCAAAAGCTGTTCATCATTAAATCATAAGTTTTAGACTAATGTATTCTATATTTCATTTCTTTGCAGAAAGAGTCATATTTATTTTGAGTGCTGATTTAAATAACCATATACAAATATAGTTCAGCAATTTGACCCCATTTATTTTCCTGGAGAAGCCTCAGTATATACAGTATCAACATAATTAAACTGGGAATTGACAAAGTGTGTTTGTAAACTACTAATATAATAATTCATAGTTATGGGGAGGAAGAAGCATTAAAAAATATGCCACCATATTTGAGCAATATAAAAATAGTCCTAAAGCATAATGATAGTTTCTAAAGGTAGAACATTTTAGAGGAGCATTGCCTGTTATACATGATTTGATTTTCAGAAATCATGCAACCTGAGTTTGCAGAGCATGGTTTTCCAGATACAGAAGAAATGAAAAAAATTAAAAAGAAGATTGACCTTTTCAGGAATGATTGGAAAACAGTGGTACCAGCAATCAAGAAGTCATCTCGAGTTCAGGTTGTTGTTTTAGAGATTGCTGAGCAAACACCAGAAAGTCTGCTAAATCAAACTGTGCTGGTTATGGAAAGTAAGTAACACTGTTTATGTGATTGGCACTTAAACTATCAAGAGGGATTTTGGATAGCTTATGTGATGAGCATACTGGGGAGTAGGTTATACTCAGTTTGATAATACTATTATGAATGGGGTCATACTGTGTTCTCGGGGTCAGCTGAAAAGCACTGTAGCAGCCTTTAAGACATCAAAGAGTGGGAAATAGGTATGTATTTGAAATATATATATAATATGGCTATTCAAATATGTGCATAATAGCTCCTAAACATTCTGAAAGCACATTTCCTCAGTTACTTGTTCTATCTGTGCATGCCAAGATACTGGTTTGAGAAGTGGACAGATAGTGAAGGTTCACTAATGTACAATACTCATTGGGTTAATGAGACTTTCAGGGTGTGTAATAATCTAACCTAACCACCTGCACAGACTGTATTTCAAAACTGAATTTTACATTCATTTTTTTTAATTGATACTTTTTTGGCAAATTACATTTCTTCCTTTGTGTGGTCTCTTAGAATTTTGAGCACTGGATAAATAATACTACATTTTTCCTATCATTACTACAAATCAAGTGTTTTATTAACCAAAACATACATTGTGCTGGGCTATAATAAAATTTGAGTGATGATTCTTCCCAATGAGTAACAGGAAAAAAACCCTGTTGAAAACAGTAATGGTACTATCTGCATGTGTTTGTATAATACTTTAGTAATACAAGTTCCCATTGAAAATACCAATTTAGTTCAACCAAAAATGACCTGTAGAATTTCCATTTTTGGAGGAGGCAATGTACTGATTTCTACATCTGGGGAGAACATCTTGTTCTGTGAGTAGAAGAAATGCAAGATGCAGTTGACATTATTTTCTTCCACGTATGCACTTACTTTTATGGACAAAGAGAATATATTCTGGTATAGCCAAAGGATAGCTATTGAAACAGCAAAAAAAACCCTAACCTTTTCAGAACCTTTTAAATATTATGGTTGGAAACTATCTGATGAAGACTTAGAGGAGGAAGCACAAGATCTGGCTGCTGAAGGGGAAAATGAACAAGAGGAAGAGGAAGAGGAAGGTGAAGAAGAGGAAGAGGAAGTTGAAGAAGAGGAAGAAGAGGAAGAAGTAAGTATGCCAGTTTTATCTATTTATGCTTTTATTCTAACTCCTTTATTTTCAGTTTGAACATAACCTCAGAGAAGTCAGATTTTGCTTGATCCTGATTTTGTTTGATCCAGCTGAAGCCTTCTTACAGAATAAATATTAGCATATGCTTCAAGAACACCCACCATACTTCTGCGTTTTGGATGATAGTAGTTTTACTACAGCAAGAGGCTCAAATACCCCCATGCTAACAGAGAGAATGACTTTACCTAGTTTTGCCAGATGGCAAAGAGGGGTTTTATTCAAGAAACAAATGTGAACTTTGATTTCTGTCAGTTAACTATGATTCTGTGAGCCATCATGTAAACATCAGAAGATGCAGAGTTGTAATGGGAAATCCCCTGTTCCATCTCAGCTATTGATAATTTTCACACACCCACTTTAATGAAATTAGAGGTCTAGCTTTGTTTTTCTATTTTCATCCTATACTGGAAGATTCCGATCCCCAAATTTAACAGTACAGGATATCCATATGCTGTACTAGAGCAGTATTGAATAAATTTTTTAGAAATTAACTTTACTGGACAAGTAACCTGACTTCATAACACCAGCTCTCATTGTATTTTCTGAAGAGGTCTACATTTAAACAGAAAATCAGTTTCAAGAACACAGTAGGAAAAGATTTTATCATAGATACTTCTACCCTAATTTTGGTCCTCAATGGCTAGCTATGATATTCATGATATTTCAAATTTAATTCTTTTCTCAGTAATTCTCTTGGACAGTTTGTTTTCTGACTCAGAATCTAAAAAGTGTGTGTTTTCATAGACTTATTTTCAGTTTACAAAATGTTTTGAGAATCCATCAAATTTAACCATCCTCATTTAACCCTCTGTTGATGTATTTGGCATTATTTAATCTGATCTACTTAATCTAAGTAAACTCCTGAATTCTAAGAGTTTTTTAAAATTTTCATATTTTAAGGATGAAGAAACAACTAAGCAAAAGAAAAGGCACATGGGAGACACAAAACACTTTTGTCCAGTCAGTCTGAAAGAGAACTTTGTCCTCTACCCTGGACTCCAGGAACATGCAGCTAAATATAAAGAAAAGATTTATTACTTTTCAACTTCTGAGTTCAGAGATAAATTTTTGAAGAACCCTGAGGAGTATGTGGCTCACAAGGAACCACTACAAGTGAGAATCTTAAAAATTACTTAAAGCAGATAATAGCAGATTAAAATAACTATTTTTCATTCCCATTTAGATTTGTTTATTATTGCTGGTTTTTTTCTAGGTAACAACATATTAGGCAAGTCCTTGAAGCAAATAAAACACATGGCTTCCCTAATGATTTTTTAATGTAAATTTAAATTAACACATTGAATTAATGATGCAAATACAGCAGAAAAGAGAGGAAGATTATAAAGGCTTACAATAATCTTAAAATGTGTTTAACAAATGACACATATTGGGGTTTTTGTGGGTTTTTTGTAAGTGGAAAAAGGGTAAAAAACCTGAAGATTTACCAGAATTGTCTAATGAAGTTTCATTTTTACCTGCTGATAGCAGGGTGGTAGATTTGTTTGGTGTTTCCAGGGAGCAGGTAGTTTAGTTAGAACAGCAATAGAAAGTCTGGAAAAATTAAAATACAAAATTCTGTGACTGCTTTTTATGGAATTTTTATAATGATATTTTTGAAGTGAAAAACAGTAGGGGGTGCACTGTACACTCCAAAATGTTACAGAATATTACATTTTTTTTCCTATAGGCTCCTCCTTTACGGGTTTGTTTACTTGGGATTCATGGAGCAGGTAAAAGTACTTGTGCACGACAGATAGCAGACAAATTAGGCATTTTCCATATTCAGTTTGAAGAATATTTACAGGAATTGATTTTACCCAAAACGAAAAAGAAAGTTGGGCCCTCTTTTGATGAAGATCATGAAGATGACAATAAAATACCAGAGGAACTGGAAGACTTCTCTCAGACCATGACTAAAACTGAAACAGAAAAAAGAAAACAGGTAATAATAATCTTTTCTACATCCATACACAAAATAATCATTTTCAGGCCAGAATAGGAATTTCCTATAAAATTGTAAAAATTGTATAATTATGTTAAATTAAATACTTGAAGAAATTTGGAAATAATACTTCTTGACAATGTTTTCCTATAAATATCAGAAACATTCTTCAAAACATTTTCAAGATTTATATACATGTTTTTTCTAAATAGTAGAGACAGATGCTAAATGGCCAAAGGAAGACCAGCTGAGGGGAAAAAATGGTCAAAATCAGCATAATAATAATGGGAAGGTATGGTTTCCTTTAAGTGTTTATAATATGCAGATTCAGTCAAGTGCACATGTTCCAATTGCACAATTGGACTTTAAAAATGTTCACTAGCTGTGCTCTTTGCACTCTCTTGGGGCAAAAGGATAGAATGCCTCCACCAGCCCTTTGGTCTGATCATCCCTCATTAAAAAACAGAAATATTCAGAATTAATAACAGGGTAATCTAGTATTTTTTTAATGCAATTGGTTTCATAACCTGGATTTTAGTGTTTCTTTGCCTATTGGCAGCAGTTTCAAACCAGAAAAATAAAACAATTCTTGGGTAGCATAAAATATGCCTTGTAGCTTTACTAAAAAACTGTTTCAAATAGCTGTATATTCATGATACTGGTAGAATAATTAATGAATTATAATTTTCAGAAAATGAGTTCTTTTTCTTAATCAGATTGACTACTGGCTTGACATCCTTATAAATACACATTCTAGACCCTATCTCTTACAGGATGCAATTTCTCAGAAGAAGAAACTTTTACATAAATGTTTGTTGGGGAGAAGTGTTTTCTTTTATTAGGCAGTGATATGTTGGGAGAAAAAAAAATCCACAAGGTTTTAATGCAAATGAATTCTTTAGATAGCAATGGATATGCTAAAATCCTTCATTGTGTGGAGAAGTCTCAACACAGGTGCACAGCATATGAATCTTTCAAAAATATGTAGTACAAAGAAACTGAAAATCTACCTCTTGCACAATAGAAATAAGGATTTATCCAATACTCAAAGATTCAGGAAGAAATAAGTTTCTGCATCATATTTTAAGAGCCTTTTTTTGAGTGTGTGCTCAAGTATCTGCCAAGTTCCCTCAAGTTACTAGTCTTCAAAGATCTTCAAGCACTTCCTCCTACAGGATTTAAGGAAGCATGCAGGAGGCAGCAGGCTGCAGAGGAGGAGGCATACAGAAACAACACTCAGGCACAGCATTAGGAAGATGAGCACTCAACAGAAGTGGAAACTAGTGAAGGATCTGAAGGGTTGCAAAAAGAATTTATGCAGAACAACAGCAGCAAAAGATTTAGAAAATAAGAGTCTGACACTGAAACATGGTCTTTGCAAGTACAGCCTCATTTGTGGCCTAGAGGGCTCTGTGTCTTATAGGAAAGCCTGGGTAAAAAATGGTACTACTCAGAACAGAATCAAATTTGAGATAATTTGTGTAAATGGGACATATACAGGTCACTGGGGTGCACTTGCAGGTGCTGATGAAGCTGCCAAAGGTGCATTCAAGGCCACTCTACTGTCTTGAAAAGTGGAGCAGTTCCCTGATAACTGGAAGGTAGTGTTCTGATGAAATAATACAAGAGCAGGTAACATTGGAAGCAAATGCTTCAACACAGATGGAGTACAGATTAAAATCATGGATGTCAGAACAAAAATCCAGGTTTTCATCAAAATCAATGAGGGGGTTCTTTTGGCAAGTCAGTTTACAATGTGGTCATCACAGCCAAAAATATGGCAAGTGTTTCTGGCACTGCTGGCTATGGCTGGCTCTCACTCAATTTTTTTTTTTTTTGCATCAATACATGTCTTACACCAAGGCATTTCTGTTAGTATTTTTTCCTTGTCATCTTTATATCTGCTGGGAAACAATCTTCTACTTAGTATTTTTTTTCTCATACTTCTTATAAAGTACTTTATCTGATGGCGTGACCTAAGCACAGCATACAATTTCAGTTCAGTTTAGAAACCCATTCATTGGTCCATGCACAAAACTCTAGAGGATAATTTTCAAGGTTGTAGACTTCCCAGGCACTTCTCTGAATATGACTACCACTGGACTGTCTCACTATCCTGTTTTTCACTGACCCACCTCTCCAAAATTTCATTAAATTCCGTTTTTATCATTCTCTTTCACTTTGGCACAAGACAGTAGAAGTGTATCTATCAGAGCTTAAGGTCAGCTATAATGTTCAAAGCAAAACCAATAAAGGCAAACAAAAACATACCATGCAGTCTGGGAAGTTCAGCAAAAAGATACCATCCTGGTTGTTTTAGTGTCAGCCAAGGCCTTCATATCACTGACAGGACTGGGGGGCAACCTTCTCCTTCAAATCACCACTCTGTGGGGTGTTCTCTTTTCTCTACCTGGAATATACATCTCATGCTTCTTTTCTTTTATCGGATACAAACACCATTCCGATGTCTCTTTGGCAGTGGTAATGGCAGTGGCACATTTTTGTATGGGTTTTACTGTTTTATCCCACTTCACACATTTCTTTCAAGATGCCTCTGTGTTACAAATCTGGCTACCACTTTGTCTACTTAGGTATCTTCTGTCATACAAACATCTTTTAATATATATACTCTGTCAGGCACTAGAGAAAATATTACTCATACACTCTACATTAGACCTGTAACTTCCAGCATATTCTCAAGTTCTTTTGGCTACATTATCAGAATAGATGACAGGCATAGAAATTCTTATTCAGACATGGCCTTTTGATATCAGACATGTTTTGATTTTTGATATATGAATTATGTAAACCAATCCAGAACCACCAATGTATATCGTCTTTTCATTATTTTTTACCACAGTCTGTGTCAGGAAGCCATTCTATGAGAAATGCATCCTCAACCATATCAATCTTACAGAGTTACATATTCTGGAAAAAAGCCTAACAGTTTTCCACAAGAATTTAGTAGTTTGATTTGGTATTTGAATCCTCTTCATTTGACTAGTCATTAATACTGCTACTGTTGTTTAGAACAATGCTATCTGTCTGGTATCTGTTCTTATGCCTATACCCAATAACCTTACATATCCTTGTTTAACATATGTTTTTTTTATTCCATCCAAATATAATAGTTGCTTTTAAAAAGTGAAAAAGCATTCTGATGTAGTGCCAGTTCCAGCATGGGAACAGGTATAGCCAAGTGGAACACTGCTTGTAGGCAATTAAGAGAAACTGTGCTCATTTCAGTTTCTATTCCTCTTAATTGAGCATATGTATAATTAAATACTTAACAGTTGTGCTTGATTTTAGGTTTCATTAAAAATTATACAGCAGCAGTTGCCCTAATTTTAGGGAATTACCTAAAACGTATAATGTAGTATGATGCAATGTGGCAAATGAGTTGTTTCTGCTGATTTAAGTCAAATGAAGACAGTACCTTACTTAGCCAAAAAACAATAAATGTGTCAAGTAGATACTTCTTTCTGGTTTTGTTTTGTTGGTTGGTTTTTTTGGATTTGTTTCTTGGGTTTTTTTCATTTTTGGTGGATTTTCTTTACATGAAGGAAGTGCAATTAACTGATGAGGAAGAGGCAATCAAAGCAAATCTAATGGATAGCATGGATCTGCCTCCAAAAGTTCTTGATAAGATTGTTCCTGACTGGTGGAAGAAAGAGCCATTCCGGTAACTGTAATTAGATTCTCTCTCTCTTTAATTAATCCTAGGAAGTATATCATCCATTGTGCCCACAATTGTAAACAACTATTGCAGAGATTATGTCAATGCTCTTGTACTTTTTCTGGGTAATGACCTACCTGTCAGTCTTGGTTTTGTTGTACTATTTTGATTGATAATTTGACAGTAATAACATGTTTCATATGCTGCACACAGGATTGGACAAAAGTACTTGGCACACCTGAATAGAATTAAAGCTCTTAAACAGCTGGGTAGTTTTCATGGGCTTACAGGATAGATACGTAAACAAACCTTTTATATTTTTACGTGATTTTTGTCCTGTCTACAGATAGGGGACAATGGTTCTCTACATAGTGTAAAAACAGGGAGGTCAGTTTCAGATAAAAAAAAGAATGCACCAAAATTACCCAGCATTACACATGATGTTGTAATATATTGTATTATATTATATCACATTACAACACATTACACTACTAAACTATACTATGTTGTACTCTTCTTCCCCACAGCATCCAGGGCTACCTGTTCTTTCCTCCACTTTCACTTCTTGTAGCTTCTTTGGTTTTCTACAATTTTACAATGTATTCTATTAAAGTCTAAAGTAATAGAAATAAATATTAACTTTTTATCAACACAACACTCAGCCTTACATAGCTACTCACCTAATTTGAAATTTTAAGAGCTCAAATAAGCCATAGAGCTTTCCAGGTATAACTGACTTGTTTTTAACATCTGCAGGAAGAAAAATATAAGTCATGCTGAGTGGTAAATTTCTCATCCTATACTAGAGAAGAAACATAAATATTCAGGCACAAGCTTTCTTTGGCAGTTGTTACCAGAAAAGTGTTTGGGGCACCTTCTATTTTTTGAGAGCAGTGCCAAAGAAGTATTGTTTTTAGAGTCACACAAGCAAGTCTGAGGACACAATTTATTTTGGTTTTTTTAAGTTCTTTTAAAATATTTAAGCATTGCACATTAAAACCTTAGAAGCAATTAATTTGTAAGTACACTAATTAAAATACATAGTGAAATATCAGTTTTACAATGTCAAAAGATACTAGCTAAAAGAATTTTTTTTTTTTTTACTCCGAACATATGCATTTAATATGGGATGGTTTGTGTATTTGTTTCAAAATAATTACATGTTCACTGTGTTGCACTTTAAACTACACTGTGTAATGATAAATATCTTACTTTCCAATTAGGTCCACAGGCTTTATACTGGATGGCTTCCCTCGTACTTCAGATGAAGCCAGATACTTGTCAGAACGAGGACTCTGTCCTGATGTTGCAGTTTATATTCAAGTAGAAGAAGATGACATTCTTGACCGTCTTCTTCCTCTACGTCTGAAAAATTGGAAAGACAGACGGCGTAAAAAAAAGGAATATAAAAAGAAGCTGAAGGAACTAAAAGCAAAAAAAAGGGTAAGTTTTCAGCCCTATGTAGGTTTTTTTGTTGTTTCTACAGGAGAGGTCTGAACACAGATTCTGAAACTCCCAAAGCTGTGAAGAGCACACAGAGTAACAGATATTTGAGCCAGGAGCCACAGTCCTACGCATTCACAGCATTCCTAGGCTTACCAGAGGAACCAAAAATAATTTAGGGCTCCTTTCCTCTTGTATGCAATTAATTTATGGAGGAGTTTGGGCATCTTGCAGCCCAAGATAAGTGTGTCTCAGAGGGTTTGATGCTGCTGAAGCATTAGTTTGTCACGACCTCCCTAGAGAGAGTGTCCTGCAGAAAACAGCTCTTCTAGGGGCAGGGCAAGCCTCTCTGGACAGCGAGTGATCTCAGCAAGCTGTAGCGATTTCTCAGCTACAAGTGATTTCAGCTCTCGTGATTCAGCTCTTTGTGAGATCACCCGAGGCAAACTCGGGGACAGAGAGACAGGAGCTCTGTATGGCAGTTCCACAGGTAGCTTTTATTGTCCAGCAGTCCCCGTGAAAGAATGGCCAGTGACAAAAAACTCCCTAGATTTCGGGACACTCAGGGCCTTTTTATGGGAAAGGCAGGGGGTGGGGTAGAAACTATTTAGCCAACTGGGTACAAGGTATTACCATAAAGAAGCAAGGCATGCTGGGGGTGGTTCATTTGGTCACCATAACCTAAGTAAGTTGGTTATCTCTGAGTCCTTTTGCCCTCAGGCTTCTGTCCTCCAAAGGAGTACAGACGGCTCCTGTGCCAAAAGTTCACAGCCGTTAACAATAAGTAGCTGTGCTGGCAGGTAAATAGCAGTCTGGCAGAATCTGGAAAGTTTGGGGAAAAAAAGCAATTAGATGGAGGGAGTAAATATGACAATAAAAAAGTCCAGTAGATAGATCATGCACTGTAATGTTGCATCCCTGATTCCCTGAGCATGTGCTGTTGAGTTGATCTGCATCTCCTATAGGCTGACTTCACTACTGTATGGGGGGTGTGTCTGTGTTCCCAACTCTGATGCTCTGCACAGGAATGTAGTAACTCTAAGCCACATTCTCAGTGCTGTTGCAGCTGCTCTGTGTCCCACTCAAACGAAGCTGTGCCTATTACTGAACAGGTTACAAATTGGATGAGGTAACCCGAAGGCTCTATGCAGACATTTACAATTGGCACATGTAATATATTCAAGGTTCCTAACTTTCTATGAAAGTGAGATAAAGTGCTTCACATGTAATACCAGAAAAGGTCTGAGCATAATTACTACAGAGCAGCTGACACACAGGAATTTAGGACAACAGAATTTGGGACAAGACTCATACAATACCATTAATATCCCTAAACAGTCAAAGGGAACACCACACATTTGCTACCATACTCAGTCACCCCTTTGCTAAATGGCAGAAATCACCTATAAATTTAGAAACTCTGTAGTTTGCTAATAAACCTATTACTGTATTTTCAGTGTGATAAGAATCAGTCTTTCTTTTTCCTCTAATCTCAATCTCAGAATCTGCCAAATTAGCTTTACTAAAATACACTTACATGTTTGCCTAGTAGAGAGGTATATCTGGTCTGCAACATTTCAAGCTCTAGGTAGTATCTTTTAACATTAGAACCAACTGGAAACAGAATTTTAAGGTGGAAAGAACACTGTTAATTATAAGTTACATTATCAATTTTCAGAGGGGAGCTTTTATTAGGAAGTATCAGTCTTCTTACATCTTTTTTTCGCTAACAGAATGAGAAGATTGCCAGAAGAAGGGAAGAACTTTTAGCAGAGCGACAAAAAAAGAAGCAGGAGGTAAGAAAACAACCTAATAAGAAAGTTTCCAAATAGAAGTGTTTGCATTCATACCATAGAAATTTCTAGAGCTTTTAGTCACAGACTTCAGGACAAGGTAGAACAGTAATATTAAGACAGACTGTGAGAAACTTCTACTTTCAAAAATAATTTTATATTTTGTTTGAATTGCTTTAGAAACTATTGATTCATGAAGACTAAAAATTATTTTAAAGAATTCTCAATATGTGCTTCAATTCACGAAAATACTTATGAATGTGTTTAATGTATCTAATTTGTAAGCATAAGGGTAGTCCCACTAACTGAAATTAGGCATGTGCCTTTAAGTACACTGTCAAATCCATGGTTAATCCAGAATAGGACTGTACCAGGATTCCTGCCCAAATTACGTAATATATTTATAAATGCATTCAGGTACTACTTGACTGCTCATGATATTCTATCAGCTACACTTTCACCAAACATGCTTGTTTATAACAAAGTCCTGTCCAACTACAATATGTATATTGTATGAAAAAACCACTTCTCTTATCAAAACTGCAGTGTAGCTCTTCAGGTTTTTTAAGTACTCTTGGAACTGGTACAATGGTTCACTGTATGCACTATGCAATACTTCTGTATTTTCTTCTGAAATAAGATTCTAGGATTTACTAGATTTTTGCTTATGATAAAGGATATCCCAAAATGAGGTTTTGTTGAACTAATGGCTTTTCTATTTAAAAAAGAGACAAGAATACCGTATGTTCCATATGTTCTGTTTCATAGACATGAAACAACAAAATATTTTGTCCTTATAGGCTTTAGCAAATAAGGAGAATGATGAAGCTACTGAGGAGGAGGAGAATGAAGATATTGAAGCTATACTTGCAGAAGAGTTTGTAGAAGATGATGAAGAGGAAGAACCAGAAGAAGAAGAAAGTGAAGAAGATGCTGTTGAGCGCATGCAAAATGAAATTTCAGAAAAGTTTGAATCAGAAGTAGAGATATTACAAAGTGTGCAGGTACTGATACCACTGCTTATTTTGTTAAATTATATGATCACATGAAGAAGAATTTCCATATATATTTGTCACATTTAAAAATTATAGTGCTTAAATAACTGTGCTGCTTTACTTATGATCTAAGTATGTGAACAAGATGAAGACTGTACTGAGAAGGTATAGACTTTAAAGAGTATATAATTTATATGACTAATATGGTAGAGAAAAAAAGAAAAGGAAGCTTTTGGGTAGATCTGTCCAGTCGTGGTGTCATTTCATTTTTGATAGGTCAGTTCACACAGGCAATCAAACTAGAGCGTTATAAATGTATGAACAGTATCTCAAAATAATTTTTGAGGCAAAATTCTTACTAGATGGCTCTATTTTTTAATACAGTTCCTAGTTGTTGGTGATCAAACCAAATGTAAAGAAAAAATCCAAATCTAATCTTGGTTAAGATGCCAGGTGTTTGGCACCGTTCCCACACCTAGTAACAATTTTCTTGAAATCAGTGCAATTGCCTATGGTGAGCTAACCTCATCTAACACTAGATATCTGCTATGCTAATGCCACATCTAAGGCAGTAGGTAGATTGGTGGCATTTGTTTATTATCTACTAAGTATCTCACTTCAGAAAGACACTAATAATGATTTAGAAGAAGCTCTATCCACTGACCAGACAGAAGGTTTACAAAACCAGATAATAATATAATATTGTAGCAGTGTGAAACTTTATATATAAAGTTTAAACTTCAGTGGGCAGGAAGAACAATTCCCATCTCAAATCAAATTTTTCTGATTTATGTTGACTGAGAACATGCTTAAGAATCTTTGACAGTTCACAGAAAATCTTGCCATCAGTCTTTATTAAAAATCTGATTGCATTTATGATTCTAATATTTCATTATGTTTTCATAACCAGGAAGAACTTGAAAGGTTATTAATACCACCAGTTGAGATCAATGGAGGACGGAAGCCTCGTGTCGTGTGCTACCAAATATACAGCAAGCTGAAATCTCTAGTGGAAAACCGCAGAAGCATTTTTGAGAAATGTTACCCAATAAGTTTGCCACTTGCACAGAAAATGCTAGTTTTCTCATATAAATTACTAAGTTCTTTTGGTCAGTGGGATCCAGTCAAGGTAACATTCTTAAATGGCTGAAGAATGTTTTCAAGAGTTGACACTTTTAAAAAATGTATTTCACATTAAAAAGATGTTATCAGACAGTAGCCACTAATACCAGAAATATTTAATGAAAATTACATTACTGAATCAAAATGACAGCACTGAATATACACAAAATACAGCAAGCATTGGTAATAAAAGGTGTTGGTCTTTTCAGTGTTGCAGCTAATTTAAGGCTGAGAGGCATTCAGTAAAATTTGTTACACTATCATTAGTGACATGATTAAAGGTGGCATTGAATTGGAAAGAAATGCCTAACTCTTCAGGATACACAAAACACAGGACAACAGAGAAGGTCTTAAAGCCTTCTAGTAGTAGTGAGAACAAACTGAAAGGATTTGGAGTATGCATTTGTAAGAAGCTACATACACAAGGGGCCACCAAACCTAGTAGTGGCAAAAAATGTTAGATGTATGTAATTCATTAGCAATAATTCTTGTCAAAATTTACAAATTTTGAAGAGCAACAAATTTATTTCCATGGTATTTTACTAGAGATCTGGAAAGTTGAGATCAGAAAGTACTCATCTCTATCCCCAGAAGTGGGCTGATACAATCTTACAGGTAGGAAATGAAATGTTCACAGGTAATTCTTTTGGTTTAAAGCTAGAAATAAAAGCAGATTGGCTTGTGAGTAAATAAAAAATAAAAAGGAGGATTCATTAACAAAAGTTCCAGTGAACAACATACAGAAAGCAGGAAGGCCCTGAAAGAAACATACTTTGGCCTTCATTTTACTATGCTAGTTAATCAAACTATTTTATTCCTTTTTGTATAGCATTATGTTGGGTCTTCACCCATTCTAGATCACATTTGTCTCTGTTTAACCTTAGGATCAAAATCTTCATTCTTTTTCATGTCTGCATCAATTGGCATCTAATAATCTAGGGACATACTAATAGAAGTACATATGTCTACACTTAGGTAATTTCCAACTACTGAACCACAGTTCATGTGTTTAATTGCAATTAGTCTCTACACTCTAGTCCTTGCACTTTGTTCTGTCAGATTTCACTACATTTTTGTATTCTATTTCTCCAGTTAATTCCTTTATTCTATACAGTGCTTTTTACCAATCAAAAAGTACAATTCACTTAGAAGAAAGAAAGAAATCATAGGAAGCTATTGGATAAAATAACAGTGGTGTGCTGACAGTGAAAATGTACAAGCTGATAAAAATAGAAGGGAAATAGGATAATTTTGAGGGCATTTTAGGATAATAATAGAAATTATAAAATTGATTACAGACTGGAAGTTTTGGGGTAGAAAGGCAGATTGAATATATGCCAGTTACTTTCAGATTAAATTTGGGGGTGGGGAGGAAGTAGTTATGCAACTGATTAGATAAGCAGAGAATAAACATTATGAGCTGAGGGAGAAATGGAAGCAGATATGCAGTAGAACAGACTCATGAAATCCCATAAATTGAGGGCAAGCACCCTGAAATGACTTGATGCAGGAATAGGAACCTAAGGATGTGAGAAGAGTCTGGCAGGACAATGCCACAGAGTAGAACAGTCACATCTCTAGCTGTAATAACCAGACCAACCTTACTGACTCCTTCAAAGAATAGTAATAGATTTTTGAGGTATGATTTTCCTTGAGAAGAAGCTGAGTTGGCTCTTTCCCATTATTTGAAACATACGTATTAAACTACTGAGTTTTTCCTTAATATATTTCAGTTTGCTCAATACAAAGTCAGATTTACTGGACTATTTTTGCCAGGTTCTATCCTGGAGGAAAAAACTTTTTAAAAAAAGGTAATTTTCTCCACCTTCTTTTTTTTGTTGAAGGAAGGCCAATGTTACACATTACTCAGTAAGAATTACACTTCTGAGTCCCTTTAGAACAGTAAGGTGAATGCCATCTGGTCTGGGCAATTTTTTCTACATATGTTGACATTTTGTTTTAAAGCATCTTTTACTGACACTTTAAGGCAGATCTTCCAAGAAAGGCTGCAACAGGGACATGACTAAGTTCTTCCATAGAGAAGAGTGGTGCAAGGAATTAATCTGGCATTACTCCAGTGACTATTTCTGCCAATTGCATCTCTTGTATGTCAATGATCCATCAACACTGGAGACTTTTTAGTGGGCTGTCTGATGTATTTGAAAAGATTTCATCAGCAGTGCATGTATTTTTCCATGAACTTTTTTGGCTTACCTTGTGGTTTTTCACTTGACCATAATGTAAGTATTGATATTCTTTTACGTCTTTTTCATTTGTACGTGACTTCTGGTGAATACAATATTCTCAGTGTATTTTCTAATGTCAGGCAAGTAGGTGGGTTTAATTCACTGAGGAATAAAATTATTTTCTTTATTCTTTGAAAATTCAAAAAAGTATTATGGTAAATTTCTCTGACTACACTATGTAGACAGACATAAAGTGTTATGGTACCACCTACTGGAAATAGCGAGTATTCTTTCTGTATTCAATGTTCATTTCATCTTTTTGAACAAGAAGTGTAGGTATGGAAGTTTCTTAGACTTGAGCAAAATATATCCATAGGTAGAAATTTCAGAATGCTTTGATGGTTTGTCTCATATGGTTGGTACTCCTCTACCTGCCTATAAAGCCACTTCTCTGGGTTGGAGGAAGAAGAGGTTTTGTCAAACCTAATTAACTGATGCTCATTTTGTATATTTTACAGCTAAGCAAAGGAGATATGATCAAGCCACAACAAAGGCATGGAAGTGCAGTCTTTCCAGTAATCCATCGACAATATATTTATTTCCTTTCAAGCAAAGAAAATAAAGAAACATTTATGACAAATCCTATCAAGTATATTTGTCAGCCAAAACCTAAGCAATCTGTGCCAGTAAAGATTGCAATTGTGGGACCTCCAAAATCTGGAAAGACTACAGGTATGAGCAGTTGCCTATAAAGCAAAACATTTTTTTGTTTGTGACTGAAGCTGTATCTGTCCTTACTGTTATTAAAAAATCATAAACCATTAATATTGCTGCTTTTCTTGCTGAACACAGATTCTTCTAGTTACATTCTCTAGTGTCTCATTTGACAGCCTGATACTTATGGATTGTCCATGTGAATTTTATCCCAGGTCCTTAAGATGTTAGTGACCTGGACTTGCACTTAGAAAAACTGGACTTACACTATTTATATGCGTTGTATTATCTATTATTATTTTCTAATTGTTTCTTATTTTTTTAAGTCAATATGAGCTAGTGAAAAATGGAGAAACAGTCCTAGGATCAAGGACGAGGACCCCAAACTCCCCACTCCCCGGCCTGTTTCCAAATTTCTAGATTAAAAAACCCCCAAGATTCCCATCCTTCTCCCCTCCCCTTCCTCCTCCATGACTCTGTCAATCCACATGTATCTGCCTTTTACTGGAGGAGGAAATTAATTTTAAACCATAGTTTAATGATTAGAATAGGATGTTAGGAAGAAAAGAGGTTCAAATTATCTCATATTTAGGATGATATTTTGCCGTATTTCCCATTTCCTGGATAAATGATGTAACTGATGGGCTGTTCTGTAAAAGGAGCAGCAGTGGAAGCAGTTTTTCTAAGATGCTGTAATAATATTGACTGTATCTGCTGAGGTTTGTGCTAAACTGAATAGTGTTAGTGCACTGGGCATGCCGTGTGCATATGCCAGATTGTAATGTTGCTTACCTTAAAAGTTGTGACTTGAAATCAAAATATTTTGCAGTTGCCCAGAAACTTGTGAGTGTTTATGGATTCCTGCGCCTGTCCTTAGGGGATGCCATCCGGTTTGTGATAAACAACCAGCCAGAGAGCGAGCTGGCTCTTAAAGTGAAGTCCCACCTTCTCCAAGGACTCACCGTACCTGATGAATTGGCCATCCAGGCTCTAGATGTGGCTCTGCTAAATCACATGGACAATGCCACTGGGTAAGTGTCTTCTTGGGGTTTTGAGGGTTTCTCCAAGACATGCCAGTCCCTTCATAGGCATGGATTCCCATGTTATTGCTGTAAAACAATTTCACTAAAACACATCAGTGGTTTCTGCATTAAGAAAATAATCTGTACAAAAGGAGATTTTTTACAATTGCTCTGGGAAATGAGACTAAAGCATAATTTTCTGCAATTTTCAAGTAACTATATTCCAGTAAATCCAAGTAATATACTTTATGACAATTACTTTTTTTTCAGTCAATAAGCCAGTATTTTCTATTATCTTTTGAGAACTACCATTTGGTCTCTCTCCTACTAACTCCAGAACCAGCATGGACACACCTGATTCTCTTTGATCATGCAAGCTGGTTCAGTACTCAAGTTTTTTCTGGTTTTGTTAACAACTGAAGTTATTAAGGAGGAACTGAAACCAGTGAGTCTTTCCACCTCATTCATATGTGATCCTAGGCTCTTTCTCCACCACTGAAACCCCTTTGAAACTGGGCAGACTTAAAAAGTTTTATCATCAGTATTTCATGACATTCAACTCCTCTCCCCAGAAAGGAGAATTGTTACAGAGAAAGGCAATTCTGCAGTAATCTCTTAAAATTATTTCTGCTTGAGACCAGAATTCTTTCAGCTTCTCTCTTGTGTTAAATCCTGAAATATTGTTTCAGTATATTTTGTTCCAGTATTGCCTAATATGTGAAAACCATTTCTTCTTCAAAATGATTTTAAAAACTCTTCAAATACTGTAGTTAATAATTTTACTTACTACTTTAAAAAATGCTTCTCCCAATCTACATGGAGACTTCTCATAGTAAAAATTATATTCCTGAATGATTGATGTGTCAGAATTTTAAAATACAAAATTTTTTTAAGTCACAGCCATCGACTTACCTTTTGCCCTTTGTGCATTTCCTTTTCTCATTACTATTTCTTATTCTACCTACTTGATTTTTTAAAATTTGGTTGTAAATTCTTAGGAGTGAAGACTGTGCCTATCAAGTGAGAACAGTGATAACTTCATGGCAGGGGTGTAGACTTTTGTCTCCATGGGAAATGTGCTAGAAATATACATAGACTTACTGGTTGATTAGAAACTCACTTCTTAGGAAAACTAGTTTTCTGTTTCTGTTTGTGTGCAGAATTGTAATTGATGGATATCCTCTAACAAGACAACACGTAAATCTCTTGGAATCAACCAAGATAATTCCACTGAAAATCTTTGAATTAGACATGGATGCAAAGGAAGTGTTCAGAAGAGCACTGTTGGATAAGGAACGCACAAACCGGTAGTGATACTCCCTGATAGATCTTTTTTTTCTACACTATATTGTAATATCTCTATTTGTGTGCCTCAGTGCTATACCCAGCTGTCTCTGAACTCCACATATGAAAGACATGGGAACAAGTCCCTCTCCTTTTTAATGCTTTGATTTCCATAGACCAGATACGGGGATGTAAGGTGTTTGTGGCACGCTCTGGCCAGATCCCTCGATTGCATGACTGAGATCACAAATGTGCAATGCTGTGCACCCACTGCTTAGTTTAACTGGTTTAATGAAACTGTCCATCACAAATGTTACCAGTTCTCTCTGCTGCTGAAATTTATTTTTCATCAATTCAACTATTATCATAAAAGAAATTGATACTTCATCTAATAAGCTCTCTTTTAAGACTTAATTAGAGTTCTTTTAAAAATGTGGAAATAATACATATTTAGAAATGTATAGAATTCAGGAGTTCTAAGCCTTTTAATTCAGTTCATTCCCTTCTTTGTTTTTCTGAGAAGATAAATATTCTGTTTAAAGAGCTGTGGGTTGTTTTTGAGGGAGAACAGTAAGTAGTTTATAAGCAGAGAATGAAAAAGAACAGAACATTCACCTTAAAATTAAATTGTGTAAGAACCTGGTTCTCATTAGAGGAAGTGTTTCTAAGAAGTTCCAGATAGCTCGGAGTATTATTGCATGCCTCTTTCATTTTGTCCTTTTCTTTTTGTCTCTTTTCCTTTTATCAAGTAATCAGTACAATGTTAAATTGTTTACTGAAAGACTAAAGACAATTTGCATTGCAAAAAATTAAATCAATGATGTGGTTTTGAAGTATTTACTTTAAACTTACTTTTAAATACCAAGCTAATTATATTTCATAGGCTTAAGTACAAATCAAATGTGCAATATCAGGGTACTATTTAATGGTGTATTTGCAGTGTGTGCTAGGTAGTATGTGCTGATACATTGCAAATCCTTTGCAAAATAATTATTGAGTTGTATTTGGGACATAAATAGAAAAAGTTTTGTTCTTTGTTTTGGAACAGGACTGATCATAAGTACACTGCTTTCCACATGTAGCTGGTAATATTCTCAATACGAAATTTGTATTTCTCAAATATGTTCTGCAGTGTCAAATAAGCAGAATTTTGTAAAAAGAATTTATAGTGAACTCTAGAATTTACACCTGAAATTCAGTGAAATTATCTAATCTTGAGATTTAACTCAGTTATTTTTCATTGTCTTTAGACCTCCCTATCCTGAACATGACAGCTCACAGATTCTAGCTATTAAAAATTCCTGCTATAAACAGGACATTGATGATATTAGAACTTACTATATGAAGGAACGTCAGAACTGGTGCGTGATTGATGCTGAACATAGCAAGTGGAGGGTTTGGAACAAAGTTCAGAAGGAAGTTCAAGTGGTTGTTAAACAAATCCAGATATACCTGGAAAGAATAAAAGAAGGTAAAAGAAAAACAAAGTTTCCCAGAATATTTGTTTCTTTTTAAAAGCTGCAATGTACTATGTGCACAACTTCACCTTTCTTTGGATGAGGCTAATTCTTGGGTAAATACATACCCTTAAATTCTTCAGTCTCATCTGCAGAGATCCTGAAGAGATCTCTTGAAAAGAGTGAAGACAAAGCCAACTACAGGGCAGTCTGAGGCCATCCTCCAAAGAACAGGGTAACAGAAATCTGCTGAAGGAAGTCAGAGTCCTTGGTCCATGGTAGATTTGGCAACACGGGGTAGTAAATCACAAAGAGTATCCCAAAGTATACAAGGGCAACTCTAACTTCCAGCTTCACTTTAGTGTTAGTGAAGGAAGAGGAAGGAAGAGGGAAGATGTTAATTTAAAATCCAGAAATAAGCTTAATTATGCCATCTGAGTTAATTTCTGGGCTTTGGGAAGAAAACCACTTTATTCTAAAATGGCACAGTTCCCACTTGACTTTTTGTGTGTCAGGATTAAATATACCTTTTAAACATCTCTGTACTATTTAAGTAGAATTCCTCTGAAGGGCAAACGGACTTCCTTACCTTATATCCACCTTTTGGGTTCAACTTCTACAGCTCTGTGGCTGCACCCACCTTAAAAATTGGAGTCATAATCAAAAATAATAAAATACATTTAACATTTTTCTCACCAAGCTTGAAAAGCACAATTTTTAAGTAATTCGTGTTTGAGATGACATTTTATTCAAGATTTTGAATATATTTCCTCCAGATAGACCATAGCATTTGCAAGATATGGATGAATAAAGGGGAGGCTTTCATCACACCTTGTACTCTTTTTCACCAATGAAAAGAAATAAAATAATAGCTGAAATGTTCCTTAGTAACACAAAGGAGTGAAACAATAAATCATAAATAAGAAGAAGAACATAGAATAATAAGCTGAGCATGCGGAGTATCCCACATCATTAATAATTATTATATTTCTCAAATGCTACAAAAATGTTATTAGAATTAATTGGTAAAATGAGTTGCAACTTCATTTTATTATCTAATTGCTGTTTTAGTTCTCATTATTTCATATAATTTTCAAAGTATGAATTACCTTCTGAACTGTAGCATTCCTGAGTAGAATTGTTTGATGTTTCTATGTCTCTCATAAATAAAACATTATCATTAATTGCCTTCATTAACAGGAAAAGCAGCCAACATTGCTGATTTATGTATCACTCCCAAGGAGCTGCAGGATCGGCTGGGGGAGTGTGGACAGTACTGTCCCGTCAGCCTTGCAGAGAAAGGTGAACTGATGGACTGCTCTGTAACTTCCTCACTGGAGTTTGCTGCAGAATTTCAAGGGCGCTATTACAAAATGGCTTCACAGGAAGAACTGGAAGTAGGTGTTAAAAAGCAGGTCAAAAAGGAGGGGATTATGGGAAGAGGGAACATTGTTGCTTAGATTCTTTGATTCCATACAGAAATAGGTAATATGCAACTTGAATTAGACCACTGTTGTTAGCATTCAAGCTTTTGTTCTGCATGCTTCTGCTATCAAACATCTAGGCAGACAAAATGCAGCACAGGCACCATTAAACTAAAGCTCATCTTACAAATTGTCACGGATCAAACATTAGTTTGAAAACAGAAACCTTCTCCTTTCTCCATCTGTTCTGGGGGACTGGGTTAGAAAGTGGCTTATGATAGCAGTGGATAGTGATGGATGGTGGGTGGATAGTGACTACTTCAACTGAGAGTAGGCTGGAAAAGAAACTACCCAAGAGCAGTAGCAGTGCCAACACATTGTTGCATTGTACAAAAAATAGGTATCTAAATTGTGTGAGCCAGTCCTCTGGAGTTTGACTAACAGTCCTACAGTGCTTCTTTCATGATAAAAACATCTCTTTTTCTACAGAAATTCCTGAGCAGACCAGAGGTTTATGTGTCATCACTGGCATCTCACCCTCTTCCACCCCCACATATGCTACCAAAGAAACTTACTGCGGCAGAAGTGAAGGCCTTATTCCCTGTAAAGGCTGAAATGCAGGGATACTGTCCAGTCACTTACCTAGATGGAAAACAGAGGTATGTCACTAGAGTTTTCATAATCTGAATTACAGACTATGTGTCCTATATTAATACATTAATGAGGGAACATTTTCAAAGTACTTTTTAATAGTGTTCAGGGTTTGGACAGGAAAAGCAATTACAATTCTCTATATTGCGCCTGTGGCTTTGGAAATCAATATAAAATCACCTTTTAATACTTACATGGCTACAGGTTCTACAAGGATCTGTGTTGGCTTGCTGTCTTTCATGATGAAGATGGACAGATATAGTTTGAATTCTCTATCATAAGCCTTTAAAGGTTCAAAGAAATCTCATAAATCCCTAGTAGCTGCAAAACTAGCTATTATGATTTTTGCAGGAGATCCATAAAGCTCCACCATAAAGTCACACAGATTTCCTAAGTGTGCAAGAATTTCTCATCAGAGGGGAACTATAATAGCCAATTCTATGTTATCCCTTCTTAGTCTCCTGAACAACTATGACTGGCATTTTAAATGGAGCTCTAAAGAAGCACTATAGAAGTTCCTTAATAAGGAGATTTTGAGGCAGAGATTCTATCAGATTTTGAACCTTGTACTGTCAGTCATGTAGTGGAAACTTGGATGATCCAATTGCTATTTTTTTGTAGTTGCTACACTTGTTAAATTACCAGAAGGCTCCCAGTAGCTCATGAATTTACAGCACACAAACTATGTTTTACGTTTTCTGTGAATGAATAATTCTTGCTCCATCTCTTCAGATATGAAGCTTTGGTGCCTGGCAACACTGAGTATGCAGCAAAATACCAAGATAAGGTATATATTTTTGAAAGTGAAGAAAAACTTCAGAAGTTTATGAGGTGAATACACTAACTGCATTTTAATCTTCAATCATGTCACTGTTTATACATCTTAAAAGTGCTTACTGCTTACTTTTTATCTGGTTAGGTTACCAGAGAAGTACTGGAATCTGAAGCTTCCCCATAAACTCCCTCCAAAACAAGAACCAATGCTACTAACTACACTTCCTTTGGCTGGATACCTTGAACAGGCCAGTTTTTGCTTTTCTATTTTAAAACATGATTTTGTGATATATAGCATATCTCAGTTTTTTTAATTTTTAATTCATTTGAGTCTTATGTTTATTAATGGGATTATATTAAATTGAAAATTTTATAGTTACAATTGAGAGCAACTTTTAAAAGCCTTAAAATAATAGATATTTGTAGCTTTAATGGAAAAAATACAAGACTGTCGGGGGGATAATAAGCTGCAGTATTATATGATAGATTTTCTGACTTAGTTGTGTATCTTATCTTGTAAGAGTACATTTTGGTTTGATTTTTAACAGCAGCATAGACACAAGCTTACCTGGAAAAATTTAAGAGTAGTTTGTAACAGTTTGACACATGAATAGATAAAAAAAATGATTCATGGTCACAGCCCTCCCTATTTTATGCTAATTTGTTATCTTCTACTATTCACCAGCTTAGGGTATCATCCTGTGTTGTTAGATCTGCGTTACAACAGGATAATGCATTGTTCAAGATTTCTGTAATGGTCTTTTAAACCTGTTTTATTTCTTTAGGGAGTAGCAACTTCTCTAATAAAAGCTCTGCATGAAGTCGGCAGCCTTAAGCCAAAGTATCCATTCCTAAGTGTGAAAGAAACTGCTCTGCTTTTTGTCTCCTTCCATTTAAAAGGTAGTGTATAAAATAGCATGCTATAAAAATAACCAATTATAGAAATGACGTAAGTTTTCTCATACAATATAGATAGCCAATTGGTGTTCATCTTTGCTATTTTTTAGAATTTCTGTTTGGGTTTTTTTCAGCTGCAGATATCAGTTGCAGATAATAGTCTTTAATAGTTTGCCATCAGTTTAACTAGTGCCAGCTTTCTCGGTTTCAATAGCCTTGTTTGCAGCTTTGCTATAGCTTTGGGCTGGTTTCCAGTACTGCTGGAGATTTCGGGAGCAAGACTGCCATTTCTTTCAACCCACCAGTTTTGCCTTTTATAAGCCAACCTCTTCACTGGGTGAACTTCACCTGGCCTTTTGTATTTTACATTTTTACTTATTCTTTTAGATAATACCAATCTTAATTATTTTTTCGAAGTTCTTCCCATCTTGTGTTTCCTCAGGTAATTTCCAGATCCCTCCAGAATTTTCTTGAACTATCACAGACTTTTTTGCTAGCATAGCTTTGTTAAGAAAGACTATTGAACACAGCAGGCACATGGTAAGCCCCTGTATAATGTACAGTTCCTGAGCCACCAAACTGCTTTTATACTGTAGTTTGCTTCATTCATAAAGGCTGTTTTCATTCTGTTGTTAGCACAGCTTTGCTAACATAAGGATGCCCATGCTAGGAGTGTTTTGCTCATATATTTCAACTTGAAATCACTATTAGCAGTGGATGATGAACCAGAAAGGTTATGCAAGTGAAGAAATCTCTTCTCATGCAGCCCCAAACAGTTTGACCATAGGAATCCAGGAAAACAAATTATCTTCTTCTAGCAGTGGGTAGGACTGCTTCCAGCTTTAAGATACAGCATTCCTGTACACTGACAAATCACTTGAAGATGAGGAAGAAGTCTTTTCATGTACGAGTGACCAAGCACTGGAACACATTGCCCAGAGAAGTTGTGCAGTCTTCATCACTGGAAATATTCTGGACACAATCCTGTGCCAAGTCTTCTGGGATGACCCTGCTTGAGCAGGGAGGTTGGACCAGATGACCCACTGCGGTCCCTACCAGCCTGACCCATCCTATGATTCTGTGATTTGCTGCAAATACAGCATTATTTATTATTGTGCATCTCTTCAGAGTAGTCACGCCATTCTTGATCAAAAAATTTGATCAAAGTGCTTCATGTTGTGGTCCCCTGGAAATGTATTTCATCCTATTTCTATGTGAAGTTAAACCTTCTCATCTTCAATTTACATCATTCTCTAATCTCATATTTAAATAGGGGACACGAAGCAGTGGTTTAGTTGCTCCTTCAGCTTTTCTCACAACAACATTCATTGCTTTCAGTATCTGAGAAGACACAGGTGATCAACCATAAATGCAGAGGGATTTACTCCTGGAAAGAGAGTAGTGAACCATACATCACTAGAGTGATTGAGTGTCCTTCACGCTAGACTCCTGTAAGAGCTCTGTATACAGCTATGCTTGAAAAATCTCTCAGAACTGTTAAATGTAACTGTCTACAGTTTAAAGATAGTGGGCTGAAGTGTCTCATAGCATAGTTCTTCATGCTGTCCAGTTTTTGTAATGAGATATAAAATACTGTCCATAGGAAAAAAAAAGGTTATGATTTGGCTCAGTCCTTCCCCTTTGCCTCAGGGTAGCAATTAAAATAATAAACTGTACTCTGAAGACTGGCACTCAATACTAATATATGCCAAAATAGGGCTTAGGGCAGAGAGAAACCTTCCTTCCTCCTCCAAACTACTGGTCAGCTCTTTACAGAATCATGGAATCACAGAATATGCTGAGTTGGAAGGGACCCACAAGGATCATTGAGTCCAATTCCTGGCCCTGCACAGCACCATCCCCAAGAGTCACCATGTCATGGAGAGCATTGTCCCAACACTTCTTGAACTCTGTCAGGCTTGGTGCTGTGATCACTTCCCTGGGGAGCCTGCGCCAGTACCCAACCACTGTGGGCACTCAACCCACTGAAGAACCTTTTCCTGATATCCAACCTAACCCTCCCCTGACACAACTTCAGGTCATTCTCTCGCATCCTGTCACTGGTCACCACAAAGAGATCAATGTCTGCCCCTCTTCTTCCCCTCACGAGGACATTGAAGACTGCAATGAGGTCTCCTCTCAGTTTCTTCCAGGCTGAGCAGACCAAGTGCCCTCAGCTGCTCCTCACATGGCTTCCCCTCAAGGCCCTTCACCTTCTCTTGTGTAGCCTCCTTTGGACACTCTCTAATAGTTTAATGTCTTTCTTATATTGTGGTGCCCAAAACTGCCCCCAGCACTGGAGGTGAGGCCGCCCCAGTGCAGAGCAGAGCGGGACAATCCTCTCCCCTGCCTGGCTGGCGATGCTGTGCCTGATGCACCCCAGGACACTGTTGGCCCTCCTGGCTGCCAGGGCACTGCTGGCTCATGTTCAACTTGCCATCGACCAGGAGCCCTGGTCCCTTTCCACAGCACTGCTTTCCAGCCTCTCATTCCCCAGCCTGTCCATACATCCAGCGTTGTCCCATCCCAGGTGCAGAATCCGGCACTTTCCCTTGTTGAACCTGACATGGTTGGTGATTGCCCAGTCCTCTAATTTGTCAAGGTCTCTCTGCAGGGCCTCCCAGCCCTCAAGGGAGTCAACAGCTCCTCCAAGTTTTGTATCATCTGTGACCTTGCTTAGTTTCCCTTCCAGTCCTACATCCAAATCATTTATGAAGATGTTGAAGAGCACAGGAGAGACTGGAGCCCTGTGGGAAACCCATCAGTAACAGGTCACCAGTCCGATGTCACCACATTCTGTATAAGCCTTTGTGTCTGACTGGTGAGCCAGTTGCTCTCCCATGTGTTTATCCAGCTGTGTGTCTGACATTTTGTCCAGAAGGATGCTGTGAGAGAGTATTGAAAGCTTTACTGAAATTCAAAAAGATTACATCAACTCACTTCCCTTGGACAACTAGGTGGGTTATTTCCTTGTCATACAAGGAAGTCAGGTTTGATAAGCAGGACTTTCCTCTCATGAAGCCATGTTGGTCACAGTCCACCTTATGGGCGAAGCATTTAGGTCATAGAACAGCCATGCCAAGGACACAGCGACCCAGTGCCAGCCATGCCAGGCCTGGGCTATCCTCAGGCTGCGCCACTTCAGGTTGTGTGCCACAATACCTAAATTTGTCACTGCCTGGAGTTTCACCAGCATCTCACAGTCTGAGAAATGGGAAGTTGACAGCAGCTGAGCATGTTTGTTGTGTCTTCTTTTACAAAAGCCCGACCTTTCTGATTATGACCCTTCTGGAGTCAGGAATTTTCTGAAATACCAAACTGATCTTTTTGGCTTCGCACCAACAGGCAAGGTGTTTATCTGTACCACGGGTAACGCTAACAGGGGTAGACTGGGTCCCTTTGAAAATTTCTGTAATGTAATTCCACAAAGTTTACAGAGGACACTAACATGCTGCTTAACTTCTTGCAGCACACAACCCCCGGAGCTCGGAGCCAGTGCGGCAGATGTACAGGAAGAAGCTGTTGCAGTTTGTGGAGCACTGCCAACTCATCCCTTACCTGGGGACTGCCATGATGGGCCCCTATAAGGACCCAAGAGATCGGCCCCTTGGCCTCGATGACAGACTGCAGGCTTTTCTTTCCCTGAAAGGCACCCGCCCCACTTTTGTGTGAACCCTGTATTTCCACTGATTAACACATGGAGTGTTGCCGTCAGGCACTGGCATGGCTGCAATGTGGCCCGCGAACTTCACACTTTCTCGGGCCAGTTTTTTAACCATGAAATCTTAGAAATAAAATCTTTTGTCTGAATTTAAGAGATATAAAGCTAACAGAGAGGCTCCAAAGGAGGGCTATGACGATAGTGAAGGGCCTTGAGGGGAAGCCATGTAAGGAGCAGCTGAGGTCACTTGGTCTGTTCAGCCTGGAGGAGACTGAGGGGAGACCTCAGTGCAGTTACAACTTCCTCATGAGGGGAGGAGGAGGGGCAGACATTGATCTCTTCTCTGTGGAGATCAGCGTCAGGACCCGAGGGAATGCCTGAAGTTGTGTCAGCAGGGGAGGATTAGTTTAGATATTAGGAAAAGGTTTTTCACCCAGAGGGTGTTTGGGCACTAGAACAGGCTCCCCAAGGAAGTGGTCACAGCACCGGCCTGACAGAGTTCAAGAAGCGTTTGGCAACGCTCTCTGGGACATGGTGTGATTTTTGGGGCTGTCCTGGGGTGGGCCGGGAGCTAGACTCAGATGATCCATGCGGGTCCCTTCCAAGCCAGGATGTTGTGTGGTTCCGTGGCTCCAAGTCCCGCCCGTGTGTGGCGCTCATTGCGGCAGCGCAAGCGCGGCGCCAGCCCCGGCCCGGAAGTGCAGCGGCGGCGGCGGCGCAGCGGGGTCGGCGGTGAGCGGTGAGTGCTGGGGCAGGGCGGGCGGCAGCCGGGCCGAGGAGACCGGGTCCGCGGTTCTCGTGGGGCAGCGCCCCCTCCCTGCCCCACGAGGGACGAGCGGCCTTCCCCGAGGGGCGGCCCGAACCGAGCTCGGGGCTCACGCGGTGCGGGGGGGCGCGGCGATCCTCGCAGTGCCCTTGGCCGTGCCCGTGTCCAGGCCCAGCCCCGGGCCGTGCGCTGCCCCCCGGGGTCACCTCGCGGCAGCTCCTGAGCCCTTCCACGGCTGGAGCGGAGAGTGTATCCGAACGCACGGCCGGCAGCGTGGGGCCTTCTGCTTGAGTACTGCCTCTCTATAATGGTGAGGGTATTTTTACGGAAGGCGGCTGTTTTGGATTTTGCAGTCAAAATAGTAATGCTGTCAGCTCCTGGTTAAACACCGAAGTCCTTCCTATGATCAGAACTCACAAAACACCCGCTGCCTTGTCTGGAACACGTGTGGATCTTCGGGGATGCCTGCAGGCAGAGTTGGCAGCAGCTGTTCAGGAATTCTTGTAATGCACGATAAGGCAGATTGGGTCACACCTGCAGCTGTGCTTTAAGGTGCTCCAGCAACAAACATCAGGCTCACATGCTCCGGAAATTAAAGCTCCCAGATAAAACAAATGGACTCCGTCGTGAACTATTTGGTAGATGATTAGGGCTAAAGAATCCCTTTTTCACCACCTCAGTAGCTTTTAGGTGTCATCTGTAGGTAGTGTCTGTTGTTTCATAGAGCATTTGTTCAGGTGATTGAAACTGTTGCAGTAAGTAAATACAAATATGCAAATTTATATGTATTTAATATGATACTTGTATAAATTAGGATAACAGCTAATCTGTTTTATCTTCAGCTCAGCTGAGCCCGATAATGGGACATTTTGGGCATTTCTCTTCCGTAATATTTGGTGGATTCTTCTGAAATTGCTGGATTTTTTTCTGTTATTAATTTTTGCAAAGTTACTATTGAAGAAGCTTAGCAAGTCAAATTGATCGTTAATAGATACCTTAATGAACCCTATATTAGACAGAGCCCTCTAAAACACTGCTGTTTTTGTGTTTGTATTGCCTACCTTCTTAGGCTGAAGCTTAGTAAGGTAAAATGTTACAAAAGAGAAATTTTCAGAAGGACAGATGGGGGTAAAAGAAGTCATGAAGTCCCACCACATTGATACCAGTGAAGTTTTATCATTTATTACAAGATTTCATAGCCTTGTCCCTGAATAATCTGCACTGATCAAACTGCAGTTGACCTTTTTGTTTCCAGTGGGGTGGGTTGATGCTGGCTGGACACCAGGTGCCCACCAGAGCCGCTCCATCACTCCCCTCCTCAGGTGGACAGGGGACAGAGAATATAGTAAAAGCTCATGGGTTGAGGTAAGGACAGAGAGACATCACTCACCAGTTTCCAGCAGAGGCAAAACAGACTTGACTTGAGGAAATTACTTTCTTGCCAATGAGATACCTGTTGGATAATGAGAAATAAACCCAAATCTTTAAGCAGCTCACCCTACCTCTCCCTTCTTTCCAGGCTCACCTTTAGTCCCAGTTTGCTCTACCTTCACCCCCCAGCAGTGCAGGGGGATGGAGAATGGGGGCTGCAGTCAGTTCATCGCACATCGTCTTTGATGCTCCTTTGACTCCTCACACTCTTCACCTGCTCCAGTGTGGGGTCACTTCCACAGGAGACAGTCCTTCCTCCATGAACTCCTTTAGCCTGAGTCCTTCCCATGGGCTGCAGTTCTTCACAGAATGCTCCAGCTTGGATCCTTTCCACAGGTGCAGTCCTTCAGGACCAGTCTGCTCCAGTGTGGATCCTCCATGGGGACACAAGTCCTGCCAGCAAACCTGTTTCAGTGTGGGCTCCTTTCTCCATGAGGCCATAGGTCCTGCCAGGAGCCTGCTCTGGCACAGGCTTCCCACAGGCTCCCAGCCTCTTTCAGGCATCCACCTGCTCTGGTGTGGGGTCCTCCAGGGGCCGCAGGTGGATCTGTGTTCCACCGTGGACCTCCATGGGCTGCAGGGGCACAGCTGCCTCACCATGGCGTGCACCAGGGGCTGCAGGGGAGTCTCTGCTCCGGCACCTGGAGCACCTCCTCCACTCCTCCAGTGACCTTGGTGTCTGCAGGGCTGCTGTTCCCGCATATTCTCACTCCTCTCTCCAGCTGCAGTTGTGCAGATTTCTTTCCCCCTTCTTAAATCTGTGATCCCAGAAGTGCTACCACCATTGGCTGATGGGCTCAGCCTTGGCCAGCAGTGGCAGCCGGCTGGTGTCAGCTCTGTAGGACACGGGAGAGGCTTCTGGCAGCTTCTCACAGAAGCCACCCCTGTAGCTGCCCCACTACCAAAACTTTGCCATGCAAATCCATTGCTGTACTGGAGCTGTGAATAAGGAATTCTTTTTGTCTGATGGTTTTAGTTTCAGAAGATAGGGTAGCAATTTTTTTAGATAATACAGAGTTCAGAGTACATCAGAGATAAAAAAATGATAGGCAGTAATTCTGATCTAAGAAATTATCTGTAGCCATTTCACAGGGTTTAAAAATACTTCTTGAAGAAATTCCATGTCAGCAGTAGTGTTGATTTTTCAAAAGTTTGGAGGATTCAGAATTGCTTCAGAAACTCTTGAACTGTTACTGGTATAACAGATGATACTTGGTGTCTTATAATGCTGACTTAAAATAATTCTTTACTAAAGCTATTCTGTTTTTCTAGGCACCTCCTTTAATATTCATGATTAAAATGGAAAAAACAACTGATCCTTCTGAGAAACTGGTCATCATCCACTCCAAAGCTCACAAAGATACCATTCTGGCTAATCTTGAGGAACAAAGAAAAAAGGATTTTCTTTGTGACATTACTCTGATAGTGGAGAATGTGCAATTCAGAGCCCATAAAGCTTTGCTGGCTGCTAGCAGCGAATACTTCTCAATGATGTTTGTAAATGAGGGTGACATAGGGCAGTCAGTCTACATGTTGGAGGGAATGGTTGCAGACACCTTTGGAGTTCTGCTAGAATTTATCTACACTGGTTGTCTCTGTGCCAGTGAGAAAAGCACAGAACAAATCCTGGCTACTGCACAGCTGCTGAAAGTGACTGACTTGGTATGGGCCTGCACAGACTACCTGGAAAGCCTCAGCCCAGGTAGTGCATTGCCAGCTCCAGCTGACAGTGAAGCCTCTGTTGTTGCAAGTGACAAGAAAAACGATGATCCACCAAAGCGAAAACGGGGACGACCAAGGAAAATCAAAGTTGTCCAAGAAGAAGAAGAAGAATCAGGAGCAAATTCCACCGAAGACGGGCAGCTGAGAGAGAACAACTCCATGCAAAATAAGCAAAATTTTATTAAAAAAGACACTGAAGTAGAAGAAACAGTTGCCAGCGAACAGGCTTCAGTGAGGAAAGACGAAGAAGAAACTGAACCTGCTTGTGGCTCAGAGGCTGCTGTTGATCTGTCAGCTGAGAAAGATGAAAACTACGATCCCAAATCTGAAGGAATACAGGGCACTCAGAGCCGTTACAGCAAACGTAGAATAAGGAGATCAATCAAACTAAAAGATTATAAGCTTCTTGGGGATGAGGATGAGAAAGGACTGGCAAAGAGAACTGATGGAAAAAGAAAACGTGCAGGTTCTGAAGCTTGCTGTAAAGACTGTGGCAAAGTATTTAAGTATAATCATTTCTTGGCTATTCACCAGCGAAGTCATACAGGTAGGCCTTCAGAGTCTGCTGCTTTTGGGTTAGGGCTTAGTGATGTTGCCAAATGCAAGTGACTGTTGAATTGGTGGCTGTTGACTACAAGAATATCCAAAATAGCATGCTGATCCAAATTACAGTGTGTCTTCTGTGTTTGCTGTTTCATTCTTGTCAGCAGATCTCAGAACTTTTATGTCTCACCTTGATTTCAGTGTAATTAATAATTTCACTGTTTAAGCACTGAATTATATAGAAAATAGCTATATAATAGCAGTAGCTAAAGAATTATTCTATTCCTGTGTGAAGCTTGTCTCTTTACCACTAATCAAGAGTTATTTTTTCAGTAGCTACAACATTGCAGTGCGTCTCACTATCAGCTTAGAATACCTAGTGAGAAATGATGCATTTATGCCTAAAAATGTCATCTTTTGCTTTCAGGGGAGCGCCCTTTTAAGTGCAGTGAGTGTGGCAAAGGCTTTTCCCAGAAGCATTCTCTTCAAGTCCATGAGCGGATGCACACTGGGGAACGGCCGTACACGTGCACTGTCTGCAGTAAGGCTCTGACAACAAAGCATTCCCTTCTGGAGCACATGAGCCTACATTCAGGTAAATACTTCAAGGCAAATGTAGTGCTACTGCTCCAAGAATTTGCCTTTCTGAAAAAAAGGTACTTCTGTTCTCTCTTGTATGGGCTGGCCTGTGTATTTTGTTTATTTCCTTACACTTGCTCTGGACGTGGCTTACGTTTTAATAAGTGATTTTCTCTACAGGGCAGAAGGCTTTTACGTGCGATCAGTGTGGGAAGTACTTCAGCCAAAAGAGACAGCTCAAGAGCCACTATCGAGTACACACAGGTATAAGAAGTTTGGGTTGAGAACCTGGCTTACAGTCCACGCTGATTTGTCTTCCTAAAGATTGACTTAGGCTGGAAGTTCTTCCTCAGTGATGTATTTAGTCTCTGCTACCTTGATATGTCCTATCTTGATATAACAGTGGATAGGGTGAAAAAAACAACATGGTGTATAGTAAATGAAATACATAGAAAAATATTTAATTGAGAAGGGCTCTTATGGTGATGAAAAATGAGTTACACTGTATTTGACATACAACTTAATTATCTTAGCCCCGCTGTCAATGCTACGTAGAAGCTGGGAATTGTATAAACAACTGCGTCTGCTGCCTGGTGTGCAAATTGCATTGTAGTTGTCCACTGCTTTGGACTAGTAATGGCAAACAAGCTTTAGGAAGTGTCCTCCTCACTTCTGGAACAGGATGGAGCTACAGACAGAGAAAATCAGAATTAACAAAGCTTTAAGAGAAGGTGTTTTTGGGCAGGAGTGGGTGTCAGTCCCCTCATTTCCTGTGGTAATATTAAATTGAGAAATAGGAGCGTGACAGTTAAGATAGGGAGGAGGCAGTGTATCACCTTTTGTTTTATCTCTATATTATATCAAAGTGGTTATTTTACAGGAAAGTGCTTTAACAAAGATCACTGAAGAGATACAGGGGATCACTTATGCACTGACACTTTTTTTGTTATTGCGACAAGGCCATTCACTGCCGGAATGTAACCAGTGTCGTCGCAAATTCATGGATGCAGCTCAGCTAAAGAAACATCTAAGAACACATACAGGTAATGTTGTACCTTGGGTTTTGTGGGCTTTGTGGTTTGTTTTTTCTTCAAGTTACATGGACAAAACAATGTTAGGCAAATTACATTTGTGATGAATTACATTTGAATGAACTTCTGCTCTACTTGTATGTAATGATGCCTGTGTTGCTCATGAAGAGATTTGACATCAAGAATGCAGGAGCACAAAAAAGCTTGTGTTACAGCAGCACAGAAGCAGTGCCTATTACAGGAAGAGGGCTTTTTTCCCCAGTTTTATAAAACCTGCTGCAGAAAATGCCAGTTAGCTTTCCTATGATAGAATCCTGGACTGGGAATTCAGTTTGTCAGGAGAGCTGTATCCAGCACATACCAGGCTTGCAGTGAGCTCACAAGTAACAGAAAGTGTGTGTCCTAAAGGAGTTGGACACCTCTGTTTGTGAGGGGTGGGTGCTTATGAAAAGTGCTGTGACCAGAAAAATAATTATTTCCATTTACCTTTTTATTGTGTAGTCATAAACCAGATGTTGAGGGGAGATGGGCTGGGAGGGATGATTTAATGCAAGTACGTCAGAAAGTGTTTTAAGAGATTTAGAGGGCAAGCTGGTAATGAATCACTGGATAACAGAGATAAAAATGTTGATCTATCCTCCCATAATAACAAGGCATAAACTTCATAAAATACTTTCCTTTGAAGGGTAAGTTCATAAGGTGACGTGTGAATAATTTTGTCTTTTAATGTAACTAGAAACAGTGGCAATTGTTTCCTCACAAAATTGAATTATTCTTAAGCATGTTGCTTGCAGTTGTAATGCATAACTCAGTCTCGAGCATACTTTATATTGTTCCTCTTCTTTTCTCAGTGAAAATAACACAGCTTTAAATTTTCTGCGATATGCTGAGGTCAAAACTTGTGCTTCTGGGAGTTTTTCGTTATCCAGAATAGTGTTAGCTTGTAATACTTACACCATTTTGTATTGAGGAGAACACAGTGTTGACACACACAAGAGTTTTGTATCTGAAGCTGATACAGCTCTCTAAATGTAGTGGGAGAGAGTTTGGTGTGGGAAATGAGAAGAGGAAGCTTACTGGCAAGGTAAGTTGCAAAAATATATGAGCTAAGCTGAGTTTTAGCAGAAACTGGCTTGCAATGTATTTTGCTTCTAGAAAAGACAGGCAAGATACCAGTATTAATTATGTAGAAATAATAATTGATCTGTCCCATCTCAAAAGCAAAGTAAAATTCCAAGGCATTTGGGGGACAGGTGTTAACATTGATAAAACTGTTCTCCTTTGGCAGTGGCAGCAGTTTGGTAACACTGTGTAATAATAATACAGTCTACTCGGGAAGTTACTCCTGTTTCAGTAGCAGGCTGGGACTGGATGACCAGAGGTCCCTTCTGACAAATGTTTCTTGTTCTCTCATCCTTTATCCATGCCCTCCAAAGCCACATGAAGGCTGGTAAGCATTGCAGTTCTATGCTAAATGTGAAGCTTCCTTGGAAACTGGCTGCTGCCCAATCCCTGGGTTTGATGTGCTTTGATGGTGTGAATTACCACCGTGGCGATCTGGATTCTTGTGTCTGGTGTCTTAAAGAACCTCAATGCAACAAGGATTTGTTATGGTGTGAATTAGGATTTGCTTTGGTTGGGTAGTATCTGTTTCTTGTGAACCTTCTTATAATTTAATTTGGCCTCTCTGCTTCTATTTACTTAGACATCAGAATTCCAAATGCACTAAAAAAAATCCCCAACATATAAACAAAAAAATCCCCAAACAAACTCACATTTTATTTAACTCGCAATAATTTTTTTCTAACTGCTGTTCCCAGAATATGATAGGCCTAGTGTGATGGAGCCTTACAGAAATCCAGGCAAGTTGTTAAGACAATGGCTTCATTTTCCAGCTTTGGAAGTTTGGGCTTACTCATCTGCATGGTGCTGCACGTGAACCTGGCATTAATGCCAGGGTTCAGGGACAGCCTTTTTCAAAGCATTTCTGTTCCACGTGGAACACCCTCATCTGTGCCATAAGTACAGCTTTTTGTTGCTTTGAGGGCTTGGATCACCTAATTCTTCGTCTTTAAAGGGGGGAAATGCTAGAGGTGTACATTTAAAATGTTATACCCTCATTTTGACTAGTGAGTTCATTCAGTTTTGGTTATCTGTGCTGACCCATGGCAGAAGCGTGAGGAGCCAACAGTGCACATTTGATACTGTGTATGGTAAAATACAAAATGTTTTTAATGTATTGATGAAAAGTGCTATTTAAAAAGTGAAGTCACATTTCTTTTTGATAGGTGAGAAGCCCTTCACTTGTGAGATTTGTGGCAAATCATTTACAGCTAAAAGTTCACTTCAAACCCACATTAGAATTCACAGGTAAAATATGTCTTATTTTCGTTACATTCTTTAAAAATGTAACTTCTAATATTATAACCTGTAAGTAGTGCTTGTTCAATTATAGAATGGTCAGGACTTGTTTGCAGATTGAACGATAGTTAAAAACTTAACATTTTTGCTTAATCTATGTAAGCAAAAAATTGGTCATGGAAAGAACTGAAATGCTAAAGACTCATGTGCCAAGATATTTTAAGAGTCTTCTTTGGAGTTTTGTGTCTGTTCACTGACAATGTACTTACTGCTATATTATTTTTGTGAAAATTTTACTGTAAGTTTTGTTTGAGAGCAGAACAGTAGCCGTGGTTTATCAGGGTTATCAGAGCAGTGTCCTGTTACCCTGTGAGCCATCCTGTCTCTTCAATAGCATTAGTTGTCTTTTACCCCCATCAGTGCAATGCATCGCGTAAAGACGTGTTAGATTTTAAATCACTGAAAAACTGTTGTCTAAAAAAACATTTCCAGTAACATTTCTTGTCCTTTTGATACAGGCAGCAAGTTAGGATTTGGACACTTCTTGCTGTTTTAAAGCCCGCACTGTTAATCAATGTTCTTAAAATGGTCAGAGCTTAGAATTGTGCAGAGTTGTTGCATTCTTGTCAAGGCCTAGCAGCACGGAGCTTGTACCTCTGGTTTTACGAGAGGAAGGCAGTTATCTCTGTAGCTCTGGAGTATATACTAACTGTGCAGTTTGTGAAGTCAAATAGAAATAATCAGGAGGTCAAATAGAGGATGTTTTTAATGACACTACCTTTTAAGTACTTAAATTTAGGAAAAAAAAAGTAATCATTTAAGTATTTTATTACAGAATAAGTTTCAGAAAGCAGCATTGCCAAAGTGAATATTTTAATGAGATGAAATTCTTTCCTTTTGCAGAGGAGAGAAGCCATATTCTTGTGGTATATGTGGAAAATCCTTCTCTGATTCCAGTGCTAAGAGAAGACACTGTATCTTACACACAGGCAAAAAGCCTTTCTCCTGCCCAGAATGTAGTTTGCAGTTTGCTCGTCTGGACAACCTGAAGTCTCATTTGAAAATTCACAGCAAGGAAAAGCAGTTTCAGGAAGCCAGCGCCGCCCCGAGCACCAACGCTCATCCGGAAGAAGTGAGAAACATTCTCCAGCTGCAGCAGTACCAACTTGCCACCTCCGGAGGGCAGGAAATTCAGCTGCTGGTGACGGATGCAGTTCACAACATCAACTTCATGCCCAGCCACAATCAGGGCATCAGTATTGTGACTGCAGAAAATGCCCCCAGCATGACGACAGAGCAGGCTGCGAACCTCGCGCTGCTGGCGCAGCCACCACAGCAGCTGCAAAACTTGTTGCTTTCAGCTCAGCAGGAGCAGGCAGAACAAATCCAAAGTATCAATATGATTGCAAACCAAATAGAGGCTGCCCAGCCTGAACAAATGCATGTCATCACTCTTTCCAAGGAAGCACTAGAACATCTCCATGCTCATCAAGGACAAAATGAACAAATCCACTTAGCGGGATCTTCACATCCAGCTCAGCACGTGCAGCTGGCTCAGGAATCAAGTCAGCAGCCTCACTCTAGCCAAGACACGGTTCCTTCCCATCAAGTCAGTGAAGAACAGAATCAAAGTGTACATGTTTCTGAATCCCATCAGCAGCCTCTGTCAGTAAATGAGTCATCTCATGAGCATCCTATCCAAGGACAGGCTTTCTGAAATGTCAGCAGAGGGCTAGGCCAGAGAATGCTTCTCATCCAAGCAGGGATTACATGTGTCACACTTTTTTTTGCAACATAAGCTATCCAAAGATGCATTTCTTGGTGATTTTAGATGAGTGACTCAGTTTTCTTACCTATATTTATTTTAGACTGTTTTGTTTTTCCGGATTGGTATTTCTTTACCACTTAGTCCATACCTCACAAGCAGTTCATGTGGGTGTTTGTGCCTCATACACATCTCTGCTAACTGAGGAGATATTTAGCCCTAATCTGCATTTCTGTGTGACTCTCCAGAGAAGTTCACCTTGCTGGTAGGAGAACAAAGTTTAGGACATCTACTGATCAGGAAGTACCACTTCTCTGACAAATTTAACATTATACCTGAGCTACTGTCAAGCTTAAGACAACCAGTACTTTTTGCAAAGCTAACACCATGTGTCTTATGTTTAATGAGCTCTCTCTCTGCAGGTTAATGTACAATTCTCTGTGTAATCATTCCCTGAAGTGCATTATGAGTTACTGACTACCAAATTCGTTTGGTTTGGGTTGAAACTGTTGCAGCCTTCAACTGCCCTGAATCTTCCCTTCTGTTTACTGTGTGCTGTACAAGTTTTGCTCCTCAGAAATGTTTAAGCGATTGCACTTGAATAGTGGCAATGAGATGTGATGGTTACACTGGAGAACTGAAACCCCCAAATTCTGCTCTGTTAGTTCTACCACTCACTCTCTGTGTGACTGTGGGCAAGGTAGTTGACCTCTGTGCCTTATTTCATCATCTAGTAAGTGGGGATAGTGTTCACACACTCTGCCAAGCACTTTGAAGAGCTCTTGTTGTTGAAGGCACTGTCTATTGAAGTGCAAAACTCTCTTCTTGACAGGATTCTGTCTAAGCTTAGGAGCCACTGTATATTTAAAGTGTTATTTTTTGTACTTTTGAGAGAAGAACATAATCTTACTTTAATATATGTTAAGTCTGGTAATTGTTTATGTGAGGATTTATGAGGCTGCTTGCCAGGCTGTTCCCAGGCTGGCTCGCAGGTAAACGAGGTCCGATGCCCGCGTGAACTAGCGACTGAAGGATTGATGGTAACTGAGGTTTGCGTGCCTCAGTTTCCCAGTGCAGCCCAACACTATCCCAACAGCAAGTAGGTGTGCTGTTTAAGAAGCCAGCAGCGGAAGGCAAGAAGAAAGAGTTGGAAACTCTGTTAGCTGCAGTCCAAGTTTATTTTTCTCCTGCCCTCGGTGGGGCAGGAGGCTGTTGCCTTGAAGGGGGGCTGAACAGAGAGACTCCGGTTGCTCTCTGGCAGTCAGTTTTAAGGTATTACATCATGAGGTAGAGATAACAGAAATAACCAATCATGAAATGAAGGCACCTGATAGTAAACCAATAAAGACCTCTCAGGGGAGGAACAAAATCAAACTAACAAATAACAAAACAGCTGGAGGGTATTTCAAACCACGCTGGCCTGCTACAGGACTTGAAGCTTCTGTGATGAGAAGGCAGACGTGGTGTGAGTGACATGCAAGGGGTGGGCTATATTGCAGATTCTGCCTTTTGTCTGCCTTCGGGGGTAGAGTCCTGCGATGGGAAATCAGCCCGTGTGTCCCACACAGGCTGCACAATAGCAACAGATTTAAACAATGAAAAGCATCACTTCAGAGCATAATGAGTTACATAAATGGGGCACATCGCTTAAAGTTGTACAACTATTTTTGTTGACTAAATTAGATGTGTGCAGGTTGTTTTCAATGACTGACTGCTAACAAAAAAGATTTGACATCATAATAAAATGCCTTGCCAAAATACATGCTTAATGTTTTCAGGTTTGATTACTGGTAACTTTGCATGGTTGAACTAGTGTGTTAAAATCCAGATAAAATGCCACTGTTACTTAAAAGAATGTGCTCAGTTGTCACTTCAGCTTTAAAATGTCATACTTGTGATTTACATTGATGTTTTATCTTACAACAAATGAAAAATCTAAAAAATACGGTGAATTTAAAAGCAGAATTATCCACATTTTTTATAATATCCCTTGTTCCAAGTCCAGACTACTTGGCTTGCTCCTGACTGCATGCTGCAGAAGTTTGGCTAAGTATCTCCACGTCTTCAGAGTACTGGATCACTTTTATATAAATGCATCGTGATAAGGGTAGACAGTGGGAATAAATCAATGCAAAAAAGACCAAATCCAAAAAGCAACAAGCCATCCCACAGCAAAGCTGTTTAGGCTTTGACCTGTCCTCTCAGAACAGAGAAATAAAATTTGCATAATTTCTGCCACGAAAGTGAACCAGGCATATTCTGCAGTTCTGCCTGAGAAGCTTGAAGTCTTGATGCTGTAAGAGCAGATAAATAAATACAGTAAAGCCTGTTACAACACTTAGACAATCTTGCTGAATAATTGTATAAGCTTACAGTAAATACTCTGGCAGTTTCATCCTAAAACTTCTGCTGTTATCTAAAACACTGTACAGTGCAGCCAGACTGCACTGGTCATAAGCTTGCAGGAACTTGCACTGAATTCATTCTCTGCCATATATTTATGAATCCTGAAATGCTTAAAAATGGGTTACAAGCTAAATTCTGAGGCTACCAGTAAAGTAACTGTTCAATACTTTCCTTCTTTTTTGAACTTTGTTTTGTTCATTATGCAGGATTCAGTTCCATGCTGCAGTTTCGCACGAGACACTATCACATAGTGATTTCTCAGTGCTTTCGTAAACTAAAAAATCTGAAGTTTTGTATTTGGAATTCTGTTATGCTTTTCTGCAAACTGCCAGTGAGGAAATGAGCTGCTGTGAATAGCACGGCAATGACTAATCCGGCACCCCACGTTGCTTAAGCTGTCAGCACATATTGTAGCTTGCACTCAAGAAGCTGGTGTGGCTTCTCATGTCACAAATGTTGCTTTTTGGACACCATTTGCTTCCTTTCTAGTGAATACATTTCTGCTAAAAGATGAAAATGAATCCTTTTTTTGTGTGTGCATTTTTAAGGCTACAGCTGAAGTCTAGGATTGCTTTGAATTTGAAAGGAAAGCCCTTCAGCTTTGTTTTTGAGTTCAGCTGCCACTAAGAACTGTTTAGGAAAAATATGCATTTCAGAACAGCTCTCTAAATATTTTTACTCCTTAGCCAGGAAACACCTTAACTTCTCTTTTTCTCACATAGAGTAATCCTAGGAAATCCATCTCACTGCTTACTATGTTCAAATGAGTTTAAGGTTTTAGACATAAGTACAGGGCTCTAAGAGGACTACAGAAAGATCTGGTTTTGTGAGCATTTAACACCATTGTGTATTTCCTCTGCTCCGTTTGTAAGTTCCCCAGTGCAGTTGAACTCTAATAGGCTTTCCCTTTCTCCCCAAATGCAAGTTTATCAGATTTTGGCTTTTTCTGAAAATTTTGGTTGGTTCTCCAGGCACAAGTTGAAACAAATCCCCAAGAGGTAGAGCAAACACACTCTGAACTCTGTATTTGCCTGTTGTGTATTTCCCCTGTTTGGCCTTCCAGTCCAGCATCTTGGGTTTAGATAGATGAGTATCAGAGTATTTCTTATATATGGGCCGTGAAAGCAAATTTTCCTGCCAATATGAAAATATTCATCCCAACAAGTGTAACTTCTCAAGGTTTTTTTTTAATACTTGCTTTATGCTCTCTCTCCTGCTGAGGGGAACTAAAAAGAGCACTACCAGGGGTTGTACAGCAATTGCCTCAGCATCTAAGAGGAAAAGGAGATGACTGTACCTCATCACAAACTCTTTCCAACTGAATGCCTATTCACAGGTTAAAATGAAGGATATTGAGCCTGGCATTGATCTTGCCAGTTATTGAGGAAAGAGTTTTGCTTGTATTTCTTTGTGAAAGACTTGTTTCACTATTGAATCTGGTTAGTCATGGTGATGAAAGTCATGGTTGGTGTTTGCTAATACCTATCCTGGTGTGCTTACATGTGGGCTTTTTGTCTTTTCCTGCTTCACCTTAACTGAAAGCTGGTATGGGATTAATTCCTAATCACCAACCCAGTGCCTGTGTGAGCACAGCAGCCTGGTATGTTTCCCATGTCCCCATGTCCTCCAACTCTGCAGCAGACTCTGTCCCTGCCAGTATCCTGTGTAAGTGTCCTTATCCAGGAGAAAAGCCGAGTCTGAGCTGGGCGTGGCTGGGAGGAGGCCAGTTTGCACAGCAGGCGTGCCCGGAGTGCGGGAGCAGCCAAGGGTGCTTCCTGGGTATGCTTATCTTCACATGGTCAGAAGTCCATCTGTGCAGGCCTTTTTCCCAGTCCTTCTGCACTGCAGGTTCTCACCAAGAGCAGAGAAGGAAGAGGTAATGCCACACTCTCCAGAGCTGTGATTTCAGGACCTCTTTGATCTATTTGTTAGAGACTAATTAAAGAGTCTGCTGCTTGCAGAGTTGCAGTCCCATGAACTACAAAAGTTCTCTATGTTCTATCCCTTTTCAGATCCTCTCTAAAACATGGTGAACAATAAATGGTTTTCCACAACAGAGGGACTACTGATCATATCTGTCCCAAGCAATTCTTCCAAATGGAAAAGCCCATCCAGGCATATTCTCAGCATCTCGCTGTAGTATGCTTACTGCTCATTTCTGGCTAATATTTTAATCCTACCTAATTGAAAGTATCTTTGGAACAGCAGGAAGCAGAGTTTTGCTTTAGTTAGCAAACTTTCTACCCTGTCCTGCAAATTTTTCTGACATGAGGAAGAACTTCCTTCCTGTGTGAGTGACTGTACTGGAACACATTGCCCAGAGAAGTTGTGGAGTCTCCCTCCCTGGAGATATTCAAGAACTGCCTGGACACACTGTGCCCTGTGCTCTGGGATGACCCTGCTGGAGCAGGGAGGTTGGACCAGATGATCCACTGTGGTCCCTTCCAACCTGACCCCTCCTGTGATTCTGTGATTTTACTTGCCCTTCACCAAGATCTCTCTGGGTGACCCCTAGCAGCTCTCCTTTAGTACCATCATGTGGGGGTCTCTCTCAAATATATATGTATATTTATGTGTATATATATGTGTGTCTGTGTATAATTTTTTTAAAATTAGTTTTGTCTGCTTTCTCTTCTGTTTCTCAGTCCTTTTCGATGCTATTTTGGACTGAAAGGAACTGAAACAGCTGCAGCTTCACCAGGTGAAGAGGTTTGCAGCAAGAAAACCCTCTGAGAATCACACAGAAGCAAAACTCTTGTTTTGTGTCAGGGTGCATGTACACTCTTCAAAGGACTTCAAGTTGCCAAGAGCATTGCTGCCCAACCTTTGAAAGGCTTTCAGTATCATTGTTTAAAGGTACTGCACAACCTCGTGTGCTTTCCATATTTTCCTTTGTGGTAATTGTGTTCCTCTCCAAACTGAATGCAGCACAGCACATCTGCCACAGCAGGCAAGGAGAACAGCACTGGCTAATTCACATCTAACTCTTGTCACCCACAAAACATTTATCCTCATCTGAGTACTACAAACAGGCTTGCAGAACAATATCATGTTGTCATAAACAGGTAATAGAGTCTGAAATCAATATTAGTCACCCAGTTCAGGATTTTAATTATATATCATTTTCATAATTGGCAACCTGTTGGGTAGAATTTAATGTACCTGAATTACCAAGTGATGAGAAAAGAAGTGGAGAAATAAAAACCAGAGTAGATTGAGACAACAAGTAATTGGTGGTTATTGGCATGCTCTTTTTATAAAAAACCATAAATTTTCCAAAAACAGTCCTGTTGAGCAAACAAATTATGCTTGTTAGGCTAAACACTGCTTTTCTTTCTGACTTTGACTATCAGTTGACTATTACCAGCATGTTTATAGTTAATTCCCGTTCTTGGCTACAATGACAGTAAGAATGCCTAGAAATTATCAGTAAAAGAAAAAAAAAGAAAGTAATATTTTTTCAAAGAAAAATGATTAATGGGAGCCAGTCCTATGTATGTGCAGAATTAAATTTCGAGAACAGAATTTCTTGCATGTAAATTTAAGCACATTTACAAAATGCAGACATCAATCTCAGGATTTTAAAAAAATTATATGTAGTGGATTGCTCTGGGTTTAATCCTTAAATGTTGTGGTGCAAAAAAGAAGAAAAGAGATGTTTCAGAAAGCCCAATAAACTTCAGTTTCATTAATCTGCATTGAGCTAAAAATATGGATGTACGGAAAAATAGATAGCCAAGACAATATTTTCTGAAGCTGATTTTATACTTGACTTTGGATACGCTGCTTCTCCTCTGGACTTTGCATGAGACTTTTTTTTGGCTGTAGCAGAAGCCATATGGCCTGGCTACCAAAATTAGATTCTGCTTAGCTTACAGCCTACAGAGGCTCCAGCAGCCATGCTGCCGACCTTTGGGAGGAGGAAGGAGAGGGCCTTCCTTTGCATCACTCAGTCACAGCCCACAAAACATCCCTGCACTTGCACGTGCTGTTTGCAGTTACCTACTGTCACACCTCAGCTCATCTGCTGCCACCCAGGACCTGCCTTGTCTTACCATTTTAACATATCTTCTTGTCCAAACTGGTTTGTCTGCCTTATTTTTCTGCATTTTTTCAGCAGGAGAACATAATCACATGAAATGATAACACCTTGTGCACAAATCTTTCAGGCAAGGGAGCAGCTGTGGTAGATGAGAATCTGATTGTCTTCACAGCCCCTGATATTGCGAGGATGGAGCTCTTCAAAACCAGCACTTCTGCAAACCCCCAAAAACCTCTTAAAAAAGCATTGCCTTAATGAATCACTGTAGGAAACTACCACTGAGCCAGACCAGAGAGACTTCAGGGCTACCTGGAGGAGGCCTGTCTGCAACCTGTGATTTCTTGCTCAGTCTGGGTTTTTCATAGACATGTGTAATTTAGCAACATTTAGCTAGGAGGCTTTTTGGTTCTGACTCTGTGGTTATGTAAAAATGTATCACTTTATAAAGCTAGTGGGATATACAGTTGGAGAAAAAAATGCACATTGTTATTAAGATAAGAAATCAACTGGCTTGTTTTTTTTTAATTTAACATAGGTTTTTTCTGCATGAAAATCTCAGCTGTTTCTCCTTCAATAGGAGTTTGACACATGAAAGATGTATTTTTCCTGGGGACGTGACGATTGTTCTGTCGTTCCACGGAAAGTTACACAATTTTTTTTACACAACGCACAAATTCAGTTTTGTCACTTCTAACACCAGTGGCTCCTAAAGTTCACTGTGCTCAGAGATGAAAAGTGACCTGACCCAGCCGTGCTGACAGAAGCCCGAGCTGAACCTACAGCTGTCCCACAAAGCAGCTTTTGCACGTGCTGCGTGAGCCAAAAGGGCAAAGCTGCCGCGGTGGCACAAAGCTTTGCTGCGGGAGCCGCGACCCCTCTGGAACTGCTCCGTCCATGCGCTGCTGGCGGGAATGATGTCTCAGCAGTGCCCAGCAAATACAGCTGTGGGTAGGAGTTTTTGCGTCAAAAGGAGACACACATTTTACACAGGGTGTAATTAAGCTGTACATCTCATTGCCACAGAAATTTGTGGATGCCAGACTTTCACGTTTGCCTGAAAAGCAAAGAAATTCAAATGAAAAAGAGCTGCCGGGGGGAATTAAATGCAGAGATACCAGGAAATCCTTGAGCAGAGGCTCACTGGAGGCTGGGAGCATAGTGAGGAAGCAGTGCTCTCATGTTTGCTTTTACTTAGCACTTTTTGCTGGGCATTTGCTATTAGCAAGAGGCTCTTCACTCTTTCTTTTAAGTGCTACTGACAGCATCCATAAGAGCTCTGGAAAGAGCTGGCTTCAGTCCTCTGCTCTGCCACATGCTTTCTGTGTAACCTGGTTTTCCTTCCTTCAGGGACAAACAGAAATTGGAGCCTTTTCTAACCTCCAACAGGGTTGAAAACTGCTTACATTAGGCTTGGGAAGTGCTTAGAAATGCAGGGTAGGGTGTGGGCTGGTGTCTGGCATTCCCATGGAGCTGGGCCCTGTTGACACACTCAAACTCGTGGTGGCCAGACTGCCACGGGCAGGTGGGTGCCTGTGGCAGTGATGGTGGTGGGGCTGCTCCAGCACCTGGTTTTCCATGTGGCCAAGTTTATGGCAGAGGTAGCCCCTGGGCTTCAGCCCCAGCACCAGTTTGGAAAGAGCAGGGATTGGTGTGGGCTTGAAGCAAATAAGCAGAGAAATGTCTGCACCTGGCATCAGCTTTTGGGAAGAAAATATTCCAAATTTCATGTTTCTGCTTTTCTTTGGTGCTGCCAGGTGCAGGCACCAGCACTGAGGCTTTATGGACTTTTGGCTTGGTGCTGCTCAGGGCAGGGGTCTGCACTGCATCATCCTCACCTCCTTGTTTCTACACCTCCAAGAAATGTTACAGCTGTGCAGTGCTGTACGAGATGTCACACACATCACAGCTCAGCATCTTACAGCAAATCCCTTAATGCAGCTCTGGCAGTGCAAATGAGACAGCAAGAAGCTGCAAACTTCGTGGGGTTTCACAGGTTTTCCCTGGAAGCTCAGCTGTGGGGCAGAGGCACAGCGTGCAGCCCACCTCAGGGTGCACAATGCTGACCTTTCTGCCCTCCCAGCCTGTACGAGTTTGTCTGCCAGGCTCATTCCCTGGCATTACTTACAGCTGACGAAGCTCTGCCATCTATCAGCAGCCCTAAGGGCAAGCCAAGCTGATAGCTGCAGGGGTGTGTGCCTCTTGGCTTTTCTCCTTTTTATTCCAGCCACCATCCCAACCATAGCAACAGGGACCACGAGATGAACAGAGTCACTTCTTTGCTTTATGTTAGGGCCAGCCCAGCTGGCTTTAGGCCACAGCTTGTGGCGCTTGTGTGCCACAGCCCATGTGGAGGTGAGGCTAAGCTGATGGACAGGAATGTCCCACATATAAATAGCAGCTCACTTCTGAGGCAATGGAACAAGCAACAAGGACTGGAAATGTTCACCTTGCAGCCTTCACCAAGCACTCACTTGCCCCAAGGCCCTGCACCCAATCTCCTGGACATGCAAAAATGCAGTTGGTGATGCTCAGCAACATCTTTGAATATCTCCCCACTTACATCTCCCTCACATGGCAGGGAGGGGTGAAGGGAGTACCAGTATAATTCAGTAATGTTTGTGAAGCAGCCCTTGAGAGAAAAACCAGACACCCACTACCTCTGCAAACAGGGATTTAGAGCCCTTTGCATGCACTTATGCAAGTGTCAGGAATTGCGCCGGAGGCAGGAGGTGTGCAGGGCAATAACTGGATTAGAAGGTGAGTTAGGTTGTAGTTTCTAAGAGAAGTACAGGCTGTGCTAGGACAGGGTATGGGAAGGTATTAAACTGCTTGTAGGCCCATTTTTTTTCCTTACCTGGAAAATACAGTTTCTGAAGCTGAAGTTTCCAAGCAAGTTTGCAGATCCTGTAATATGGCCTTTAGTAGAATTTGCATGGCATGACTATTTGTAGGAGAAGAAGAAGGTAACTCTTGCATCCTCAGGTTGTTTGTGTCCTCTCCCCAGGGCTGCAGCCTCTCCCAGCTGTGGGTGACACCTGCAGATTTTGCAAGTGAGCTTTTCCACCCCAATATATTTTATGTTCTCAGACTCTCAAGGCAGGATGGAGCTCTCCAGGTGCTTTCCCTGTTCAGTCCAAGCTATCCCCCAAAACGACACCCAGATGACTTTTGGCATGATAATTTCCCAAGCAGCAAGATCCAAACCTTCAGGGCACACCTTGCTGAAAGCTGCTGACCAGTCCATTCCAGTTGGTGGGATTTGTGGTTTAAGAAGTAGGAAAGGCATAAAAATACCACAGGCCACTTCACCTGTGGTGGATATTATGATTGTTTCTTCACTAAGTATGTAATTAATCCCCAGAGGCTTTGCTGTCCCTCTGAAATGCAGGAACTGAGAGGTGAGGTGTGGGCATATGCCTCCTTGGTGATGTGCCTCATTGATGGCCAAGTGCTGGGGATGACAAGGAGCTGCTCCAGTGGCCTTACCATGAGTGGGACTACCAAGACTTTAGGCCCGAGGCACTTCACCAAGCAATTGCTAAGGATCTCTACAGCAAATACCTGAAAAACAGCCAGGCAAGTAGCACTGCTTTAATGAGCACAAGGTCTGTAAGGAGCTGGAGAGGTTGTCTGGGGAAAGGGCAGATACCGTGGGGAGGAAGAAAAGTGAGCACAGACAGCTGTGGCATCTTTCTTGTTTTCCTGCCCTGTGATGGCAGGGCTGGAGCTGAGGCTGGAGAGGCTGATGGGGAGCAGCCCCTGCCCCAGGAGGGCAGAGTCTCCGTGGCTCTCGGCAGCCCTAGAGGGACAAACACTAGCCCAGATGCCTGACATGCACTGACTGCTTCAGACGAAAGTGTAACTGTGCTGACCATGCTGCTACTGCGCTGTTCCAAAATCCCAAATGAGCCCTTGGGTACCAAAATTCTTGGGTACCCTTATTGCTGGGTACCAAAAGCCCAACTGCCAAATCCCTCCTTTCCCAGCCAAGGCCCCCCTGAAATGCTGTGGTGGTGTGAGGTGCCAAATGCCAGTCTGGCTGGGAGAGCAAGTAATGTCCATTTTGGCCAATATTCCTGCAGATTCATTTATTCCTGCCTCTATTGTACCAGCTGCAATAAACATGTAAATAAATGCATGATAAAGAAACAGGCCCTGCCCAGTAGTTTGTTTTAGCACACTCTGAGGATTATTTCTACCCAGAATGAAGTAAAACATCCTCAGGTTTTTTTTAATTTAAACAAAACAGTAGAGATTCTGTTGTGCCTTGACAATCCTGCAGACATTTTCTGAGACCATTCCCACTGGCCTGCGTCAGAGAGGGAGTGCAGCACAGAGAGCTGGCCTTTCCCTCACTGCATTTGTTTTTCTGCTTTAAACAGTGTTTGTGTACATAGGGATGGCCATTGAGGAGGCTGCTCTTTGAGGTACACTACAGAAGAGAAAAGCAAAAGTGAGGAATCTGGCCAGTGGACTTCAGCTAGGAATTTCACATGTTGTCAGCTAGGAATTTCACATGTGTTTTCCTCCTTTCACTTTTGCAGCTCTTTTCAGATGCATGTCCCAGAACCTGTGAGAATTTCCAGGCTCTGTGCTCCAGAGGAGCAAAGTCTCTCTGTGATGCCTAGTGAAAAACAAGTAGGTCCAGGGGGGAGGTGGGTTTCCTGCGTAAAACTGAGTTACAGCACAAGACAAGGGGGTGGGGTGGTGTTGTGATCTGAATGAATAGCAGTCTTCATCCATGGAAACATACCTGAACTCCAGGACAATGCTAATCTCTTAATTCATATATATATATGTGTGTGTGTGTATATGTGTGTGTGTGTACATATGTATATATGCATATATAGACATATAGATACATAAAACCAGAAAACGTTTTCTCTTTTCACATCTTGTTTTTTAAACATAGGAAAAGTCTGGGTAATTTATTCTTTTGATTATCCAGGACCTTTTCAAAAGAATTTAGGAAAACTAACTGAAAACATTAAAACTCTTTTCCATTAAGTTGATTGGTAAGCAATTAGGAAACTTATTGGAAATATGAGAAAATTAAAACTATCCATAGGGAAGTATATTATTTGTTTTATAAAGAGATTAATTTACAAAGGCATTTAGTCAAGTGCCAGAGCCCTTGCAAGTGTGCTGGTGAGATGTCGGAATTCCAGTGCTATGCCTGGAGTGTGGCACCAAGGAAAAAGGCACCACGAATAATGGGTCACACAGCCGGCCCACCTGACATCCCCAGGGAAGTCAAGATAGCAAGGCATATCAGAAGGCAGTTCCTTTGTTACTCCCTTTTCATCTATCACACATCTTACCTACCCATACTTCTTATCTGTGTTTGCCTTGCTCCAAATGTGAGTGTGCTAAAACATTTCAGGTTTATACTACGAAGATGCACCTCCTACTTGTCATGAATAACTATGCAGAAATCTATGTAGTCCATAAAAGCAATCTAAAATTACGAGCTTGCTACTGCAGAGGACTAATGATAACCTGACAATGTCTAAACAATGTAGCAAAGCCAGACTTATTTAAAAAAAAAAAAAAAATAGATAAATCAGGTTTCCTTAGTGCCTCACTCATTCAGCTGAATAGGAATTTCACTCTTATCAATTCTTCTTTCTTAGAAAAGTTAGTGGGCTTACCTCACCATAAAATCACAGCTGCATTTTCATCTTTCTTTCTTCTAACCCTAATCCCTCTGACAGACATCTTTCTTCAGGGCACTCCTTCCTTGGCTCAGTGCTGCCATTGCCGTAGCTCTCCCAGCGGGAGATGCTGGCCCTTCTCAGAGCAGCAGCAATTAAACACACTGCATGAAATAGTTCCTAGAGAGACTGTCTCCTGGAATGAAAGGAGGGCTCTTCCCAAAGTTCTGTCAAAATTCCAGTAGTGAAACAGATGGAAGCGGTTGTTCCCCCAGGCTGATGTGCAGCCCGTGTCTCTGACCTCAGCTGAGCCCTCACTGACAACCCTGTGACAAATGCCTGGGATAGCCACGGTCTCTGATGATTACTTTTATCGACCCTGCAGATACCATAACTGGAAAGGGAGATGAAGGACAGTCAATTTATGGTCCTACCTTTGAAGGTATGTCTCCCCAGCTATGACTGTGCAAATGATGGATTTTCACAAAAATCAAGATGTTGATCTGATCTTACTCACATAGCAACGTGGGAACTGCTTTCATCTCCCTAAAGCAAAAAGGTTTGGTTTTCAGTCAGAATCTGCTTGCATTAGCAAGAGCAGACTGCTTTAGTGAGAACACTTTTTGATCTGTAGCCTTGTCCTCTTCCTCTTATGTCCCCTGCCTGAAGCTCAGCTCCACCAGCCCCTTGTCCTTGCCTAAATGAGGGCTGATGGTCACCCACTGCCTACTTCAAACTTCAAATACTCCCCTTTGTGGACAGGACCCTTGAAATGCAGAAGTGGATTAGCTGCACATCTCCAGGCACACCTACGACCTCTTTAAATGCATTTAAAGTAATAGAAGTAAGTCAGCTTTAACTCTAGATTTCCTGGACCTCAGGCAGCTTTTCAGGCTTGGGCACACGATAAGCATTGCTGCCAGCAGTCTCAACTCTGGGGGTGGAAGGGGAGTTCTGAATCTCATATCAAACCCTGAAAGCTGAAAAATGACAAACATGACCTAAGTTTAAGCAAGAATGTTCCCTCGTACTGGTATAAAGTAATAAAATGTAAACAAAAAAGAACATTCTAACTTTTAATATTTAAGAAAAACAACCCATATAATTGACATAGGCATTTGGGATTTTCGGTTTAGATTAAATGCTACCCATTAAGACACTTTATGACAGTTAAAGCACTTTTGAAGATTATTTATGTTCCCTTATATAAAAGCTTTCCCACTGGCAATGGTGCAAACCATTTGAGCAGGCTGGGCAGCAGCCAACACTGAGATCAGAAATGCTAAGTGCAGCTGAAAAGTTTCTTTCCCAAGATGCTGAAGAGTCTGCCTGTGAGGAGAAGCTGCTCTCGCCTCAAGGTCCCAGGCTGGATAGAGCAAAATGTAGTAGCACTGGTGAGCAGGAAAGCTGCTGGAGGGGGAAGTCTGGTGTGTGGGATTTAAGGCACTAACTGCTGTGAGCTTTCTGGAGTGGACAGGAAAAGGCAAAAGCCACTTCTTTGATGCTGGAGCTCCTGGAACAGCAGCAAGCCCAGGCTCTCAGGGCACACACATCTCTGAGAGAACATAAGCTGGTATTGGAAAAAAACAGGGCTGGCTGTTAAATTGTTTGCAAGGTGGGCGTCACCAAGGATTTAAAATTTTGTGAATCCTATTTTCCAGCAATGTTATCCAGTGGATGTGTGCTAGTGCCCATCTTGTACCTTTTGCACCTTCTTTTTGGGCAGAAATTGTAATTTTTTATGACCCGTAGATTTACTTGATTTACGCGTCAGGTAGAAACAAGTTTGCATGTACACAGGCACCACTGCACACAGGGGAGCTGTGGCAGCTTGCATGCACCATTTTACTCCAGCTCCATCATCCTCCTCCAGGCTGAGCTTGTGCTTTCCCAGCTCAGGAAGGAAGCTGCCATGTCATGTGGGAAGGGGACAATATACCAAAAATTGCTTCAGTAATTTAAAGTTGGATTTAATTTGGAATCAGTCAACCTTGAATGTGTCCCTGGAAGAGTTTCGTACCCATATTGCACATACTCCATGTGTTGATGCATTAAAGGAGGAGATTCCTACTTCTTGCCTTCCCCCTCTTTAATTAAAAGCTCCTTTCCACCCTTGAGAAAGGTGTTCCCTTGGGTATGCCTTTCTATTTTAAGGCTTAGATTGCTTTCCCGATACTTCCCGCAAAACTACTTTACACTGAGGGCAGAGGACAAATATCTTTGATATCTGAAAAGGGTGAGAGATGCCTCTGTCAGCCGGCAATGTTCTGGGAGACTCTGTGCTTGGCATGTGTCTGCAACCAGTGCCTGCTGGAATTAATGGGACACAACCTCATTTTACTGTAATGAGATGAAAGGACCGAGGCAATTACACAGAATCGCTTGTACTGGAGCATTGTGTCAAAGGACAAAGCATCCCACTCCAAAATTAGTCTGCTGAAGTAATTTTGCAAGCCACAAGGCAGCAGTCAGGGAGTAACTGTTCAGTTAAAATTTAACTACCATTTTTATCAATCAGTTTCTGAGGATGGCTTTCATACAAGGTAACAAGAATTAAAAAAAAAATCAGAGAAAAATAAAAACTAAACATTTCTTCATTTTCCTTAAAGCTTGTTGAAAGCTTGATGGGGCTCTTGACTTGCTCAGTGTGATCAGGTCAGATGGTGATGGAGGATGACAGGATCAGTGGACCCCCTGCCCACCTCAAAGCCAGGCTCCCTCCTCTCCAGAGAAAGGGAGTCAAGTCCTTGCCATATCCCCCCAAACCCAAGCATACCTAATGCTTGCTTCTCCCCAGTCATCACTCTTGAGAGTCATTTCTTCTCTCTCTCACGAGTCCTTTCTCAGCCAGCATGGAGGATCCTCTTCACCTCCTCACAGCTCTCATTCCTATTGCCTGCCTCCTCTCCTCACCCTGGAAAAACAACTTCTACTCTGGGAGCACCCTGGCCTCCTTAACTCAGTATCTGGTCTCCATTTATTCAGCTCTGTCATTTTATTTAGGTAAAGAAGTATCCTGTTCACCCTCCTGTGCAAGTCGCCAAGGGCTGGGAGCAGCTGGGTATCCCAGCCCAGCCAGCCGTGTCCTGCCCTCACAGCCCTGACTGTGCTCACGGGAATCTTGTCCTCTGCCACCAGCAGCAGCATGAGGGGAGGCAGAGCAGAGCCTGTGCTTGGAGCATCCTCTCTGCCTCCTACCTTCCTCATCCGGACAATGGGAATAATCACAAGCAGCCATGGGGAACTGCCATGATAAGAATCATTACAGACCAACAACAGGGATCCAGAGTGCTTTTTTTTTGGGGTATTTTTTCATTATATTCTTTACTGGCTTAAGCACTTGACAGTAGCGGGAAGCTTTTTCCAGAAAAGACACGGATTTAAACCAGACTTTGCTGGCATAAGACTCAATGAAACCTTTGAGGCAAAGGAAAAAGGTGAGTGTGAAAGGAGGAAAGGGAGCTTGAAGGAGCTGGTAAAAGGGACTTGTATTGTGAATAGCAGCAAACGGAGCAACACAACTGCAGCCCTTCATCCCCCAACTCTTTCCCTGGATGAAAGCTTCTCTATCCATCACAAAGGAAGAGGAATCCTAGGGATGGCCAACAAGAGTCACCACAGGAACAGCTTGCAATTCCATATCACCTTCCAGCCAGCTCCCCACCTGGACAAGAAATATATTGCTCAAGTTAGAAAACCCTATGGCAAAACTAAGGAAGTTGCCAGGGCATCTCCAGGACCAAAGGTTACAAACTTGTGGCTGCAGAGTTCAGTGTCAGCTGAAGGTGGGCCCTGACAGACAGGGAGGCGTTTCACAAAACCTACAGGCTCTGCCCTCACAAGCTGAAAAACACTATTTTAGCAAATGCATACTAGAAGTTTGTTCCCAGTAGGTTAACATATAGGACTAGCCTGTTAAAATTTTTAGATTTTCAGAAACGCAATAAACAAGAATATTGCTTTCAGCACTTTGCTTGATGGAAGAGAACAAAATAAGTATAATAAGTATAATATATGTAAGCATTACCACAGAGAGAGAAATTCACAGTGTAGTATCCATGTTACCACACCACGCAGAAAGACAGCATCTTTAACAGTAGCAAAAAAGCATTGCTTTCAAACCTACAGAGAACAAACCAAAAGCTGGATGTATTTATAACTAGCAACATCCACTTCAAGTTGCTGCCTTGCCACTGGCTCTGTGCAATCTGAAAGGTATAGGATCCATTATCTTACAGCCAGGCCCTCCTAAATCTGAGTGGGAGTTTAATCCTGAGGAAGCAAAATGAAGCCACAGTGTACAGCAAGGACAGCCAGGTACTTTCCAAGCTCTGCTCTGTTCAGATTTCCTTATGTCCCCGCTTGGACAAGGGATGCCTGCAGTGTCCTCCTTGCTTGGTACCACTCTGCTGGATGGGATGGGGTGGGCTGAGATGGGATACAGCACAAAGCTTTATGGAGCTCTGCAGGCATCCATCACTGTGCTGGCGCCTGCAGGAGGCACAGCTTGTCCTCCCACAGCGTGGGAGGAGGACAGGCTGAAAATCATAGAGATTGCAAAATGTTGGACTGTTTTCAGGATTCAGATTAGTACTGTGAAGGAAGGAAATGAAAGATATTTCACAGGGAGTCACTTCTAACACTGTCACTTCTGACAGTGTGTCTCCTGACTTCATTCATCTAAAAAGCACTGGCCATTTGTAGCTGGGGCACATGGAACAACACTTGCTTCTTTAAATAAATGTAGCTGCATAAAGCCATAGTATTTTCACCTCTCCTAAAATGCCAACTAGAGGCTACTTAATCAAGAACTGACAGCATTCATTGTGAAGAAGAACTCTTTAAAGAGCGTAGTGAGTGTAGCCTGTCAGTAGGAAACAGGTGCCTGGGTTTGTAGTGGCCCCACACAAAAGGGAGGCTGCAGAGCTTGGCTTTGGATGGAGATGGATCCCATGTGCACTTTCTCAAGTGATCAAGGGCATGGAGATCCTCTAAACACTGGAGCTTGTACCTACATATAACAAAAGGCCTACAGGAGCCTGCAAGGTAGTTAACTGTGGGACCTTCAATCCATGATTCCCAGCTGGTTTTCCTGCTTGCTGTAAGGCAGAGCCCTATTTCCCACTCAGCTTTTTACAAACCTTGGTGACTTTCACTTACAGCAAAAATAAAACCATGTCATCTTGCACATGTGAATGGCTTGGAAACGGGTTTTTTTGGGCTTAAAAAAACACGTTCACAAGGTGTTAAAAAGTATTTTTACAGGAGAAGAGAAAAAGGCCTGTGAACATACCTCAGTGCACCTACAATTTATGGGAAATAGTGTTAATGTGATCATACAGTTAGAAGCACTGATATGGTAAAATGACATCTCAGACAAAAAAGAAGAAAAAATATTTTTGTAGGACTGTGGCCTCAGTGAAGGCCAAACATTTGATCCTGCACTGACTATTATAAACTAAAAATAATGACCTTGGAATCAGGTTGGGCTCCATCAGGCTAAAACTAGGAAATGCTGCAGTAGGCAGAAGATTTAAGTAATTATTTTTAGCAGATGGTCTCGATTAAAAAAAAGTGACTATTGTCATTGAAACAGAGAAAAATATTGTTTATAAAGTTACTGCAAGATCGTTAAGGTTATGTGTGGATGTAAATATATAATCCACAATGAGTGCCAGCGTCAGTGATTTCTTACATGCAAGATCTCTCTGACACACAGTGCAGAGCTGGGGCACGGATGGCTCCAGCAGGTGAGCATTAAAAGAAGAGAAGGTGTGTGCAAGATCAAAATGCAGGCTGGAAAGAGAGGCCATAACTGAGTGCACTGGAGGTTCAGAGGAAAGAGCACTCATTCGTGGAGCCTGGATGCAGACACAAGGCTAAACCAGCCCTGCTGTGCCAGGGCAACCCGGACACCGTCAGAGTGCAGCTCTCCCACCCCTGTTCCCAGCGCTGTGCTGAGTGACCTTTGCTCCTGGGCTCACCGTATGAGCCGCTAAACCTCCCAGAACAGCGCCAGGGTAAGATGGGGAAGGCTGAATTAGGGAGGGATTTGGAGAAACCTGATGTTGTTCAAGCTTAAGTCCATGGATTTCATGGAAAGTAACAATCTTAAGTTTATATGCTAAATGGGAATGAATTTAACAAATCAGCTAATGTTTATGCCTGAAGAGGGCATAGACCCAGAGTGATCTTCACAGGCTCTGAGTATGGAGACCGTGTTAATTTTAGCAAGGGAATTTAGGTTTTTCTTTACTTATGCTACAAAACAAAAAGATTATTTAACCTAAAATACCTTTGAATATCTGAAGCTAGCTAAGAAGCCTGTAACACATTCATCCTTCTATTTTCTAAAGCATTCTGCAACCAATACACAGACTACTATATAGGAATTAAATCTTCTGTAGGAACATTTCAAATCAATCTGCCTAGAGAGTAATTTTTTTCATTTCGTAGTTCTGGGTCAAAGATTAAAATAGACTGTGATATTTTCTTCATAAAACCCCACATTTCCTGACAAATTACTTTTTGTAAGTAACAGAAACTATTGCTATGAAAAGATACGGTTTTGCATACTCATTGTTGAGACAGAGGTTAGTGGCTCTTATTTCTTGCAAGGGTTTTAAATTATATTCAGATGTTTAAAGTCAGGAAAGCAATTTTAGTTCTGCAGGCTCTACAGGACAATGTTAGAAGACCAGTTAATTGACTTTTTATTTGCTGTTGGTTTGGTCACCCATGGCACGTGTGCTCTGTGGCTGCCACCCCAGTATCTCCAATGTTCCACAAGGGAACAAAGCAGAACACAGCATGTGATTTGAGTCCAAATGACCTGATCTGAGCAGATATCAGAGCCCAGAAACTCATGCTCTGGCAGTGGGCAATGTTCAGGAACTCTGAGGGCAGGCAAATGTCTCATCACATCAAGTATCAGAAAGCTGATCCTGTGCCAAAAGGCACAGACCTGGAGACAAGGATGATGGCTGGATGTCCAGCTGGATGTCATACACTTGGGATCTAGGGGAACACAGCATGGGAACTGGGCAGGGGACAACTGGCTGAAGTAACACCACATGAAAAAAGTTATAATGAGAAGAGGAGAGTACAACCAGGAAATATTTTGAATTTCAGGCATAACAATTCTTCAGGCAAGCCATAATTACTGTATTTGCATTGGTCATGACAGGACACTCTGCCAGAAAAAAAACATGGTAAAATCTTTCATCCAGTATTAAGAGGTCACCTAAAAGAAAGAACAGTGTGTCTTTCAAGCCTGGTAACCCAGTGCCTGCAAGCTGGAGACCAAGGCTATGAACAATGAAACAGAAATGGAATATTCATCTTAATCCAAAATGATGTTTTGCGACATATTTTCTACTATAACTTACATCCCTGATCAAATCACTAGGAATACAGTGCTGCCTCTCAGAGTGCCAGACCAGAGAAATAGCATGCACAAGCATCCAGAGGACATGCAAGTCCAGGGGTAAGCCATAGGGTCTCCACAAAGTCGGGAAATTCAGGGCCAGTCTGCAAATGGGGAGGTGAAGACTTTCACTGTCAGCCGCTGGGTTTGGAGATGTTCCCTTCCCAGCAACCATATAAAAAACCTCCCTTCTATGAAGAACAGCTGGCAGCAACATGCATTCTGAGAAAACTATTATCTTACTGGATTACACAGTGTTTTATTTATGTAATGTGTCACCGCTGTAAGAAAAACTGGTGTCTTTCAAGTTTTGCTTTATTGGAGTTTTCTGCTGAGCTTCTTACTCCAGCAAAACACTCTCTTAGATACTGCTTTAAATGAAAAGTGATGAAAGAAGCCCTCAGACTACACACCAATTTTCTTTGCACAGGCGTACATGTTAAAAGCGCAAGGTTGTTAATAAAGCACGGGCAGTAGGCTCCAATCACCCCCCCCAAGCACTGATGAGACAAAAGTTGGAGGCCAAAGTCATTATCTACAAGGTAGTTTACCTAATCTAAGGTCAGAGGGTTTCAGAATCTGATCCAGCAAGGCTGCTAAAGCCAGCAGAAATTGTTAGTGTGGCTCCTGAGCTGTGTAGGTACTCCACAAGGATCTGGGGAAGCCCTGGGATCTCTGAAATATGTCTATTTTCATGGTATTAGGCAGACCTTTGACAATGTAGTTCACCTTCCTACAGACCTGCCTCACTTTCCTTTTCAGAATCTCATGGCTACAGCTCTCTGCTATTGCCCTTCACGTACTTTATTGCTTGGGATACCCTTCACTAACTCACTGTTGACCCCCAGCTGTAAGACAGACAAAAAAATTCTTGACACCAGTTCCAGGGAGGAAAAAAAAAGGTACTCCAAGGGATTGGTTTTGAAAGAACTTTACTGATAATATCAACTATGCAGCATATCAAATGGATCAGAATGATGTAATAGAGCTATTGCACAAAGAAAATGGGTAAGTCGAATGATTTTACAAACTTCATAGAAAAATTCTTGATACTGTAATTCTGATAAGGTTTAAGATGTTAGGAGGCAGTAATGGGTGGCCAGATCAACAAGGCTCAGTTGTGCCTGTACCTCAGTTGCTGTGAGGGAAGCAGCACTGGTCCAGGCCATCAGGGCACAAGCAAGAGCAGATGCCAGGTCAGTGGGACGCAAGGCCAGGCACAGGCAGCCCACAGGTGTTACATCTCAGGTAGATGCAAGAGCCTCAGAACAAAAACATTTACTGAGAAAAAGTTGTGGAGACCCTCCTGAAGTTCCTTCACTTGAAAAACTCCCAGGCTGATCAAGGCATTTTTATCAGCCAGCCAGCCAGCCTTGAGGACACAGCTAAACTCCTACGGAATAGGCTCCTGCCCTGACACAGGCCAAAGCCCACCACTGTATTACACCATCACCAACCAAAAAATGCATGCTAAAAATACAGTGAATGGATGTACCATTGCAAGGACTCTGTCTAAACATTTGCCTTATTTTCCTTTGGTCACCTAAACCAGCCTGACCTGATTCTCTGGTTGGCTGCAGCTGCACAGGTGAAAGGTTTATTCCTTCCACTCCATCTTACCTCTACATGTTGCCTTCCATTCTTCTCTTCAAGACATGTCTCTGGCTTGCCTTAGGCTAAAAGCATCAGCCCCTATCACTGTCTCTAAAAGAGTTAAGAAAATATTTTTGACATTACTATATCATCACTAACCACTCTCCATATTATTTTATTTTTTCCTTATATTAAAAGCAGCTTTTCCACCCCACCTGATGGGGCTGAACGAGTGCCTGTAACACAGAATTCGTGTGTACCAAACACAGCCCCACCTTGCCCGCCTCAGGCAAGCAGCTTGTACCGTACAGGTGCCAATGTCCTCACCCAGAATTCCTGCTGGGGACAGACACACGGGCACCTTAAATCGGCACGGCATGCACCACCCTGGATGTGCCTTGGAGCAGTATCCAGCCCCAGCTGGACACACCCCTGCAGCAGGATTTACTGCCATACCTGTCTCAGGACGCAAGGACGAACAAAGGTTACAAAGCTCCGGGCGCAGGAGTCAATGCATTATTTCTGAACAATTCACCATTCTGGTGAACGGCACCAAGACACAATAATGCATCACTATGTAATGGTAAAAAACCCCCCAAAACATCCTCAGATGCTGTGTTTTCCCTGCTAAAACACTCACCACGTATTTACACTTCACATGCATTTCTCTTTCCATGCACTTGAGATGACAATATGGAAATGAGAACCAGTGTTTACAAAATGAAGCAAATATCTATTCCCTTCAGTTTATCTACTAAATTTTGTTTTTCATTTACTGCTGTCATCCCAAACTGCTGTACGCTCCCGTGGAATCTCTTCAAACCATTATCACATCTTGCCAAGCACCAATTGATGCAACACAATCTGCTCCAAATCCTGGGCACTTGCTACGTCTCAAATGTGCTTCCCTAAAACAGGCATCTGCAGACTCTTAGGTTTTACCCATTTTGTCAAGGATTTTACATAATTTTCCAGTAATGCAGTGCTTGGAATTCCTTATAGATTCAAAACAGAGGTAAATGCCTTACTAACCACTAAGTATATAACAGTGCAGTGAGAACTGAGTCCAGTGATGAATGTGGTGTTTTAAATCCAAGAATAACAACCCAGTCTGCCATGATCCTGCTGACTGAATGCTACAGCAAAGTCCTAAGATGCTGACTATAAGAAAAAACAGATAAACCACATTTATCATTTCCCTGGATTCCCACCAGCCCCCAGAATGATAGACATGTTTTCACTTGCTTGTCGAGATGTTCTTGCCCTTGCTGGTAGTCTTAGTTCTATTTTAGCATCTACTTAATTTCCTCCCACTTTTTCCATATACATAAACACAGATTAGAGTCTTGTCTTTTATCTTATTTAACTTAACTGTCCTATTTCTTTCTCAAAAGAAGAGATTTTTAGTATGCTCTCCTGATGAAATGCAGATTGCAGCAACCATTACACTTCATGTGTCCAGCACATCAACAGAACTGCCACTGAAATCCCTCATAAATCACTGACAACTGCTGAAGATACATTTAACATTATAACACACAAGAGCTGCAAAAAAGAAAACCTTAGTTCAAATAATACCACATGTCTAGTGAAATCACAAGAGACCCTGTGAATCAAGCCCTGATCCAAGCAGAAGACCCTTATCCCAGAAGGACATAAAAATCTCTGCAGGTATGGCCAGGAGGGATGAGTGGAATCCATAGAAAACTCCCTTATTCCATGCTCCCTGCAGTTTTGGTTACACTGCAATTTTTATTTATGCTGCTCCTCGATTTATGCTGCTTATTCAAAGGCAGAACAGAAATATAGCATTTTAACAACGAATTTGAAAAGTATTTATTATTAAAAGGCCAGAAAGTTTCCTCATACTGTAGAAATAGCTAAATTATTTTACACTAAAACTCCAGTAAAAAAGCAGAATGAGAGATAACGAAAGTCAGTGTGTAACTTCAGCTCCCTTATCACTTTTCAGAACTCAATTCTGATGTTACTGACGTTTACATACAACAGAACATGTTGTATGTAAAACAACATGTTTTGTCATTTTAGTGCAGCTGTTATAAGGTTCCTGTTCGGATCACAAAATTGATTCTCTCTTGTTTTCTTTGCAGACCTTTCTTTTAGGTTTTCACTCTGAGACTTCTTTGCAGGAAGGCAAAGCATTAGCCATCCTGCCTGCTAGCAGAAAGCACCACAATATATGACAGCACAGAACCTTGTCAGAAAGCTCTGTACCCACATTATGTATTACTGGCAGCCCTACAGGCCCTTCCGTAGCTCACACAATAATCATGATAGGTGGCTTGCCTTAAAGTTTCTGCATTTGTATTGCTCTCTTGGCTCTTGACAATGTAACACCTTCAGGAAAGAAAGTAAAATGGAAGATTAGCCTAGGGATTTATTTGGCAGTTTCCTCTTTACTGCCCAAGTCCAGCTCACACTTAGGAGAACCAAGGGGGAATTCTCCTGATTATAACTCATTTCTTCCATTTGTCCTTTGACCCAGACCGTAATAAAATTTGCTTTATAGCTCTAGCTTAGCTCTCCTGGGATACAAGCACGCATGAATATTTGCCTTGGTTTCCCAACATTCACCGGTGTTGGCACAGCACAAAACGCTGAGGCAGATTTACACAAACAAACTTTTATTTGCAGAGTCCACTGATGATGATATATAAAGGCTCAAGCTACCTTATGGAGAAACAAAGGACAGAGGAAATGTGATAGGCATAGGGGGAACTCTACCGAGTGGTCGGGGGGAATCACTGACTCTTAGAATCACTTAGGTTGGATAAGCCCTTTCATCGAGTCCAACTGCTAACCTAACACTGCCAAGTCCATGAAAAGAAGTGGCATGATGTCCAAGGAGCCTTCTCCAGGTGCCTCTACAGCGTAGCTGTAAAGATATGGATTGCAATCTGTACCATGCTTCCCTTCTCCTATTGCAGCCATTTCATCCTGGACCTACACAAACTCCCAGTGTACAGCTTCCACCTGCGATGGCACTACCGCTGCCGGGAGCACACCGGGACAACACTATTCATGTGCTGCACGCAGATTGCTAAGGTTCGTTTGCGATTCATTTAAACTCCTATTAACTACGATTCGCTGTTTTGTCACGGTAGAAATGGGGTAGGGGAGCAGGAAGAGGACAAGCGCCGTGGCCGGCGGCCGCCCCTCCCCGAGCAGCTGGTGTGGGCCGGCTGAGGGGGGAACTCTCTCCACATCGCCCAGTGCGGCCCCGCAAGCGACACCGCCCGCCTAGCGCGGCTCCGGGCGAGCAGCACCGACCACGTGCTCGCCGCCCGCGGGAAACGCGAGCCCGCGCGCCCCGGCCCCGCCCCCCGCCTCGCCTCCAGCCAATGAGCGGGCCCAGCGGGGAGGGGGCGGAACCCCCGTGGTGACGTGGCAGCTCCCGGGCAGCGCGTGACGCGAAGGAAAAGCTTCCCGGTGGGGGCGTGCCGGGATCACGTGGGGGAGTAGCGCCTCGCCGCCGTGCTGCGGACCGTTCCATTACCCCCCCAGATGGGGTGAAAAGGAAGCTGGGCGGAACCATCGCGCCGCTGCGGGCGGGGGGCGGAGCCAGCTCGGGGCGCTCCCGTGACGCGGCGCGGGGGAGGGCGGGGCGGCGGCGCGCGGCGGCAGCGGGA
>VXAD01006100.1:215339-400216 GCA_013399195.1 Dicrurus megarhynchus
GGGTCTGGGAGCGGGGGTGCCTTGATTCAGCCGTGTAGCTGGGTCCCTGCTGCCGCGTGTTCCTTATCCCGGTGTGAGCCCCGTTACTCGTCCTGGGGATTTGCCCCGCTGTCCACAGCTCGGGCCCTGTGGGCTGTTTGCCAGAGTGTTTGTGGGGCCGAGAACCGCGAAATGCGCCCGGAGCCCCAAAACGCGAAGACAACAACAAAAAAGACGAAACAAAAAGTTGTCTGGAAGTGCTTCAGCGTTCCCTGGCCGCGTTCCGTAGTGGCGCTGGGTGCAGCCGAGGGTGACGCTGCCCGGTCACCGCTGCTCCAGCCCTTACGGATTTGGTCTCCAGCCCTGCCCCGCCGGCGGGATGCAGGCCGGTGTGGGACACCCTGCGGGAGCCGTGAGCTACTCCGGGACTGCTCAGCCACGGGCTAACACACCGCTCCGCTGCGACGGGAGAGGGCACTGTTGGGCCAGCGGAACAGACCCCTCCAGTGCTTCCTGGTTTCCTCCTCGAGTGTAAGGGGAGTATCCGAATTTAGCCTATGCGAGAGCCAGTACAGCGGGTTTATCTTGGGAGCAACCGTCAGCTTGCCTAGGCTGAAAAGCTGAGTTCGTGGTATCAGAGTCTTCTTTTTTTTCAGTGAAGAGCAGGCGTCTGCTGATGGGGAGAGCTGGGGAACTTGCTGTTAGCCCATGTAAAAGACCCCACGAGAGCCTTTCCCAGGAGGAGGTAGCATTGGGACAATGTCTGAGACCTTGCCACAGATTCTGAAGTTAACAGCTCATTGATGAAAACATCTCCTGATCCTTTACTCTGGCAAATCTGATCCTTCCCCACATTAGTCTGGGAAAGCTGGTTTTGAAACTAAATTAGAAGTCCTAGTGTACCTGGTATAAGTTGGCTCTATTGACTGATTTCCTGTCTTAACAGATGTACTGTGCTAAATTTTCCACAGACCAGCAGGGAATCTACAAAAGTGAAGGTTATTCATTTGTCAGAGGCTGTTGAGTGGGCTGCGATCATTCCTCAGATATATACCCACAATAATTGACTGATTTTTTTTTTTTCCCCTGATTTTTTTTTCTCCTGAAATCTGTTATCAAGAAACAGTCATGTAGCTCTTGAAGTGCCTTTAGTGCTGCCTTCCTGAAGGGAATAGGGCAGCTGTTGCACACCTCACTGATACAAGCCCACAAAGGGCTTTTCATATCTTCTTGTGTGAAAGTAAGAAATAGTGCCAGCCTTTCTGAGCTGTTCCTACCATAACTGAGAGAAGGGCTGGGTAGATTCAGGCTTAATTTGGATTGTCAGAATACTGAAGTTAGTTAATGTATTTGTAGTTGTTACTTGAGAGGTAAATGAGCATGCTGACTGCCAAAGATCTGTGGATAGCAGCGTTCCTTTTGTGGAGAAAAGTGAAAGGTCACCCCAAGGTGCCTGGAGTGGGTGGATACGATGTGCAATATGTTGGAGAGCGTGCAGCAGAAGGAGTTGTGGGTTGTATGTGGGTTTTCAGAGTATGATGGCTGTATGAGTAAGTCTTAATTAAAACTAACGTGATAAAACCGTAGATTGGGAGAAGATCTTACTTGATCCAGTTAGAGGATGTGTTGTCACTGTGGTTTTAAGGTAACAATGTTTGTCTGAGATGGGTGTAGAAAAGCAGCTGGACTGGTTAGATTGCTGGCTTCTGGTGTGAGCAAAATACAAACATTGGCCTTTTTTTTCTGCTCTCTTTTTTATGCATATGTACATGAATTTCTCCAGGTTCTTGTCCTTATTTCCCATACTTTGATTGCTTTTTACTGTAGGGTTATCTATAGCTGCCTGTATTACCTAAAGGAAAAATGTAATCAAAAGTAAACAAGCATTTACCATCTGAGGCTTCAATGAACTGCAAAATTAATTCAGTGGACTTTGGTATCTTCACTAGAGTAGTGTATGCTCTGTTACCTGAGTTTACTGTAACTAGAGGTTGCATGAGGTAAAATCATGGTGTGCATATGGGGTCTGGTTTCAGAGTATCCATAGTATCTGGAGGGAAATGCATTTATTTCTTGTCAAAAGCATTCATAAGTTGTAGGTTTCAGTTGTAGTTTGTTCAGTGAAGAAGATTGTGCCTTAACCTGGGAGATGTACATATGGGAGGGTACAGATCTAAGATTTGTTTCTGTGGGCGAAGTTGCTCTTTTGATAGTGTTCTAATCAATGGTTTTGGGGTTTTTTTTTTCATTTTAGACATCTGTGGAAACTTTTCTGACTGCAACTCCTGTATTAATAATAAGACAAATTCAGAAGGCTGCCAGTGGATCAAATGTGACGGTAAGGAGGACTGTGCAGTGCAGATCCTTACTCTGCCAACGTTAAGGAAACTTCCCTGTCTGACCCTTCAGGAGATTCTGGCAGTCACACTCGCATCACCAGAGACTTTCACTGCCAGGACCAAGGCCCCTTTGCAGTGGGTGGCTCCAGTGACCTGACAGGTGCCTGGTTTGGCTCCCTTCACACCCCCCCACACCCAGTCAGACCAGGTTTCCTTACCAGTTCAGCCCCAGGTTTCCCATTGCAGAGTCTCAGATGTCTTGTTCTATAAAACAATTTATTCACAGTGCAATAACCAGCTCAAGCTGCTGCCTCCGAGGAGGACCCCCAACAGAGGAATCCATGGGCTTTTATACCCTCACAGTCTGTGGGCAAAAGTCTGGGATCGTCAGCCCCTGCCATGTCTCTGTGTCCAGTCACCTGGCTGGGCCACAGGTCCTCGTGTCCTTTGTTATATAAATGGTCTGCAGATCCCAGCCTTGTGCTTCTCCTGCCCTCCAGAGCTCAACCTGCAGCTCTCGCTGCCGAATGGGTTCCTTAACACCATGCAGAACCTTACACTCTAGCAGCTAGACCTGCTTCATCTACACTGATGTGTGTTACAACCTAATGAAGCATTAACACGAGTCCTATCTGTCTTCACCTGAGAACTTGAGATACATAACATGTTCAAAATATTCCCAGATTTTTAAGGCTTCTGATTTAAATCTGTGCTTTGGATAAGCTTATGTTTTCCAGGTGGTTCAGAATGTTTTTAGGACAAACAAGTCACTTGTGTTTGCTGTTAGGGAGTCCCAAGTGGATTCTGAGATGCAGGCACAGCTCTGTGCTTCAGTCTTTTTTGAGGTTTTGTCATGGGCCTGCTGGTCACAACCACTACTCCTGAACTGAAGTGCAATAAGCGAGAGGAATTCATTAAATAAGAGTAGTTAACAGCAGTGTTCATAAAACTGAGAATTGCACCCCACTGAAGGGAGCATGACAGAGCCAAAGAAGCATTAGCTGGTCTCAGTTAGAGCCTTGTTTTCCCCATTGCAGGCGAATTGGATGTAACTACATTTAGATGACCTCTGGTATTCAGTCCTGGAAGAGGTGAAGTTGCTGTTGACAAAATCATACAGATTACATAAACACTCCTCATGTGGATTGTTAGTACTTCTTACATGAGGTAGAAACAGAATGGCTTAACTGTAGTAGTGGTTTTTGTAGCACTTGATTGATGACCAAGAAATGTTATATGTGAAGGCCAGGATGCATTGGAACTAATGAAATCAGTTTTGGGTGGAACTTGCTCTTCAAGAAGCTATTTTTCTAGTTCTGCATGTGGTGTTGAACCACCAGGCACATCCTGGAAAAACCCAAGAGATCTGTGTAACTTTTTTTAAGGGAGAAGGGTATGCAGGCAGAAAATAAGAAACTGATGTCTTCAACAATTTCAGGGTCAAGGACCAGTTTGAAAAGCTGTAACAAAGTTTGCTTGGATGTAGAATTTTTTAAGACAGTAAGATTTTTTTTTAATGATGCTGCCATAGACATGCAAAATGTTTAACTTGGAAAATGCCACAAAATAGTAGAAATACTGTTTGATTTTATCAGCTATGAAGAAAAAACATCAAACTGTACTGGTGCAGCAAAATGGTGCATAGTCATGTGTTGTAAATATTGCCTAAGTGTTCAGTGGGGGAGTAACTGTAGTGAAAGAAAACACTAAAACTTCTTTTATTATTAATATAATACTGAAGCCCTGTATATTAAAGTGGCTTTAATGTTATCTTGGCTAGCAGATGGTGTTCAGTTTGTCCTATGAACAGCTTATCAATATTTAGGAACAGTGTCTCAAGCACCATAGACTTCATCTACTGTAAAACATCTTGTCTCTTCTTTTCTGACAGGAAACAAAAGCATGTGTGTCAGTGAAACAGCAAAACCGACTGAGTATGGACAATGTAAAGCTGAAAGAGGGTGTTCATGTAAGTGTTTAGATACTCAGCTTCCACGTGGTTTAATGTGAAGCAGTTGTGTTTAGAACTCCTTTGTCTGTTGTCCTTTTGTTGATATGCCTTCTACAATTTACATAAGCATGTACGAGTATGTAAATAAGCCCTTTGCTTCCTGTTTAAAGGTATGATACATGATACCAAAATACACAATTCCATTGTGCCTTCAGTTAACTGCTTACTGTTGCTGTTTCAAGCCTGACATGTTTTAGTACACACGTCTGGCTACCACCTCAGTTTCTTAGATTAAAATAGGTGTTTCCTGTTAGATACAGCATATCCTAAGGAATTTGTCAGTGTCTTCAAGGCAGTAAGCTGCATATTGAACAAAAAAAGTCACCTGCTAAGTCATCTGAGATGCAGTAAATAGGAAAAGCTTATGAACCTTCCAGTGTTAATTGTTAACAAGCACAAGTCTTCATGCAGTTCTGAAATAAAGGGTCTGGGATATAGAACTGCCTAAGATAAATCCTTCATGCTAGGAATGTGCTCATCTACTTCAGACTTTTGTGCTTGCTGTGCAAAGCAGTTTTGCAGGATATGAATAATTTAGAGAAGATCTTGAATTTCACTTTTGTGAAAGCCCCCTAATTTTAGTTTTTCTGAATGCTGATAAGAAATAGACTTTAAAATAGCGTTTTCTGGTTTTAAGATCTAGAACAGCAAAAGAAAATTCTGCATAATCTTGTCTAAATGAATTCAACAGTTCTGCTAAAGAGGCTGGCTCCCACCGACAGAGTTGAAGCTTCCATGCTGCTTTGGGCTGTTTTGTGGTAGTGACAGCCACTCAAAAAATTCCTTTTGACTTACACTTGTGTGTTGTTTCTAAAATTGTAACAATCACCTTTTAATCAGGAGTGCTGAAAGAACCATTTTTTAGTGCTTTCCAAAGAGAGCATGATGTTACAACGCCTTGTTCTGTACCTAAGGAGAAGTGTTTCTACAGTCTTTTCCTGTTAAACTTTTGGTGACATTATCGGGTTGTTGTGTTTAACTTCTGCAAATTCAGGGAAATAAATTGTCACCCTTTGTGGGGGGTCTTTGTAGGTGTGAGAGAAATCTGTATACCTTATTGACTCTCAATTGTTTTGGCTCAGCACTGCCTCAAGGGATTGACATGGGAAAAACGGTAGGCAGGCTTTTAGGTGATCTTAAACTACCTAGATGCAAGTGGGAGCCAAGAGAATGTAGATTCTGATACGTCCAACCTATCTCTGTAGAAACAGTCAGCTCTGATTTCCCACCTTGCTGAATTATGTTCAAGATGTAAATAACCACACTTGAATGAGCCTGAGCATTAAAAGCTTCTGGACATCATGCTTTTTCAGCAGGAGGCTTGCTGATGTATCAGTTTAGATAAGCTGTCTGTGTGTGATTAACTGATAACACAGTAAGTTACAGGAGGCTTCACAGTTCTGTGTCCCTGTGGGTTGTGAGGGTTCTTTTTCTAAAGCTGACAGCACCTACATCCAACAACTCTCAGAACAGGAACTGCAGCTAAACTTTCAATTTCTTGGTTGGTTTTCCCTCCATTCTGATTCAGTTGTCTAACCAACTCTGATTTATAGTTGAACTTGATAGCTCAGGTTCAGTCTCAGTTGCAGTGAGTTTGGGAAGCAGTACTCTATACCTACTGTTCTCCTGTGTAAAGTATGCAGTTTCTGCTTGGACAGTAGGGTTCTTCTCACTCAGGTTTGCTTTGAGGAATCTTGAGTTGCCTGTTGAATACTGGCTTGATTGGGCTGCCTGTGACAAGATTTTTCATGTATTCACTCATGCAACTTTTGATGTTAGTATGGTGGATTCAAAAGCTTTGCCATTTCAAACTAAAACTACAGTAGAACTCAGTGCTGTATGAAATTCCTGAAGCTGTGCCTGCTGATGTTGTTTTGTTGGATTGTTTTTTAGTTAAATACCATCATTAATCTCTCTGATGTAACTCTTTTATTTTTTCATAGCTCCTGCAGTTCTATCTCTTGACAGTGTTCCTCCTACCAGTGCCACTGTAGCAACTCCCAATGCCACTATAGCAACTCCTAATGCCACTGTACTACCTACCAATGCCACCACTGCATCTTCCAATGCCACCACTGCATCTTCTAATGCCACCACAGCATCTTCCAATGTGACCACAGCGTCTTCCAATGCCACCACAACCAGTCCTGCCACCACAGCTCATACTCCTATAGGTAATACAGTAGCACTGAACTCAGAAGGGCAGCAAACTAGGAACTGGTGAATAAAATGAAAGACGGGGGCTTCTTCCACAGTTCAGTGTAGTAGCTTTACTACTAAACATCTGATGTAGAGAATGCATAAATGGTTCCAAGGTTTGGAAGAAGTGGATTTTAGAAAACGCTTAATTATGTTGGCAGGAAGCATTTTCTCTGTTAAAAATCGGCTCAGTCGTAATTGAATTAGTAATTTCCACTAATAATGAATTCTTAGGAGTTTGGGGGTTTTTTGTTCAAAAATTTCTCTGCCAGCTCTACAGTAAAATTCTTAAAAATCATCTAATCTTTAAAAACTTGCTGATCAAAGGAGCTGGGAGATAACAAGTTGGTACTTGATTAGGCTCAGAACAGCTTAATGTACAGCAGCTTTGAGTAAACCCACAAATGTTGACACTTGTCCCAGGCACATAGTGAAATACTGATTAATTTTAAGTAATACTAATCTTTAGGGGAGCAGGGAGAGGTCAGACACCCAGCTTATGTGGCTTGATAATGAAAGTTCTTAGGAGACAGATTTGGTTTAGGTGAGTGGTTTTATTCCAGTGATGGCATTCACAGTTAGTGTTTTGAGGACAGGAGAAGAAAGAGTGTGTATCTCCTGTCTAAAGGTATTACATTAAGTACTTTTTTAGTACAATTAATACTAACTGATTGTAATGGCTGCTGAAGTAGAGTCCTTTGCCTTGATGCAGATTCTCAGTTGTCTTGAAGCAGATCTCTTGATTCTTGTTCAAGTACCAGCATTTATATGAGTGCTTGAAAGAAAAGTCCTTTTGTCTGAGCAAAGAATCACTGATCTGTGGAGAACCTTGAAATATTTGGATAACAATAGTATGCAAGTTTGAAAATAATCCTTATTGCAGAAACTTGGCTTAGCGCCACGCAGCTTACCACCTAAGTTGTGTGGGATAGAGCCTGAGGGCAAAGCTTGTCCTTGTTAAAGCAAAACAGGAAAAATCATTTGTGTAGGAACTTCAGTGCTTGCAGACTTTGCTGTTGAAGTTTACGGTGTGTACATACTGTCTTCTCTCAAACAGCCAACGTCACCAATGCGACTACTCATGCTCCTCTGCCTAAAACTACCATTACTTCCGCTACCACAACACCCACTACTGCAGGTAACTGTTACTACTACCATAATTAAAGCATGCAATACTTAGAAGTCAGTGTCACTTTAAAAGTGTTACCTTGAAAGACTCACCAAGTGGCAACATGAAAGTAGTATTGGTGTATCTGGTGTTGTCACTTCTAACTTTATGGCAAGTCTAATTTTGTTAAGGTCATGTATGCAAGTAGCAAGGTTATGTAGCCTGAGAAATAGAGCTAATTGGTGAGATATAAAAAGTCAGAAACACGTTGGTCAGATGAGATCAGCTAGATGATTTTAATAGTGTGGTTGGAAGTCACTTGTTAACTCCCTTGTCTTTGGGAGGTGGTATTTTGTTTTTGCAGCATAATAATGGGATGCTTTGGTTTTGTTTTTGTTTAATGAAATTGTGCTACAGTGATAGGAATAAGCTGAAGTATTGTATTTCCAAGTCAGTCCTAAATATGCCATTTCATGAAAAGCTCTCACAAAGTAAAGCTCTTTAAAACTACTCATCAGTAGATGGCTGTTACTTCCAGACTTGTATTTGTTGTGACTTCAGCTGTTTTTTTAAGCCTACCTCTTGGGGTAAAGTACAATAGATGGAAGATAACAATTTATTTTAAATTTAAGCAAAAAAAAAAAAAAAACTAGAGCAAGGAGCAGCAACTGGAAAACATGTCTTGAATGTGAGCATATCAATAATATATTCTATGTAAAGGAGGAAGGCTTTGGCTTTTTGAAGTATAAATGAAGTCCAGCTGGGTATTGCTCAGTATTGAAGTCCAGAGCAGTTTGTCTATAAATAGCTCTAGCCTTGTACAAACAGCATTTAATCAGAATTTCAGTACCACTAATCTAAATGCAGATGCTGGCATGGCTTTACTTTAATGATTTTTTTGTTTTCTTATTGGTGTTTTGATGCTTTGAGTAATCCTAATACAAAGAATCCACCACTAAAATCTGTAAAACTGTTGTGAGCATTGTGCACTTAGAGTTTCTATTTTGGTGTTTAACAGGTTCACATACTACTGCGGCTCCTGTACCTGTTCCACGCAAATCTACGTTTGATGCTGCGAGTTTCATAGGTGGAATTGTGCTTGTTCTGGGTTTGCAGGCTGTTATTTTCTTTCTGTACAAATTCTGCAGATCTAAAGACCGAAATTACCACACGCTTTAGGACCTGCCCCTTGGTAATGGACTAGTAGCCCAACACCTGTAGTTCACTGAACCAAAATATTTTCTGTTGCTCATGGAAGACAGCAGTTCATAATATCCTTTAAATCTCTAAAAGAAGACTTTAAATGAATATTTTTGCAACATTATACTTGGCAAGAAGTGATATGAATCTCCTCAACAGGATTACTTGCAATATGCTGCATGGGTTCTAATGGCTGTTTTATTTTCCTTTAGTGGCTGCTGATGTGGGACTTTTCTTGATATGCCAAATGTAGAATGTTCAGAGATTCTTATTCAGTGGCAACACTGTCCAGTAGACAATCTTAAAATGACTTATTCTGAAGGCTAATTTAAACAACATCTGATACAGTATCCCTTCAGTTTGATCAAGATGTGAATTATTAGTGACTGATTTCAGGGAGTGAAATACCATTTATAGTAGTTTATGGCTCTTACAGTGTGTTGCTAGAAAGATGGATAAAAATGTATAACTAGATAATGTCTTAACAGAATAACATAACCCTTTTTTTTTTTTTTTTTTACACAAGAATAAAAGTTGCCTCATAAAATACTTCATTCCAAACAGAATTCCTATGCCATTTCCAATTAATGTTGAAGGTGGATGTAGGAATAATCCTTCTAATGGGGAAATAAATATTAGTGCCTTAAAAGACTAAATTTCAGTAGGCTGTGTGTCCCAGCTATCTCAAAGATAAATAAAACTTTTAATATTAGCTTTACATAGGAATATAGAATACATGTGACTTGAGCATTCCAGGTAAAAAAAAAAATTCCCTAGAATAACTGTCCCTTAGTGATTTTGTTTTAGAGTGAGGAGTACGGTACAGCAATGTTCAGTTACAAACAGAAGCTTTGACTTGTTTACCTTTTGTTCTGGCCTACAAAGACCAACCATAAAACTAGTGATATAATTCAGTTCACTCCCTGTCCAAAAAGGCAACAACTCACATTTATACTTGAAATACTGATCTTTGGGAAATCCTGATGTTTTTGTCATTCAAACAGTTCTTAAACTGGTTGCAAATAATTTCAGGAGTTTGGGTTGTTGTTTTTTTCTTTATTACCCTCCTGTGTGTCTGCTTGCTGAAGGAGCAATTAAGGGTCACTCAGGATCTGCTGATTTGATCCTAGTCAGGATTGCTGTAATCCTGGGACTGCAGGCTGCACCTTTTTTCTTTCCCCTCCCCACCTCCTGGCTTCAGGTTTGTGTCTCCCTGCAGTGAACTGGTTAAGGAAATCTGTTCAGACAAATAGGTTAGGGTTTTTTTTTTTCCCTTGGCTGGATCAGCCATGTGATCTGAGTATCAAAGGTACGTCATCTCCAACGCAGACTGACTTGAGCACCTGTGAAAATAAACCCACAGGAAAAATGGAAGTAGAGATAAAATCAAGTGGTGAAGGTAGCACATAATGCATAGCTTCTGATGATATCCCTCAGTCATCAGTTTTGGAATAATATGTAGTACTGTCTTATTAGTTCTGACTTGACTGGATTTGGCACCCAGTACAAAAATAGCATTGATAGCAGGTAATAGTCATGGCAGTGGAACTTGAATTATGAAGCAAATTAAGTGCACTTCAGTTGGAAACTTCAAGTGTATAGTGTTGCTTCCTTGTGTTCATCTAAGTTTGAATGGCATTGTTTCTATTGTGCTGCATAGAAAACTCAAATTGCTACAAAATGCAGAGGTTACTCACCAGTACTGTACATTTGAGTTCATTAGCTTTTGGTTTTCTAAACAAAACTAAGACAATCAGCTCAGGTTTATGAAAACAGCAGTGAGCAGCCAGTTTTCAGCAACAGTATATATGTGAGTTAGATGGTATATCCTTGGCCTTATTGTGAAATCACTTAAATCTGTCCTTTCCCTATCTAAGAACTATTTTACTACATTTATTTGTTCAAAAAAAAATCCATGAGCTTGTATCCTGTGCTTTGAAGTGAAGAAAATACTCTTTTGAAATATGACAGTTTGCCTTTAGCTCAGCAAAGCAAACTATACCTAGTATACAATTTTTGGCCTCAAAGGGCTCTTTTGGGACACTTGCAGAAAAGTTCTACAGAACACTTCATAGCATGGAAAACATTGCCACAAAAAAGTTGCTCTGTAAAATGTTGCTGAAATGCTTATTCATGAGCTTTGCTAATCCTGATTTAGGTTGCTGATAAAGTATGCTGGTAAAGCAGACTAAAAATAATGTTTAAAGTGCCTTAAAATTGCTTACTCGTTTGCCTCAAATTTTGTTTAAAAGGGTAGAAGGGATACCTTGCCTTAGTTACTAAATTTGTTGTGGTGCCAGCAATTGCTATTTGCCGAGACTTTAGGAAACCCAGGATCTCTGGCATGTACAAATGCCTATCTGAAAAACTCAAGCTTGTGCTGTATCAATTTAATCATGTTCTGGAAGGCCTGCACTACACACCGCTTGCTCATTAGCCTTGCCAGCAGGGTGTAATTCCACAGTTCAGAGTTGTGGCTTGAATTGTTTCCCTTTTAGTTGTTTGGTAGGAGGGGAGGCTGGGTTATACATCTTCACCATGTGCTTGGCTGCCTCACTGTCGAAAGTAATTACTCCTTCGTGAAATGGCAGTATCAGCTGATCTGTGCTGTGTACTAGCAAAAAACCTGAAGTAACAACTTGCAGTTTTTCTTGGCCTTGTGTTTTGAAGTGGAAGGTAGCTCATAGATCTGTAGTTGTACTTGCCCCTAAATCAGTTTTAGGCACTGAATCGTAGTGACTCTTCAAGTTATCTGGCTTTTTCTTGAAGCCAACTTGTGCAAATATCAAGCTGTTACCTTATGAATGTTCTCTGCAAGTGTTGCTGTAAAAGTTTGTATTTTGTCTTCAGTGGAAGAAAACTGAAGCAGTTGTAATCGCAGAACCAAATTGATAAATAAAATCTGTTGAATGGAATTTTACCTGTGAACTTTCTTTAATGTGAGCAATCCCCAAGAGGAATGTCTGCTTGCTGACTTGGGAATTGAGAAATACTAAGGGAAAGAGGAAGAATGCAAGGTTTGAAGAGTTAGCTCCCCTAAATACAGTATGTATTTGTATTTAACAATACTGATTCAGATTTAGAATTATCTCAAAAAGAATTTTCATTCAGCTCATGTTTTTCCATGTTAGCTTAACTCTTGTTTTCCACTTAAAGCCAAAGAGGAGCAAAGTATGCATTAAGCATTACACTCACAACAACCTGTGAGGCTTAATACTTCACTTTCTAACAGCAAAGTTTCTAATACTGGATGTCAGGTGGAAGAGGGGCTGCTGTCTGTGCTTGCACAGAGACTGTTAGAACTTTCATGAAAAAGGTATTGCTCTGAGCCTTATTTCTTTTCTGATTGCACAGAACCATGGGGTAGTTGTGATTGGCAGGGACTTCAAGGATCATCTAGTTTCAACTCCCCTGCCCTGGGCAGGGACACCTTCCACTAGACCAGGTTGGATGGAGCTTTAACATTTCCAGGGATGGGGTATCTACAGCTGCTCTGGGCAACCTCTAGACTCACTCCAACAGGTCTGATGGATGCAGTACTCCAGGTGGGTTCTCACAAGAGCAGGGTGGAGAGCAAAAATCACCTTCCATGACCTGCTGATCACACTTTGCTTGATGAAGCCCAGGACACAGTTGTTCTGGGCTGTGAGTGCACATTGCTATCTCATGTTGGGCTTCTCATTGACCAAAACCTCCAAGTTCTTCTCAGGGCTGCCGTCAATCCATTCACTGCCCTGCCTGTATTTGTGTTTGGGATTGCACTGACCCAGGTGCAGAACCTTGCAATTGGCCTTGAACTTCATAAGGTTTGCACAGTCCCACCCCTCAAGCCTGTCACGGTCCCTCTGGATGACATCCCTGCCCTCCAGTGTGTCCACTGCACCGCTCAGCTCGGTGTCAGCAAACTTGCTGAGGGTGCCCTTGCTCCCACTGTCCATGTCACCAACAAAGATGTTGATCAGCGCTGGTCCCAATACCGAGCCCTGAGGTCACCACTCGTCACTGGTCTCCCCTTGGATATTGAGCCATTGACTGCAGCTCTGAGTGTGGCCATCCAGCCAATTCCTTATCCACCACGTGGTCCGTCTGTCAAATCCGTGTTTCTCCAGTTTAGAGACAAGGATGTCATGCAAGACAACGTCAAATACTTTGCACAGGTCAAGGTATATGATGTCTGCCACTCTTCCTTCATCCACCAATGCTGTAACCCCGTTGTGGAAAGCCACCAGATTGATCAGGCATGATTTGCCCTTAGTGAGGCTGTGTTGGCTGTCACCAATTGCCTTTATTTTCCGTGTGCTTTAGCACAGATTTCAGGTGGATCTGCTCCATCTTCTTGCCAGGCACCAAGGTGACACTGACTGGCCTGTAGTTCCTTGGGCCTTCCCTTTTTGTTTTTAAAAATGGGGTTACTTTTTCGGTCAGTGGAAACTAATCTGGACTACCATGACTTCTCAAATACAATGGATAACAGCTTCATCTGCCAGTTCCCTCAGTCCCCACATGCCAGGGATTTTGTCACTATGCTTGAGCAAGAGAACAGAGGGTATGCAGTTCTGTGGTTGCTGACTGACTAAAATGATAACCAGCTCTGGGGGAAGAAACCTCAGTTTCACATCATGACCTTGATGCTAATGGGGGTAGTGTAACAAGTATGAATGTGTATTGACATAACTCAGTCTCATATGATGAGAAATTGCAAAAAATTTAGTCATAGTTCTGGAAAGGCTGTGTGGGAATGAAGGAAACCTAGAGCTTCCTGATGTTATTAAAATTGCTATGCCTTCCAGAAAATCATCCATCTGCTGCACGCAGTTAAGGACTGAATTCAGTTTTTGTTACAATGCAACACTGAAAGTCTGTGCACAATGGTTTATCCCTATAGTACCAGTCATGTGTTACTGCTCTTCCTTGAAGACAATCTCCTGTAGGTATAACATTTTTTCTAAAATAGTCTTTGAATTTTGCTATATTGAGTAATACTTCAGGTGTTTTAACAAGAAGCTGTGATTACTGGAAACAGCCCTTCCCTTTTTGCTACTGCAATGGCATGTAAATGCTTCTTACTGATGCTATTGCTCTATTTCCAAACTGGCATTTGGTTTCTGGAGTGTGCTAAAATCACATTGGATGGCTTCTCTAGCGACAACTGACCTTGGATAGTTATCACTCACCTTGTCCTTCATTTATTGCATACCCTAAAAAGAACTCATGTTACTTGGTAGCTGAATCCACAGCATTCTGAGAATAAAGTGACTTGTTTTGGTGTAGCAGCAAGCGTGCATGAATTAGAACTTGCCTCAGTAGCGGTGAAGGATGTCAGCCCTGTTCTAGGAATCCTGTATCTCTACATACTGCAGCATTTCTAACACAACTCTGAGCTCTTTTGATCAGTGTTTAACCGATGCAATGCTGTTTAGTTTTGTCTGAATTTAATTCTAGGTCTTAGTTATTTATAAAAATAGTGCTTAAGTGTTTAATTATTTGTGTTCACAAGCATCCAGGCATGTGGATGATGCCAAAAGGCACATAAATTAGTATTGTCACTGATCAAAAGCTGCAATACTATTTGATGTATCTCTGAAAGATACTTTGAGTCCTTTATTGGCTAGGCTATAAAAGCAAGCTTTTTTCCATGCAAGATAAATGCAGATAAACTTATGAACATTCTTCTGTTTTCTTCTAGGTAGTGTAGCATTGTGGAAGGAGCTGCACTTCTTCCCCTTTCTAGGTGGAGGGCAGAGAAAGTGCTAGGGAAGGTCAAGATACTACTTTTGATGAGTCATGTTTAAACAGAGATTAAAGGTTTAGTGTACAGGCAGCAGCCTCTGGGGGTGAGAGCACTGCACTAGGCAGGATGTGGTAGGCAAGGGTTGCAATAGGAAAGCAGTTAAAAAAAACCAAAACACCAGACACCAATGTTTTTCTCTAAGGACTTAGCTGTGTTTTGCACCACCATGTTCCAAGGTTACCACAATCAAAGGAAGCCTTTTAGTTTTAACTGATGTCCTTGCCTTTCTGCACTGTGCTGCACTGTCTGTGAAGGGAGGACATGAAGTGTTGCTCTTTCTCAGATGGAGGATCTGCATCACCCAGTACCTAAAGTGGATTAGCAGATTGAATGACTGGAGCTGGAACTGAACACTGCATCCAGATGCATTGAAGTACATGTGCACAGCACTGGAGTCTTACTGTTTCTCTTTGATTTATGTGTGAGTTATTCTTCTCTTACTTCAAGGTTGCCAGGTTCAGTGGCATTTTCTAAAATGACCTGGAATGACTATAAAATACATATAGGTTTACTTCTGGACCAGCCTTTGTTGCTGTAGCTATGTGAAGACAGTAGGAAGAGACTTTTCATTTAGTTGTAGTAATACCCTATTTGCTGTTCTCTCCTTCCATCTGCTAGGCACCTGGAAGCATAAGTAACATGTAAGAAGTGTCATTAATCATGGCATGGTACTCAAAAAAAGATATTTCTTAGACCATTGCTAACTAAATACCTCCTTCTGGCTCCCTTTCCTTAACCAATTTTTGGAACTTCTTTTCCCCATTTACTATCAATGCATACTGTCACCTTGCTCTTAAAGGTAAATTTTCAAAGAGATTTGATATACTGTCCACATGAAACCTGCCTGGGTCTATACACAAATCACAGCTTGCAGACTAGCAAAAAATTTGCTCATTCTGCAACCATATCACCTTATTATCAATGCCATCATTACTTACTGAATTTGGTCTTAAAGTGTTTCCTCCTCTGTCATTGCTGCTTCTTGGGTCAAAATTCAAAAGATATTGCTGGTACTGCTGCCAGCTTGTTACCCTGGACCTGAGCTGCAGAACCTGAAGAGTTACTAACACAGAGTTAAAGCAGAACTCAAGTAAATGCAAAAGCTGTTATTTCTGACCTCTAAGAAAAGTGTTAGGGTAAAAGAAAATAGAATGAACCCCAAGTTGTGAACATTCAGCATAGTATAGTTGAATAATATATTGCTTATTCTGCAAAAACCAATTAATGGATGATCTCAACAGAAGGTAGGACAAAACCTTTTTGCAAATAGTTGCAACTACTCACAAAACCTGAAGTTGTCTGCCATTTTTGCAGCTCACCCCATTTCAATTCATAGTAATGAGTGTATCAGCAGCATTCATTCCTGCAGCAGGATAGATCTCAGTGAAGCAGAAGATTCCCGCTGCCCCAAATCTGCTTTATGTGACTATTTTCCCCACAACTGTGTCTTTTCTGGTCCTGTTGAAAGCCAAGACTAAAAGCTGTGGAGAGGTGTTAAAAGGTGAAGATCTGTTCCTAGGGACACCAAATTCCCTAGTGAATTCCAGACTTTGATTTAATTTCTGAAAAACAGAGTTGCAGCCACTTAATGCCAACCCTTCAACTACCAAGAAAAATCCCCACTGACTCAAAGGCTTTCCTTGCTATCAGCTTTGATATGATTTAGTCCTGATTATATCTGTGTGCAATGTGATGTGATTGTACCACTTCTTCACCCTGTGTTAGCATCTCCCTCTAACTTTAGCTAAAAATATGAGGCTGTTTTTGCTGCGTACCTGTAATCCTGCACTTAATATGTTAATTGAGACACTTCTCAGATATGGTCCAAGATGTTAGCTGTGGTTAGCTGTTTCTGGCATTATTTCAGCGTGCATGCCCAAGGGACTCTGGCCTTCTGCTGAAGCTGCAGGAGAGCAGCTGGCAGCTGGCCAGAGTGCACAACTACCCAGTCTGGCCAGATCCATCAGGTGTCCACACAATCTGCAGCAGGGCTTTGAGAGGGCTGCCTACACAAACATCACATGAACCCAGAAAGAAGAGCAGCAACTGTTCTACACAGCTGAGACAGGCCAGGACCTAGTGCACTGGAGAGGGAAGAAGAGGAGGATGTGAAAGTGAAAGGAAAAGGACTGGAGAAAATACCTAGAGGACATGGCTCAGACTGCTAATCTGTAGATTATTCTTACAAACTGGCTGAAGTCTTAGTCTCCCTGGGCAATTCCTGAAGTTGACAAATCTGTTTCAAAAACACCTTTGCCTTTACAGTCACAACACAGCTATTGCAAGTAAGAGTTGCCACCCCTATATAGAGAGATCTGGCCAAGCACTATAGGTCTGAAGTCAGGTCAGTGGCACAGTGCAATCAATTTAACAGAAATGACAAATCTTTACATGATGCAAACCTGGATTGCCTTATCAGAAGTACTAGTGTTAATGCTTAAAAAATAGCCATTTAATATTGACTTATTATCTGGAAAATTACTTCTTATACTGTTTGTACTGTGGGACAACAGCTGTGCAAACTTCCTTCTGCCTTTTTGAAATGGAAAAAAATCAAAACTTCACAGTATCCATTAAATATCAGACATAGGAATAAAAATATCAGAGGTGAAAAAGTAGCTACAATGCATTGCAGGGTTTTAATGCATTTCAGACTATGTGTCTATAGTTTGATGGAGCTCCTGTGTTGAGCACAGAGAAATCTAAGCTCCTCAGACAATTTTTCCAGCTCTGCATCATTAACAATAGTAACTCACTGCAGGAGAAAAAAAAAAAATTCCTGTCACAGCTGCTCTCCTTGTGCTCAGTGGCATCAATGTGACTTACAAGTTTTGCACCAACTTTTCTCTGGAACTCAACTGGCTTAAAGCCAGAGAAGCCAAATATTTTTGTGCATTTATTAAAAGTATGTCCCATTTCTTTATTTTCCCAGATTTGCTTTGTGTCTTGTCTTTAGCAGTGCACTAATGAGCATTTCTCAGTTTCCTGCAGCAGGAACAGCTAACACTTTCCTGCAGAAGGAAACTGTAATTAAATTTGTAGTACTCTATATTCTTCATGGCATAGAAATGGACCTTGAAAGATCATTGAAGTTTCTTCCTGTTACTGAACTTACTAGAAATTCAGGTATTGCCCATCAATTTTTCTGCATGTGTTTGTAAGACTGACAGTAGGAGTTTAATAACACAGAAAAAAAGCAGCCACTTCAGACAAGTAGGAGTATAAATCCCTAATCAAGCTTTTAAAACTACATGAATTACATAAGCATTACCTTTAAAAGCTTCATAACAAACAGCTGAGAAGAAAGAATTTTGTTAAAAGGTTTACGTTCCAGGTAAATTCAGTTAAGGGCTAGAAAGCTCTCATTGCTGTCTTGAAAGCCTCTAAAAAACTCCCGCAATCATAGGCATCTATCTACCTGAATTACAAGGATACTGCCTTGTTTGACTGCCCCACATGGTTTTCTAAGCTGTTCCAAGAACAGAACCACTACTGAAGCCTGATTTCCTACCACTTGGGATCCTTTATCTCCCAACTGCCTCCCCCATAAATGGTAAACAAATTTTATTTCCCATGATATCCCTACAAAGCAAAAGATAACACAAATTGTGGTTTAAAGTTATTAACTGGGTGTGTTGTGCTGCTTCAGCAGCTGTGGTGTCAGAAAGCATAAATATGGCTTTTGAGTTGTCTGACTTTTCCTGAAGGTTGTTTTTGGTCTTTCTCCTCTACCTAAATGCTTTCATTACAGAGCAGGTCTTCTCTTTTATATTTGGCTTAAGTTGCCTGTTCCTTCAAAGGTTAAAAAGGGATTCAGAGACGTGGACACAAAACTCACAACCTGTCTTTACCTGCAGTCGCATTCCTCTGGGAAACTGCAGGTCCCAGATCATAAATTTGACAGTGTAGTTCATCAACCTGTCTCCCAATCTAAACTGCACTCTTGGGTTAACTGACTTTGTATCTAAAAGATGGTAAAAGGATTAATGGCAGCAACAAAACTTCATCCTCCAAAGGCTCTGCCTCAAAGCAGGGGCCTAGATTTAAAGGGAAAGATGTCCTTGTGTACTCATGTGAATGAGTGGCTATCAGTTCTCTCTGGTTGAAATAATCCATAATTACACCTTTGCTAAACATACCTTTAATCCGTCTGAATGCAAAGTACAGCATGAATAGTGCAAATTGACATTCTCATTACTGTTTAATAGGAATCTGGATTTCAGGCATTGCTGGAGGGAGATAAAAACAATAAAGAGGCCTTTTCCTCACTGTTCTCTGCAGATAACCCTAATTAGACAAGGCCCTACATCCATTTTCAGGGCAGAGGTGTGTGGAAGAAAACAGCAGCTCTTTCCTCACCTCTCACACAGACTGTAATTTGCTAACTGAATTTACATTTGAGGTTTGTTAGTGTTAATGACCACATAGGTGCTAGCTGCAGCTGAGACTGTTGTGTGGCAATAAAAGCATGTGCACTGTAGTTACTCTTTTCTGTTCTGCTCTCCTCAAAGGCTGATACAGCTGTTGACATCTCTGATCTCTCGAGGGGTTATTTTTTAAACAAAGCAAAACAGTTCAGAGTCCCATCAAAGATAGACACCTACAAAATCAGTGGCCTCATGTGTCTGCACCAACTGCTGTGGATGTGTAAAAGTCTCTCATATGATTTTGTTTGGCAAACGTGCCAGAAGCCTGAGAAATGATTTCCAGCAGAATGGCATTTGTCATCCTGACTCTGAAAAACAAACAGTTCATGCTTTCACCTTGATGCTTGAAAAGATTAAAGACAGAATATATTTAGCTTGATTTGGAGGAGAGACATTCAGATACACTTAGAAAGCTTTTTTCTCAATAGACCAAAAAAGCAAGGGTAAGGAGGCTTTTGAGGCAGCAAAATTGTCAATAGATGGATTCATGTAGTTCAAGTCTAATCAAGTGGTTTCCAAACAGTACTTTTTTTCTGCAGGTTATACTACAAAAGAAGCACTGCACATTTCACAGCCAAGAGCCTACTCTACCAACTGTGCTAAACACAGAGACTGTATTTACTTGACCAAAACAGTTTTTAAATTGAAGCAGTTAAAGCTCTACAGCACCTTTTACCTGGAGACCATCTTAAGAGTGAATCTGATTTCAGTTACACTAAATCAATGATTAGCAAATGTGCACTAAGATTTAGACATCAGTTCAGTACAATGGCATCAGTTCAGTGAAAACTAATGCCATTTTTGTGGTCTGACTGGATTAAAGCAGTTGCCTTCCCAGTACATTCATTTGGTAGTCCGAGTTTGGGGAACAGTGTTGTAACATGTGACAATGTGAAACAGAGTAAGGTCAGAGAGTTCATGTCCAGTATAGAGCAGATAAAGCAAAAGGTCAGACAGCTCTGCAGTACTGGTCTCAAAGCCCTGCCTGGAAAATGTCACAGACACTGCAGACCTGGGAGCATGGCTCCAGCAGGGAGGCAGTGTCCAAGTGAGGCTCCAAAGTTCCTTGTTTAGCCTGGTGATGAGAATGGCTGTTATGGCAGAGGCCTGGGGCACATCCAAATCCCACAGAGCCACCAAACCCAGCTGGCTGCTGCTTTAGCTGCACCACCCTCAGTCTCCCCAGGGCTGCCAGCATGTTCTGTCTGACATTGCACACCAATTCCCTCTGCACCAGCACCTTACACAAATTCTTTGGCAGTTTACCTCCAAAGTATGGAGAATACTGCTCACTTTCTAGAGCAAAGATACTGACCCAGGCTCAACAGGATGGTCCTGAAAACTATCAGAAAGACAGCCATAGAATCATACAATATGCAGGGTTGGAAGGGACCCATCACTATCCTTGAGTCCAACTCCTGGCCCTGCACAGCACTATCCCCAAGAGTCACACCATGTGCCTGAGAGCATTGTCCAAACCCTTCTTGAACTCTGTCAGGCCGGTGCTGTGACCACNTTGCTTGATGCACAAGATGCCACCAACAAGTGGACCATGATCCTAAAGCCCCCAGCAGGCAGGGCCCAGCACAGTGCCAAGGCTCCTGCTGCAACACATATCCAGCACACTTGGATGGCTACAGAGAAGCTCTGAAGTTCAGACACGGGAAGGGACACACTCAGATATGTGGTCAGACAGTGTTAAAACTTGAGACATCTCTTCAGAAATGCAAATATTTCCTCTTTTCAACTCTGCATTATGAGTATATCTGCTGCATTTCATTCTTGTCCCCTTTTTGTTAAAGACAGTATGTTTTAGAAGGTTTTTGAGCTTCCCGCAGAGGCATTTCAATCTCTGCTCTTTTTCTTCCTTCTCTTCAAGCAGCTTCTCCATGATTTTAGCTTTCATTGCACAGATTACTTGTCTCTTGGCAGTTCTTGGCTGTTTGTTCCTTCCTCTATACTACTTCCAACAGCTTTTGTTTCTAAAACATGCAATTATAAACACTTCAAAGTTAGATTGCTTTACCTCACTTCCCATACACACCTTTTTGATTTTCTTTTAAACCCTGATGATCAATCCTCAGATGTCATGCCCAGCTGAGCCGAATGAAGAGAGATCCAGTCCCACATTGTCTTCATTGGTACTGAAGGTAAACAAACCTGAATTATGCTAGTATCTAAAAAACCCAGTCAGACCTAAACCCAAAATAAAATCTGGGTTGTGAAAATGGGGAGCACTAGGGAAGGGTAGGGTGAGTTAGGAACAGAATGCTGTATTTATATCATTGCTTGTTAGAGAGAGAAGTCTCAAAATAACATTCATGTGGAGAACTCATTCAATTGCAAATAAAAAGTTCAGTTGCTTCCAATTTCCTCATTCTGTTGTAATTTGCTTTCTGCAACCAGCCTCTGTTCCGCATGTGAAACTTGTTTCTAAAACAACATATAAAAAAGGAAAGAGGGGGAAAGTCAGCACAGCTTTTTCAAACATTGCTGTTTATGCAGTTTGTAGAGACAGACAGTATGGCTACATGTTAGAATCTGTTTGTCAATTAAATGAAATGGTATTACAGGCCACCCATATCAGGACAAATCCTCCTGTAGAGCCAAGGGTTGTGAAATGAAGCTTGCTGTTGGTAAATACCATCATCATAATGGTAAGAAAGGAATTTGGAAGAAAGGAAAGAACCAGAAGCTGATGTCAGAAATCAAAAGAAAACAAAACCAACAAAAGCTGCTGCTAGAAAGATGATAGATGCAGTGGGTCTTCTAGAAGTAAATTGACATCTTGTCAGTGAAGAAAACCAATTTATTACCCAAAGGCAACTCCTCTGAAAAATCTGAACACACAGAATTTAAAGCAGTCCTGGCCCAAACATTTTTCACTGGGGAGCTCTCTAAGCCTGACTAAGGTTGGAGTTTCATAGACTGATAAGCTCAGAATGGTGCAATCGATCTACCAGATATGATTTTTTGATATCACCTTTACCTTCATTATCCTTGCACTGGAATGAATAAGTTGGTTTGGCTAATCCATGTTTCCCACAAAGGCATTTGTTTTTGATGATACTCCCTTAGCCATGTTGTCACTGCTTATTCACATTTTGAAAACATTGTTTCTAATTTCCCCTTTTTCAATTTTTCTGGCCTCAACTTTGAAGCTTCACCTTTCCCTAAGTACCTTTTAATGTCTGATCTTCTTTCCCAACATAATTATCTGTAGACTGTAGGCATGTCATTCTTCTTTCAGATAGGCTAAACAGATTGAACCCTCTACTAGAAAGCATTTCCTGCAGCTCTCAATTAATTTTTGGAACTCTTCTCTGTACTCCTTTATTTTTTTCTCATGGTTTTATGTAGTACACTCTGGAACCAGCAGCAGTATTTCTGTGTTGTACACAGAGCTACAAACTCTTTTTTTACTATATCTGCACTGCTATCCTTTTTATAAACTAAAAGATTGTCGCATCGATCTTTTCCAGTACCACACTACACAGCCAGTCATCTGTCTGTTAAATTCACTGTCCTGTCCAGGGATGCAGTCACCCAGTTCTGCACAAGCCCTGCTTTCTTCTCGTTCTTCATCTAAGCAGGCACTGAAATACTTCTCAGAGGGATAACCAAGTTACTGAGTTACCTGTGTGATTCTGTACTCCTGCTCTGCCCACACTGTTATTCACTGTATGTGCCTTATCAAATTCACTAACATTCCTCCCCAGATATGTCATTGGTTATTTTTATAATCTATACTTTTATATTTATTTCCAAGCCACTGACAAAAATATATACTGATAGCTCTGCTACCAACCCTTGTAGAAACCCATCAGAAACCAACTAAATTTAATGAAAATAATGCATTTTTTTATGCCAAAAAAATCTAGCTCTCAATCCATTTAGCATTTTTATTGATATGGTGTGATACTGAAATTTAAAATACAAAATTTATGTGCCTCTAACCCACACGGACCTTCCCAATACATATTACATCTCTAGTGTAATGTTTATCTATCTAACTTGTAATTTTATCAGCGGAGTGAAATGAGGTTGGTTTGACAAGACTTATTTTCCATATATAATGTTGCCTGGCATTAAGTACATTGCAAGTGAAGGGTGTGCTTTTCAGTCTGACTTTGAGGAATGGAGCATTTCAGCATGGGCAGCCATGTGTAGAAGTGAAAGGCAGCTTGCTGGCTTAGTGATATATCCATGAAGGTGTTCAGATTGGAAAAAAAAACAAAACAACCAAAAGAACATGTAATTAATTTCTTCTGGTTTTAATGGCAACATCTCTGAATGTTTCCTTGAAATCTAATGAGTGGGTAGAAGACTAATAACCTCAAGATCTGTAATTTAATTTTTTTAGAAATCTGTGGAATAGAATATTAATAGTGTCTTTTGCACTACTAAACCATACATCCAGCACTGTTGATGACATATGTAAATGCAGTGCCTGTAAGTGTCATTTTGGTATGTGACTCGAACTTCTTCCAAGATGCTACAGTTTTTTTTCCCTAGTTCTCTCTGCCTGGGATGGTGAGAACACTCAGACAAACACATTGTTTCAATGCTATAAAATGCACATCCAGCTTCAGTAACTATTACGTAGCTAGTTTTTAATCCATTTCTCTCCTAGAATAAGGGCAGGCAAATTCCTCGTTAAAGCAAGTGAGATGGAGAGGAGGATTCAGGAACTGTTGAATTCAGGTACCAGTTTATGTAGCCATTTCTTTAGCTTGACAGTGTCTGCTTGAGGTTTTGCAAGAGCTTTCCTTACAGACATGAGCTGCCTCTGAAACTGAACAGCATTCAGACACTCTTCTTTGTTTTGAAGACCTTCCTGTAAATAGAAAGCACATAACAGAAACAATATAAGAGCAGTCATGTTTTCTCTTTTATAGAGAAGTGGGTTTCTGGAAAAGTAAGTGTCTCAGAGAGTTTTGAATAAACTGGGATTGAATTGTTCCTATCTTCTAACAAAAGCTGGACCTTTTTAAAAGCAGAGTGGGGAAGAGGACGGACAAGACGGGTCCTCTAAAGGGGAAAATGTAAGATGATCTTTCCTATGGGTACAACTGCACGTCTGTAATTATATTTACGTGTCAGCAATTCAAGTTCTTGTGTGCAAATAAGCTCAGAGCAATGCAAAACTTGATCTTTCTTATGCCATAGAAAGACTTGTCCATCTACTAATCTGTTTATCCCTTCATTGTCTCTAAAGCAAAAATGTGTGTGATGAAGCTTGTTTTCCTTCCAGGCAGGGTCTTTTTGTTTCTTTTAAACACAAACATAAATGTGTGTGTATATATACATCTTACTGTGTCAGGCACAGATTCAGCAGCCCTCTCTCCTTTCCCAGCCATTTGAACTGGAAAAAGCAGGGTCCAGGATCCTCTGCAGTTGGAGTGGGGAACTGTGAAATACAAATTCTTAGATCTTTGGGGTCATTCCAAAGTCAAACACTAGAAAGTTCTGCCAGAGTGAGATGAGCTAGTTTCTAATTTTAAAAAAACCAAATTCTCCCAATAATTTTTCTCAGTTTCATATTTTTCTTTTAAATCCTATGAGTAAAGCTCTCATTTCTTATTTAAATCCACAAATTTTCAATAATTCAATCAATTTTTGACTGAGCTATTTAGTAAAATATTCTGATGATTTAGCATCTCCCTGATACAGCTGAACTAATTGTATGCACATCCATTTTATTAGGGGTTAAAATTAACAAGCACAGAAAGCCCATTTTGTTTTCACCCTTTTAAAGTTAACAAATATGATCCATTCTGCTTTCCTTTGTTTGACATGTGCAGCTAATTAGCCTCTATAACAATCAATAGCCTGTTTGTTCAATCCTAATCAGCTTCATTTAAAGCAGTGAGGCACTTTTCTTTCCATCCATCTTTGCTTTAGTTTAATTTAGTAATTTTTGTCCTTAATCTTGTATTTCTTTAATTAAATTTATAAACCTCTTTCTGTGTTCTGCTTCGCTTAAGCAGATACCAGTTGAAAAAAAGAAAATGAACGCCACCACTTCCCAAACAACAGTCTAGTTCATTTTCACTTCATGTCTGCCTGTCTTCTCTTTCATACCTTCTGGTCAGTTATGAAATAGTAAATTTTGGTGCAATGTCATAATTTATTTTCTGAGTCAACGACAGAATTGGGAATACTATAGGCTACACATACTTCCTAAACTCTTGCTTCAAGCAAGCATCAGAGATTTGTTTCACATTCTTCCCATCTGAAGATCGCCACTATACCCACAGTACAGTGGGGGAAAAATACTGAATTTTTGCCTAAAATCTGCAGTTACCAGGAGCTCCTATAGGCTCACCGTTATTCCATAAACCTCTCCAATCTGACCACGAGTTTTACAAAAAATTAGACAAAAAACCAGATGAAATGGTAAGGAAATATCACCTTCTCAGCATCTCTGAGCTTAGCAGAGAGCTGTGCCTTCTGAGTGTTTTGCTTCCAACAGTTCAGAGCCTTTAGCTTACACAGCAGCTTGCTAAGCCTGATATTGCCATCCTGCACAAGCTGCAGCTGTTCCTGCTAAAGAAGACATTGGTAAGAGTAGACCCACAAGGATAATTTCTCCAGGGAGCAACGTGGTTTGGAAGTAAATACAATTGTAAAAGCATGCAACTATTTATGTCTCATTTTAACTTTCAAATGCTCAAACTTTGCAGTATAAAGCAGTGCAGCCTTTGGCAATAAATTTCTATTACTGTGTCTCTGGGGAAACAGGAAATGTGAATGGGAAAAAATTGAAGAAATTTAATCCAAAAAAGCAAGCAGTGAACTCCTCCAAAATGAAGCCCTCTTAATGGTAATGAACACTATTATGCCAAATGGGGATTATGGTTCACACTATATACGTATACTTGGTCCACCCTAATTACAGTGTCCTTAATAGAAACAAAATTAGTGGATTCATGAAAAGTATAGTCATCAGGTTTTCTTCTTCATTGCTCCAAATAGCAGACTTGCCCAGAGAAGCTGGGGATGCCCCAACCCTGGCAGTGCTCAAGGCCAGCCTGGATAAGGCCTTGAGCAACCCAGTCTAGTGGAGGGTGTCCCTGCCCATGGCAGGGGGGGATTGGGCCTAGATGGTGTTTAAGGTTCTTTCTAACCCCTTAACATTCTATGATTCTACAACTTCCTGCTGAAAACTGTTACAGAGGTTCCAAAGGACTGCTGGAGGTCCTGGCCCTTCTGGCAGAAGTGTCTCTGCAGAGAAGCTCTACCATTCAGTGTCCACTTACCTTCTTAGCCTTTGGGCTCAATATTAATTTTATCTGCAGCTGGGCTTTAGCCTTCCTAATTTCACCACTATGGGTCTGAACTCCAATACTCCACCTCTGTGTCCTGCCCATGTTTCTACTGTTTGCAATCTTCCTTTTCGTATTTCAGTTCCTCAAGAAGCTCCCTGCTAAGGCAATCAAGACCAAATTTCTGCTAAAATCCCTGGTCTTCTTGCATAACAGGGTAGCTGGTTATGAAATATCAGTTTTATTTAAAAATCAACCAGTTTTCCTCTGCACTGTTCCTCTCTTGGCAGTTTTTCAGGGATTCTGCCTATCAATTCCCTAAATAAGTCACAGTCCACTCTCCTGAAGTCCCAAGTCCTAACTCTGCAGCATAATTTTGCAACCTTTCTCCTGATCCTGAAATAATTTATTTTGGGAGTCAATACAGCCTCAGATAGTTTTCCTTGTTTGTGAGCAGCAGAAGTAGGGATTCACCACAGCTGGCTCCTCTAGCATTTGCTTTTAAGGTATTATCACTAATGCTACCTAGGAACTGCCTCAGCTTTCACAATGCTCTTTTCCCCTTCCAGTAGATTTCCAGATGAACACCAAGACCTCAAATCAAAACCACTTTTCCTATCCCCCTATAGACAGATCCATCCAATTTGTTCTCTTGACCAGGCAGACTGTCACAGATTCCCCACCGCAGTCATTAATCCTCACTAACATTCCTGCCTCCTCTGACCGTGACTCACAGGCTGTCAGTAGCGCATCTCCACACTCACTCACAAGCTTTGTGCAGGGAATGAACCCCTTACAGAGAATGCAATCCTCGCTCCTCTTCTTCCCTGCGGATCCTTCGTGAGCACCCTGCAAGCACCCCTGACCATGGTGTGCAGCAGCCCACCAGGTTCCCACAGCTCTGCTCAAACCACAGCCCTCTGACTGCATGTGAGCTCCACACTCTTCATGTCCACTGCATCTACACACTGTCCCTTCCAAGAAGGGACACGGAGGTCTCCCTGCAGCCTTCTCACACACTGACCTCTTCCATTTCCGCTGGTTCCTCGGTTACTTCTGGGTGTCCCCACCTCCCAGGAACATTTGGGGTGTTGAAAGCCCTTCTCACTCTGATGGCATTGCAGTTACACCCTGCTTCACAAGCTTCTCTGCTTGAGAGAGCTGCAGACATATTTCCTTTAGACAGAAGCACATAGCCATTATCCATTTGATCTCATCTGTATTCACTGGCTGACTACCATAATTTCAGCACAAATTGAACTTTGCTGAGGAGGAATATGTTTGACTATAAAAGGAATTGATTTGGAAGTTGCAACTTGGAAACAACTTTCCAGGCATTAGTTTATAATTCCCAGAAGATCAGTTTTGGGGGCTCTTTTTCAAAGCATAAAGCTGAATATATTTTTATTCTAAATAACCACTAGTGTGAAAAAGGATTCTGCCCCCATTCTATTATGTGACCAGCCTGCACAACAAGAAGAAAAAATTCCCATCAACAGATTTATCAGGGTCACTGAAACACCACAGTCTCTTTCCCCTGCCCAGAAAAGGGACAATGGCAATACCTGAAAATGTTGACATTATGACTGAACATGTGTTCACATTTATACTTCCTCAGATTCAAGTTCAACCTCTATGATGCTCACCTGTGTAGAAAGCATGGTGTTGGTTTCATTCAGAACAGTCTGAAAGCAGAGTTTTAAAATTTAGAACCAAATTCAGTTCAAACACATGTAGTTATTCAGGTTCTAAGGGCACAACATTTTTGCTCACAACTCTTGGAGCATAAGCACACAAAGATTTGTGACAGGAAGTCACGAATTAACAGAGTCTAGTGATGGATCACCTCCAGCTCTTTACCCAACCTATGTGCCAGGCAGAACGCAGCAACAGAAGCTACCTTCAGCTAGTTCAACCAGCATACTATCCTTGGTTACTGACACACATATGTATTTCCTTGCTTTGGAAAAATGTTCTTTCAAGTCACCATTATTTTCAGTGGAGCCAACCTTTTCCTTCAGATCAATCATACTGTTGACTTGTTCCTTCTCACTTCACTCGTTGATTTCAAACAGTCGTGGCTCAGTGCTAAGGCAATAGACATCCGACTTTCTCTGCAGTTACAAACGGAACCTGTAAGAAACGGAGTGTGCACATATGGGAAAGCGACGTTCAAAAGGTTTCAAAAGTCTCTCAACTACAACCAGATGGTCTTTCTTCTTTACTATTTTCCTAGAATCAATGTATCAGGAAGACAGAGCAATATTCTTCTTGCCTCCAGGCACTAAAAAAAATGGAATTTCAATTGTGTCATTTGCAGGCGGTCTATTGGCAGTCCTGGGATGTATGTATTTAAAGGAAGTAGCAACACCATGGCGAAAAATCAGGCTCTCTGGTGAAAACTGGATTCACTCTTAGGACTGCAAAAGTAAGCACAATATTCCTCAAGTCACTATTGACATTAATGGGCTCATGTACCATCAAATCAAAACTCTGAGGATCTGAGGCAGGTAGTTGCCCTCTGGTCCCAATCAGGTCAGTTTTTATAGACTACATTGGGAAGTCTTACTTTTGTCAAGTAATGAGATACGTAGCCCCAAAGAAATCAGTGGGCTACTTGAAAACAAAGGCATTGTTAGAGTGAGCAATACAATTATGCAGCAGACATAAAGTTTCCAAGAAAAATAATGCAGAATATTACAAGCTGAGGTATATCCAAAATATTCCCTCTGCTGTAACTAAAAAGAGCTTCCATCACTCTCTCTAATGTGGTACCTGTTCCATCGAGAATCCATCTCTCTCAGAGAAGATACATTATTTTTCCACCAGACGTTTTTACAAGATGCTTCTAGCAGCAGGAGACAAATGATTCACATATTCATCCACCTGGCACACTGCAGCAATTTATTCCTTTGAGTGCTACACTTGTGGTGAGTTATACAGCAGCACAGAAACATTGATAGAGTACCCCCTCTTATTTCATACTTTTAGATGGACACAAGTCACAAAAACGTTCTGCACTAGTGATTCATATTCATCCTGTACTTTTCTAACCTGCTCTTTGAGACCAAGATTTTCTTCCTCTAAGTCACTGAGCTGGGCTCTGAGAGCAGTTATTTCTATAATCATCCCATGGCACAGCCCCACAATCTATCACAGCAGAGAAAGTGAATGAGCAAAGCTAGAGATGAGCAAATACCACAGCCTAAGAGTAAATGATCCAGAGCTCTGAATATGCTGCATGATACCTATTTAATTAGAGCAAGAATATTTTCCTGAGTGGCTTGGTGAAAATAATCCATTGATGATATGGAATAATCCATTTTGTTAATCTCTGTTGGTTGGACAGAGACACTTATTCCCTGGAAGCAGCAGGAAGTTCATGACCAATATATGAAGGTGGCACCTGCTTGAGAAGGGAGGTTGGACTAGATGACCCACTGTGGTTTTTTCCAACCTTACCCATTCTGTGATTCTGTAATTCTGTGAAATGTGTATGTTTCATACATAATCTTAAAATGTCTGTTTCTGGTCATCAGAAAAGAAAGATTTCCTCACTAGTAGGTATGAGAATTGACAGAATGAAATGTGTGCTGAAGACAGAGGAGCAGAAAGATGGGGGAGCAGGATTAGGAAACCCAATTTTAAAAGAAGATCCTGTGCCTGGTTCTGCTACATCAGTGAGCCCGTCCTCCCATAGCATAATGTCCCCTGCCTCCAGAGAGAAAGTTGGAACAACTGTGACCAGGCTTCTTCCAGCAAGCTATGAGGTAATGCATTTACCAGAACAAATATCCTCTTTCTGATAAGCTTGTACATACAGACCATTTAATATATGATAAAAACAATTGTGTGTTCCATTTGTTGGTATTTGACAATCCACCTACCCTCAGAAAGGGCACACAGATTAGCACAAATAGGAAGGTATGTGATAGAACTTAAACAGATTTAAATGAAAGTAGTGAAATTTCACACGGGTAGGTCATTGCTAGGTACAAAAGTCTGGTCATTCTCATACCCCTGAACAGCACTCTCAAGCAGATGAACACAATGCAGGAAAGCTAGAAGTCATTCTTAGCATATTACATTACTCAGATAAGAAAGAGGCACAGCTGCAGGCTGTGGGCTCAGAAAACAGCACAGTCTGCTCTCAAGGTTGCCTGGCACCTCTGCATGCCAGATCTAAGCATTAAATGCTAATAACTTCACTGGGTTCTTGTTGAAATTCTTGGGGGTGTTTTGCGGGGGGGTGGGGGGGGATTTGTCTTATAACAAACATTACTGTAATAAGAGATTTCTGAAAAATGAATGTTGGGGGAAAATACATGTATCTTAGCCCTGCTTAAAAATTCTGGTGATCTTTATTCAGAGCAGCACTAGCTTTCCTCTGATGTGGGTCTCTTTTTTTCCAAAATCAGCAAAAAGAATCCTAAGACTCTAGTGGAGAAAACAGAACAACCCACAGGGTTCATATATGTTCTTCAGACACTTTTTAGTTTTTCAACTATCTGCCATCCCATTTTAGATGATCTTGCCTGAATCTTTCTTGTGGCTTCTAACACCTTCATGGAGCATCTGAGCTTGCTCCCAGACCTGCAGTGGCCTCTGTTAATTGCTTTAGGATAGTGAGAAGTGGAACTGGGAGGGGGACATCTCTTCTGAGGTTGAAGCAGACCCCAGTGACATTAGGCAGCTGGTGACCATGGGCCACTTCCTTTGAATACAATACAGGTGACACGGATTTGGTGGTGGTGGGCTAGCAAAGTGGAGGGAGTGGGGGGAGACTCCGCTGTCCACAAGCTACAGGAAAGTCCAAATGACTCCTCCTGTATCTTTCCATCCAGCTGAAAACTCACATGCATTTCCCATTTTCTCTCTCACTTGAGCCTTCTCAAACATATGGAACAGGACAGTGAAGTCAGGCAAAAAGGAATGCCGCCAGAAAGACACTGCACAGAAAAGGATATAGGAGCAAAAAAAAAAAACAAAAATGGAAAAAGCATGAGAAAATGCAGCAAAAAGACCTCGATAAGAAGCCCAGAGAAGACCTGAAATCATGTAGTCAGTAATAAGGCCAGATTAGAATAGGAGCCCAGGAATTAAATTAAAAGTGCAGGTATTCTAACACTGCTGTGCAAACATCCTTGAAACCCAAGAAGCCCTGTCCCTAGTGCAGGTTTCTGTAGAAGCTGACATGCCTGTAACAGTGGAGTTTGTGTTGATGGACCCCTGCCTCCAAGTCAGCTAACAGATTACATGAATGTCACGATTCCACAAAATCGCATTTCTGATTTATTGGCTGAGTTTTCTTCTTTTCAAAATTCCACCCACACACAGTAGCTATCCTGAAACACACAACTGAAGCCGCAAAGTCAGGGGCTCAGAACTCAAGAGGAGTTGGTTCTACAGACATAATGCAGAATACCTTGTACTGACCCTGCAGTGCCTGACCCACTTCTGTTTTCTGCCTCAATCAACGCACAGGATTGAGTTGCTCTGGGAAAATGCCTTGTGGAGGAAGAGACCTGGCAGTAGGAGTTCAAGTTAGAAGGTTACCAGTGTATCATCCATTGTGAACGTGAACCAGAGAGCAGCAGGCCTCTGCCTTCAAGTTATCTTTGTTTCACCAGTCCTTCTGGCATGACTACGCAACAGCCCCAGAGCCTCCGTGCCTTCCTTCTCAAAGGCTGTCACCATGTGTCTGTACAGGGGGACTCTGTCCCAGCTGAGACCACTCGATGGAACACCTTCACCAGCCTGTGTCAGAGCTGTGTCACTTGGGCTGCCACCTTCTTCCACTGCGTGCAGGTCCGGAAGCAAAGCACAAAGATGCACAGTGACTGTGCTTGTGCAGCCCAGCTCCTCTCCAACAACTTCCCAGCCAGACAGCTTGGCTTTAATTTTTACTTAGCAACTGCCTCCCACCCAAAGAAACCACCTTCTCCTCTTCTCAGAAAGTAGGATCAATGCTGTCAGCATACATGTTCTTTTTGGTAAATGATGCTGCTGCAGAAGAATATTTTCATAAATCATGGAGTGGGGCTCAAAGTTGCTGCACTCTCTGGCCATGATGTCACAGTCCGGTACAGTGAGACACTGCTGTAAGGGACTTTTTAAAAAATAACTCAGGAAAACAAAGTAAGAAACCCTGTGGGTGGCCTGAGTCACAAGGGTTGCTATATACAGCATACATCAAAATGAAATATGGTCACTTTATAGTAAATGAAGTGCTTCTGCAATACCAAAATGAAGCAAAATCAAATCATTCAATGTAAAATTTTGTGCCCAACCTACAATTTCACTGAACTAATGGAAAACAGATTTGCCATTTTTTTGATTGCTTCTAGCTGCAACTATATAATGTTGTTTTTTCCATCTGAAGTAAAAGAGAATTTTCACTAGAGAAATTAAATCACCAGCACAGAAAGTGCCTGGATTGCAGTTGGGCCCCAACATCCCTTCTCTCACTGAAGAATGTGGTTTGTGTTTTTTACCAGAAGTGTTCGTATCTTCATAAATATTTTTTTCAAATTTCCCTGAAAGAAACTAGTTCTGCTTCCTAACATCATGACTGACCCCTGATTTAGCAATGACTCAGGAAGAAGAGTTCCCGCTACTGATTCTGTGAATAAAGTCCTGCAATCCTGCATTGCAGTTGCATATAAGCCTCCAGCTCTAACTCATCTTCCCATTATTACAGTCCTGAGAGCTGAAATAAACCCGTCAGAAGGCAGCTGGGCACTGCCCAAGTTTGCTGCCAATGCTGCTATTACAAACCAACATAATCTACATCTAAGCTCATAAGCTTAAGAAATGTGTTTCTCTTTTAGGTCACTGATTGACAAGAGCTTTAAGAAATAAAGCTGTAAACATGATTTAGCTGTTGCTTAGCTAGAAATGCAGAGTATGTACCTCTATATCTGATTCCTGGTGGTTATCCATCAACCTTTGAACAACTGTTTCAACTATCTGTGGGTGTACAGCTGAGAAATTTTCTTGCTTTACCTAGTGTTTCCAGAGCTCTGCGGGGACAGAGGTAGAAAACAACAACAACAGAAAACCAGAATAAAACCACACATCAGTGGGTATCACTGTCATAAAATATTGATCCTTCAGTAATCCCTGGGATTTGACACTGGGTGTGCTTTATAGCTTAGTGCTTCTCAGCTTTCCTAAAATGTTTACAGCAAAAAGTAAATGTCATTGCAAACAGATTGCAAAGCCTGTATTGAGCAGCAATATCAAATTCATTCTGGTATCAAAGCCAAAATGCAAATTCGTTACAGACCAGTTCTGTCAATAATGACCTGGCCCACAGTTGTATATTAGAGTTCTCTGTAAGTATTGAGAAAAGAATATGGCTTTTGTTTGGAACTGAGCATTTATGTACACTAACTATTGCTTCCTGCAACCACAACTAGTGGCAGTAGGGCACATTTTTCTTACCTTTTATTTCCTCTTTTTCTTTGTTTTATTATTTGTGTCTGTGAATACTCAAACTGCCCACATCCATGCAGTAATTGTACCAACATAACATACCTAAAATACTAAAAATTTTGACATGTAAATGCTCTGCTAGGCCTAAAATATTAACACTCCAATACACAGGAGTAGAGAAGCAATTTCCTATCAGTCCGATTCAGCCTGCCTGCAAACTCCAGTGGGGAGCTGAGAGCAAATGTTTTCACATACAGGACAAGGCTTTGCTGCCTTTATGCACCAAGGGTACTTTCCCCACACAAGAATTGAGCTCCCATATTCCCCAGAGAGGATGTCTTAATTCTCCTTACCAGTGGGGAGAACTACTCTTGTCTGGCTCTTTCAGATGTCACTAGAGTCAGCTCCTGATTAATTTTCTTCTGCACATCATGGATCGTGTGGATACTTGGGCTTTCCACAAAGCTTTTGAAGGTAGAATCAAGATTAATACTTCGCTTTTACTATATCTCTATGCTGTTTATAAAGCAACTTGCTAGCAAAAAGTAGCAGACTAAACCAAAGCAATTCTCTTGCCATTCTCCTCTAAAATACAGAATTTTCCAAAAGAATATCAAGGTTAATATTGTTTGTGGGTGACTGTATGCCTAGTGCTGTGCCACAGACACTCTGGACAGGGGCAGGTTCCACCATTGCTTTTGGCTCTCCCAGGCCCCACACCTGGCTCCATGCAACAGAGGTGACATTGCAGAGCCTCCAGGGTCACCCACATCTGCCAAACCTCCCCCCTGACAACCCCCATGGGCCCCTGCTAAACTTAAAAACTCCTCTTCTGTGCCTGAGTGTGGCTTTCATGGAGAGGCACAGGGTATCTGCACTAGAATCACCAAGACGTGGGTATTTCACACATTCTCTCTCAAAATTACCATGTTTGCATTTACTGACCTTGGACCTGGACTTTCCTTTGTCTTCCCCTGCCCCTGTTCCCAATCCACACAGAGTGTGGTTAAGTCTCGGCTCACTGCATCAGTCCCACCTGAGCTACAAGCAGGACAGGGCTGTCTCTTCTTTGCTGGTCCTGCCTTACCACATAGTTCAGTCTCTCCAAGTTTATAATAATACAAAACTTAAACTGAGGCGAAGAAACCAAGGGGTCAAGCACATAGAACAGGGAGATTTGGTTACTGGTAAGAACATATCTACCACTGTTGATCAAATAGACCAAGAAGCTCTGTCCAGCTCCTATACCTGCTTTCCTTGGTATCTGATCATGGCTTTGCTAAGTGCTTCTGAGTGCCAAGGCAGACAATCATTGTGCTCCTGGAAACAGAGGAGCCATTAGCCCTCGTTGCAGTTTATTGCTTTAATCATGCAGCATTTTAAACACTTGGTGGCATGACACAAAGGTCAGCACAGAGCACAGAGAAGGAATTAGAGAGCTCTTATCTGTGAAAGGAGAATGGGTGGGGATTTGGAGGAGGAAAACAGCAGGATTTTTGGATCTAGTACATTTAGCAGATTGCCTGCTGTGAAAGAGCATAGCGCTGCCCAAACATTGCTCCCTCCACAAATTGCTTCTCGTCACCAGCCATGTAATGGCCACCTCAGCCTCAGGAAAAGGCTGGTTTTACTGCTCCGCTTAGGGTTAGGGTTATGCATAGGGTTCAAAAAAACCACAAAGCCTAGAGCTCCAGGGACACTGCAACTACAAAAGGCATGCCAAGGTCAGCATGGCATTGCCCCAGCATTGCTCCCTCCACACCTTTCTCCATGGAACCACCCAGGTGATGGGCACCTCAGCCTTAGCAAAAGGCTCCAATTAGGGTTAGGGTTTAAAAATCCATAAAGCAAGAGCTCCAGGCAGACTGGAACTACAAAAAGCACACCGAGGGGAGCATGGCACTGCCCTAATGTTGCTCTCTTCTGTCTTGGTTTAAAAGAGAGGTGTCTGCCAAGGAAGGCGGGAACCTTCCTGAAATGGCAAATATGACCCCCTTCCCTCCAAATTACTAGTGATGAATTTACGGGCCTTTCAGGTAAAGATACGGGAAAAGGAGTACAGTGCTTTACTAGTATATGTATGTATAACAAGGCAAACAAACAACAACAACGGCAGCAACAACAACCAGAACCAGGAAGCCGGTGCCAGCCCTCGTGGCCGCAGGCCCTTTCCCCTTCAGTGCAGTTCTGGTCACAGCCGGCAGGGGCGCTGGTGGCTCCCGGCCGGGCGGGGCCGGTGCGGTGATTCCAGCAGGGGGCGCAGTGCCGTGAGCTCAGCCGCCTCACGCCACGCGGTAACGGCGACTCAGTTGATACCAGAGAAAGAGAGGGTGGCTTTCTTTGCAAACTCATGGGGAGCAGCTGGTCTTAGTGCCAGGTGGTTAAGTAGACTGTAGCAGGAACCTTGGAGCGGTGGCTGGAACAGCAGAGGTGAGCAGAACCCTGGAGGCTGCGAATAGAATTGTAGCACTAACTCCGAATCAGTGGCAGAAGCAGAAGCACTGGCGGGTCCCAGCGGACACAGGCTGTCAGGCTAAAGTGTAGCAAAATCCCCAAAGCAGTGGCAGAGAACAGCGGGGCTGGGCAGGGGTTTGCTCCTTGGCACAGCTCACTGGCGATGGCTGGTCCCAGGGTCGGGCCACCACGCAGAGGGAACGGCCCAGGGGGTGAGGGGGTGCTCCCGGCTCCCAGGTCTTGGCACAGCACGCACCAGCTCTAGGCTCCCATGCGGCAGAGGAGCAGAGAAGCAAGCCAGCAAGGCCTAGTCACGGTGCCAAAGGGAACAAACAGCCAGGAGGGTCGCTGGCCACACGGCTTTGCAGTGCCAGAGCGCGATGCCGCGACCTTCCTAAAAGCGTCTGCTTAAGCGAAGTCGCTCGGCAGGACCACCACACACTCACACACGCATGCATGCTCACACACACAGATAGCTCCAGTAAATGGGTCGACGGTAAAGAGCCAGGAAGGGTCTCCATGTGAGGTTCCACGGACAAGGTTTATTGCAGCTGCACCGTGAAGGGTTCCAGGGATGAAGACAGAGAACAATGGAGGGTCCAGGTTTAAGTATGGGAGTGGGGAGAGCATCAGAGACCAATAATCTGAGGGCATGGGGGCAGTACACAGGTGGGACTAGGGTAAGGGAGCCAATAGGGAAACTCTGGGGGAGTGGTGATGGGGCAAGGGCCAATGGGGGGAACCTGGAGTGGAGAACCTTCTAGGGCGTGGGACAAATAAGGTAACAAGAAGGCAGAGAGGCCACGGGCCAACCGGGGAAGCAGAACTGGGGTACATTAACATAGCAGAACAGAGCATCCTGGGAGAAGCCTCTTCTGTTCACCCTAACCTGGGGAGGATTTTTTGGTACCAGGGACAGTCCCACCAGTGGACTCTCTTTGTCCCTTGATACCACAGGCCCACCAGCCACAACACAGGAGCACAGAAGAAGAAGGCAAAAACTGCAGGGCAGCAGGATCTCCAGTCAGGTGCACTGTGCCGTGTGGCAGCTGTGTTGCTCACCCTCCACAGGAAGGAAGAGCAGCCCCTGGCCCCCAACCCCCACAGGATCCCGGGTTGCCCCTCACCCATCGCGATATTCCCAGAGGTGGGGAAGGTGAGGCAGTGACCATTCCAGACACAAAAACAAAACTACAACTGTCATGGGATACAAGCCATCCCCAAGACACCTCCACACCTTGCTCGTTGTCACCAGCCATGTGCTGGCCACCTCAGCCTCAGGAAAAGGCTGCTTTTACTGCTCCATTTAGGATTAGGGTTACGCTTAGGGTTGAAAAAACCACAAAGCCTAGAGCTCCAGGGACACTTTGTCTGCCGCAAAGGACAAAGCTTTGGTCCTCTTGATTTTTAGGCAGAAATGAAAGTAAATGGAAATGAAGGGTCCTTTAGGTTAAATGTCACATGTGAGTAAACCAAAACCTAGCCACCCAAATATTTCCTATTTTCCAAATTTTTTCCAGCCCACCGGTTTGTATAGTATTGTCCCTGTCCGTGTGCACACTGAAATTTTAGGCTAAGCCCTTTTTGACCTCTTGACTTATTTCTGCTGAATTATGTAAGGTAGGGAACAGGAGGGATGAGGTACCTGGTGGGCCCTGGCATTGTGGGAGCTGGGGGAAAGGACTGTGGGGGGAAGGCTGTCTGGCTGTGTCTGTCTGTGTCTGTCTGTGTAAATGTAAATACTGAAGAAAGAAGTTGTAAGAGGCACTGGGGATGCAGTTTCTTAACCAGAAGCTGTGACACTAGATGGAACGGTGACAGCTGGGAGTGATACCCTGAGCCTCAACAAAACCCAGGGGCTGAACTTGCTCTGGGATCCCCAGTGTCATTCCTGCAAGGTCTTATTTGGTCTCTGGAAGCAGCTGTGGCCCAGGAAGCAAAAATATTTGCTACTTTGGTGGCTTTACTTAGGGACAGTCATCTGAAAGGTTTTATTTGTGCCTTTGTCTTGTCTGCAGGCTGCTCTCAGAGTTCCCCATCTAAGCCTAGAAGTGGTTGACGCATTTTACCATGTGCATTTTACCATATATCCTGGCTTTTGCTCAATTAGGAAATTCCCCAAACTGCTTTTGTGTCTTAAATCCAGAGCCTCTGACCCCAGACTGGCGAGTGACCAAGAGGATTGATGAGTAACCTATACTGACTGCTTAAGGCAGATGGTTCCAGGTGCAAAAGAGTGTAAAATGCTGATAGTGAGAAAGGGAAAAAAGGAGAAGAGGAGATTGATGTCAAGTGAAGAATAAAGTCAAGATGAAATTTCATCCTTTTTCTTTTCTTTTTCCTTCTGCATTTTACTTCTGGAAGGCTGTTGTGTTTCCAGAGCATGTCCACAGCATCACAGATCTGTCATGATCTCACAGAAAAGCAATGCACCCACCAGGCTTGGGAGGTCTGCTCCTCAGGAAATAGAAAACATAGTCTAAAAATTGTTCTTCCACCTTTAGCAAGTGCCTGTTAAACCATCTGGTCAGCCTGTGATGACTTTCTCTTTACCAGAAGATTTAAAGTGGCAGGCTGGAGTTACTCTAGTAAATCTGTCATTTCCTTTCCTTTCCAAAGGGTGAAACAGCTGAAGTGTGTGTCATCCTGCATGGAGACAGATAGTACTGGTTTCCCTAAGAGCTTTGGCTTGTTATTCAGGTCAAACTACTGCAGGACTGGGATTTGCCTGCCTTGCCTTTAGCAGCTAGCAGGGAGGTGGTGTGTAACTACTGGCATCTCACCACTGGTTTGGTACCTCTGCTGTCACTGGACACCTTTGCTGGACACTCTTACAAAGACACCTTTAGCTAAAATGTTTTCATTGTGAGTGGGATGAAAGCCTCTTTGGAGGTGCCTAAGATTGCAGGAGCCCAATTAAACTGAGAATTAGGCAACCGAAGTCACAGGAGATAATCCTGTCCTGAGTACTGAATGCAATGCTCCTGGCATTTTGAGCAATGCTCTTGGCATTTTGCTTTTCAGTCCCTGGAGTATTCTCACAGTATAATGAGCTGGAATTTCAAAACACGGCATGTTGTGCATACCACCTCCTCTGTGGGTGTGAGTGCTGCATGTCTGGACTGTTTTCCTGTCACCAGGAAATGCCCCTGTTCATATAGCTGTACATTCGGTGCTGCTCATATCCAACTCAGGAGTAAAAGGTTTCCCTGCACAGCTTTCCTTTTGTCCTGCATCTGTTAAAAAAATGAAAAATTTATTACAACAATTTGATAAAAATAATAAATTCTTCAATAACTCATGAAAATACATAAAAGACCAGCTTGCTCTTTTAATGTCTCCGGATTTTATCCTTTATGTATTTTTCTTCTTATGTAAGATTTTTATTATCAGTTCTGAATTTATCTTCTTGAATTTTCATTTTGGAAGGAAGAAAGGAGTCAGTGAATCATAAATACTTGTTACAGCTTTTATTTTACTACTGTGCTTATGAATGTTTGATTTTTGAAGTGGGTTTATTTTCTTCGACAAAAAGCCCTTCCTGTTCTGTGGTGTGTGCTCATTGTGCCATCAAGTGCATATCAGTAACTTCATTTGTATATGACTGAGAAAGCTCACGTAAATTAGCATGCATAATGAGCTTTGAAACAATCAGAAAGGCTGAGCTCAATGATCAGTGAGAAACCACATAACCAGATGTAGGAGGAATATTATGTGTAATGTATTTCAATTTCAGACACATCTAATGTGTGCCTATTTACTACACTTTTAAAACAGAAAATATGGGCAGTGATAGAATCCTCAGTGCTCTGCTGTCTCTGTAACACATTTTTTGCAGAGTTTTGCTCCGTTGCTCATGACCAAGAGATCTATTTGGTTGCTGCTGCTGAGGAGTAATTTCCCTCTCCTCCAAATCAGACCATTTAACTTCCCTGAATGATGGCAGGCCCTTCAGTCTGACAGAGAGAACATTGGGTTTCTATAACAGGTAGTTCTGAGTTAAATCACTTCTGCCAGGGCTGTCTTGGGAGGCTGTCAAGCCCTGTGCACACACTTCCTACAAGCACCAAGTAAGAGCAGGTGCTCTTACAGGGGTAATGACTTTGCAGAGACTCATTGCTTTGAGAAATTTTTGCTAAACTTAGAGGGAATAAAAAACTTCAGAGCCTCAGTAGGAAAATATTTGCTACCTTGCAGGATTGAGCTACAACAGTATTTTATTAAAACACTGTTGGAAGTGTTGTCCCTCTCATCCCTAATCAGGTAGTATCTAATTTAGGTCTTTGGAGTAAGTAAAATGCCATCTCTGGACATGATTCTGCTTGTGTCTGACAAACCTAATCTTAATATGATAGTCAGTAGGATTTACCACCATCCTTGCTGGGATTTCATTATGATTAACTTTTTAATGGGAAAGACTAATGAAAGAACCACTCTTTTGAGTTGCTTGCAACTTTTCATAACTATGCCTTTTCTTCCCTGACTTTACTACATCCTCATAATTCTCCACCTGCCACAATCTGTTCTTAAAGTCTGGTTTTGTAATGTTGAGCAGCTTGTAAACACATTCTTCTTCTGCATCACAGGGGAGGATGAAAAATGGAGAAAGTCCTGAAGTACAAAACCTCTGGAGGGAAAACAAGTTTACAAAACTGACATATTTTTATGTGCAGCTTCTGACACCTTCCCTGATAAACTTACTCTTTTTGAGATTGCAGGGACTGACCTTCAAGGCATGCAGAAAATTATTACGGGTTCCAGAATCCACGGGATCTCAGCAGAGTATCCCAGCTGTTAGCCATTCACAGAGAAGTGGTCTTTCTACAGTTTGATGCAGCAATCAGGCATCAGTTATGGTAGGAATTACAACTTGTTGGGGATGGGACAGATACCTTTTTTGATAAAGAGGGACTTTTTTTCAGTTGTTCACAAAGAAAGAGAGAAATGTAGGAAAGATGAATTTAAATTTTTTCCATGGTGTATGTTCTGAGATCATTATATATGCCTTGTAGGTGTAGACATTTTCCTTTCACTTGGAAGTGTTAATTTTATTTAACTGAAAGTGCTGAAGATCCTTACTCGCCTCACTGAGGGATCTCAACACATCATGTCTGAGTACAGCTGTCCTATGACCTGAGCATTATATCACCTTTATGTTCTGATTCATAGTTTACTACATCAGGGAGGTTGGTGGCTGCCACAGAGGTTGACTTATGAGTTAATCTTTTTGTTCTTCTGTGGGATCTGTGTCCAATTTTATATTCTCCTCTATCAAAGTTTGCTTAATAAGCAGGTAGAGAACTTACTTATACCAACTCCAAAATAAGAGACTACATAAAAAGGAGAACACTTTCTCAAAAGAAAATCAGAAGGCTTAGCTGGGGGAGTTCAGTCCTTGCAGATGACATGGAGATCCTTTGGAGACAAACTGGAAGCATTCAAGAAATGCATACCACATGTGAAGAAAGCCTTAAGAAAGGGTGAGAGGGTGCTGGCATTGCTAAACAGCAGAATTAAACAGATTATTAAAGTAAGAAGACATCCTTCAAAAAGCTGAACTTTCTTTCAATGAAGAAAATAGAGTTCAGTGTGTTGGTAAAATGATGCACCTTGGGGAAAGAAACCAATCCCAATGTATAAAATTACAGCCTCTGACTTGACCATTACATGTCAATGCATTGACCCTGCAGTAATGAAATCTCAGAATTACAACAGATAATTCTCTCAAAATTTCAGCTCAGTGGTGATAAAAAGAAAAGCAAATTGATTCCCTTTAGGTAAAAAAACAAAAATAACACCACTTCACCATTGGATAAATCTGTGTTGACGAGCCTACACAGTTCTGGTCCCCACCTGAGGAAGGAAAGAGAACTCGGAAAGGTTCCCAAAGGAGCCACGTGGATGGTGAAAGGCTGCTGGGTGGAACAAGAGGTACAACTGGGAGCCCTGTAAAATTGTCAGTCAAGGGCAAGGAATAAACAAGGAGTGTTTGCTCACAGTCTTTTCCAGTGTAAGGTGCAGAGGTGAACAGCAGGTAACCAGCTCTCAACAACAACAACAACAACAACAACAACAACAACAACAAGGTGTTTCTTGCACATAGCCTGTAATTAGGCTGTGGGATTTCTTGCTGCGTTGTGCGGTGGGTGGTAAAAGGTTATAGGACTCAGAGGGAGCCTGCACAGGCTCATGGAAGACAAATCTACCAAGGGTTATTAAACATTCAGCAATCACCTCTGGCTGAGGAAATGCCTGAGGAGGCCGTGAGAACATCAGTGGGAAATACCATCATATGCTTGTTCTGGAGATTTTTGTAATCTTCTCACGAATGTGCTTTTGATCACTGTGGGAGGCAGGACTCTGAGCTGATGGACCTTTACTCTGACCCAGTATGACCATGCTTGTGCTATCCAGTGGAGCTGTATGTAATTGCAGACAGGATTTTTCTGGAGATTTGCAAGGAGATAAAACTATGTAGTGCTTTTATTTCTGTTTTTCCTTGCTTAAAATACTGTAAAGGCAATCTGTGAGGGAAATGTTTTCCTCAAATAAGGAATTGTGTGGTTATAGGAAGTAAGACAAAATGCAAATATCAGATGCTTCATCTTTCTTGTTCCTTATTGCCAGTGCAATCAGTTTCCATTTTCTTCGCACCAGGGCTTAGTGTGACACTAAATCACATTTGACCTCATTCGAACTTCTCTGCCAAGTTCAAACCTAGAAGTTGTTATTTGCCCCTGTAATTTTCTTGCTAGTTCTGCAACTGATACAAGCTCCATGTCACTTTAAAAAAAAACTTGTGTGTGTTTGACAAAAACAAAGAACTAGATCCTTGCCTTAGAGTTTCCTTTCAAAGGAGGATGTGCAGCTACAGAAAAAGTTGCCGTTTAGATTGCTTTTTATATTGGAAGAACTGGTCGAACAGGGACTCTTTTTTAAAAAAGCATGAGAATGAGGTACAGGAGGATTGAGAGTGACAAACAGGCTGCAATGAAATGACAAAGTCATGTCTAAGCTTGGTTGAGTAATATATTTACAAGATGCATAGAGTGCAGTAAAAGCTTTATGTGTGGCATTGCACAGAACAATGCAATCCAAGCATGAGGAGTCAGCTGGGTCCTGGAAGTGCTTGTACAACTGTATTGGACGAGCACTTTGATGCTTTATCTGGGTACTCATGTCCCCTGCACTGCTGTGTGAGTCCAGGTCTCATGAAGAACAGTGGGGAATGCTCCTGCAAAACCTGGCTCTGGACTCCAACTCCAAGAATCCTGTCATTTAATTTACGAAGTTTCACAAGCACTTTTGAAAACTTTGGAAAGCTTTAGTATAGGAAATCATCTTAATATCAGGAATAGGAGGCAGTAGAGCTTCTGAATTATTATCCAGTCTATTAGCTACAGGAACACTCCTCTCCATGAGCATTCCTCTCAAGCATATGTTTTGCTGTAAATGTCCCCAGTCAGAGGCACTTGCATGCATGTATCTAGATCACTAATATTTGTGTCTATTTGTTTTAATCAAGTCTGCCACTATCCCTCTTAGTTGCCACCATGTTGGGTTGCAATGAAGTGCAGGTAATTTTGCTATAGACCATTTGGAGAATTTTGAAGTCACCTCACTTCTTTTTTTAATACAAACATTTTGATTCCTTTACCAAGAGGCATTTTAGTCCTCAGGGTATGTTTCAGCCTAACAGAGTGTTACAGACAGGATGCACCATGCGCTGCCTGTATTGAGTAACTCTGTGATTCAGAGCGCATTTGCTTCTCAACTATGACTTCCACAGCTCCTGGATCTGCAAAGCTGCAGGGTGAGTAAAGCATACCCTCAGATGCACTCTTCCTTCCTCCATTTGCCTTGAGCTCCTTGGAGAACAATGTCCTCTGTGCTTCTTACTCCTTCCCTACCATGGGGCAAAGAAGCTAACCACTAATAGCTAATTTAAATAATTCCCATGATCACAGCTTATTAACTTGATTCTCCATCAGGAGTTCTAGAAAGCACTCTCTACAGAAGTGTATATACAGAATAATAAAAATCTGAGACAGAATGCAATCACACTGATGTCACCAAAATTGAATTATTCTGCATGACAGGTGTTGGCAATCCTACTAACTTTCAGTTCTGTGTAACTACCTTTCTGAGCTCTCTTGCCACCTGGCAGCAGTTTTGATTGATCAACATGCCTGTCATGGTTGTGCGCAAGATATTTAGGTGGAGTCTTTTTCACAGATATAGCATCACATGGAGTTGCATAATGCCAAAGTACATACCTATGTGCTCAAGAGGCACCTTGAATGACACTGGCAAAAAAAGCTGGTGTCTTGTTAGGGAAAGTAAAGATGAGTCTTGCTGACAATATTAGCATGTTCTAAGGTAATAGGCAGCTTTAAGTAATAAAAACATTCTCACTTCATGTTTCTTTATTTTAATGCCACTCTGCTAATTATCCAGTTTTAGATACTATGATTTCACCTCTAATAATGCCTTTCCCAAACAATGATTTATAGGAATACAATTTTCTGCCTTGATTTAGGTGACAATGATACATAATACCTACTTGGCATAACTGAGAAACAGGATTTGTACTGGTGTGCAAAATCCGGACAGCTTTGATGAATAAGGTGTCCTGATGCCTCTGAGGTACAACCAACACTAAGTGATTGACAGTAGCTAGGTAAAGACATGGGAACTATTCTGTGGAAGCAGTAGTCATCCAGCATCTTGGTAGGAAATGTATTCTGGAATTAATCTTGCTGGTTTTTTCCCAAGGATTGATAACAGATGCTTCTCTCTTTCCTCATATGTGGCCTACTTTCAAAGTCAGAGCAGAGTGTACCACATATCAAATATCAGTGTGGCCTCTGAGTTGCCTTTTCCTCATCATATTAGATGGAAGCCTCATAACTAATTGAATGTTGTTCTTATTTAAAAAGAGTAATCTCTATTTTTTTAGGCACACATGCATTTTCCTTGGAGGATATTCCTAATGGATGGAGGATTTTTTTCCAGTCACTATCAACAGTGCAATTAATTTAAATTACAACATACAAGTACAGTGAGACAGTAGCCTTGTACTTATGCCCAAAGACATAAAGACGAGATGATTCTATGATGCAGGAGGAACGCAAACGAGGACTATCTTTTTTCCTGTCTTTGTTTTTTAAAGAACGGAAGTGAAAAAAATTTCCCCTTTTTCTGTCCAAAAGCCCTTTTTACCATTTGCATCACATCTGATTTTTCTTCAGGCAGAACAGAGCATTTTTATTGACAATGAACTTATACCTAGCATTTTTCTAGTGTGCTAGAGCTAGAAAATTTTCATGCACAGGCATATGTGTTTTAGAACCATGATGCTAAAAACTTGAAACCCATTTGTGTTTGTAACACAAAAGCCCCTGTGCTGACAGTTATCTGAGGTTTGCTGTTACTGATGAAGCTCTGACAGCAGGCCTTCAGAGACCTTCCCTTTCTCCCCAGCTGTGCCTGTGCAGCCTGAGGGCTGCAGGCCGAAGAGTCGCTCTTGCAGAGTTGGTGGTGATGCAGTTTCTCCTGGGGGATGTCCTGCAGAACAGCCACGGCCATGCTGTGGAGGAGCACACTGACTGTCAGGCCTTGTTAGCTCAGAGCAAGCTGGTATCTCTGACAGCTCCGTTTGTTTGGGGCTGTACAGCTTCTGTGTAGGACTTGTCTTAATATTTGCAACTAAATCTCTGTGAACATAAGTGACCTGGATCTGAGTTGTGCCCTCACCTGTTCCTGGCCAGCTGGTAAGACGCGAAGGGAACAGTGTTGTCATATAAATCATCAGTGGTCTTGAGAGAAGCCCCAGTGGTAGATGCCCTTTGAGACCTGTTGGTATCTCCAGATTTCTGGAGAAAGCAGAGACCACACACCTTACCGAAAGACCCGCTCTTTCTTATCAAGAGCTACTCCGTGCAAAGGGAAAAGGAACAGGCTGGTCACTGTCTAAAACCAAATGAAGGAGAGGAAAGGTACTTCCAGGTTCTGCTTCCCCAAGTACTTCCATGCTGGATGTGTTTGTGGGGAATGGCTGCTGGGGGCACCTAAGTCTACCAGAAAGTATATAAAGATTTTGTTCAAGGAATGGGGAGAGATTCAAACTGTTTGTGATGGAAAACAAATGCACTGATCAATTTGTAAAGTAAAATGAGTGGAAAGGCAGGTTTCTGTAACAGCACTTTTCATAGCAACCAAGCAGAGGTGTTGTTGAAGTGATCCACTTGAGGAAAGCAGCAATAAAACAAAGGACTTAACTTCTGTGCAATTTTATCCCCATCTCTGCTCTGCGTGAGTACCCACTGCAGTCAAAAAATGGCCCTTTTCCCCTGTGCTGTGCTCTGAACAATAGTGCTGTCAGGCTGCAATTGCACAATAGCCTCTTGCATGTCTTGTCTCATTGTGCATCTTGTGAGATGATATTAAGCAAAGAAAACATTTCCCTGAGACTTCCAGTAGAATTTGGCAGAAATGCTTGACTCAAGTACTAACTGGTTGCAGGATGGCAAAAAGGTGTGCAGACTTTTGCTGAGGGTTCATGATCTGGTCGTATCACTTAGCTTGCTGAGATCTTTTCTGATACTGTGGAAGCAACATTAGAGGCAGAAGCTGAAGACTGAAAGTATCAACACAATTCTTCTCTACAAAGAATTTTGTGAGCCATAAGAAGTTACCTTGGATGCAAGAATATGCCAGAGTGACGGAAAAGATGAAAAATAAGGAAAGTCTCTGCCTTCTCCATGCATTCATGCATTCTCCTCCTATCCTCCACTTTTACTTGCCTTTTTTTTTTTGTTTGTTTCTATCTTTCTTTATTTTTGCTTATTATTAGCTAAGTACTTTTGCTTTTCTCTAAAAGCTCAAGGGTTACCTTCTGTTTCTGTGTTTCAATACAGTTGTTTTCTCCCCTCTTTCAATATCTGTTCAGCCTGTTTGCTGATGCTGTATTCCAAGTGGATTCTTCTCAGTCATGTGGCCCGCCCCTGTATTTCAGGTTCCATAAACAATGTTAAATACAGTACTTGAATAAGTGGAAATTTGGGAAGCCTGTTAGATGAATTGTAGCAGAAGTCTTCTTAACCCTCCTACTTGGCTCAACTTTGAGCCATCAAGAATAGAAAATTGGAAGACTGCCATCAGAGAGGTCCTTCTGAAAGCAGCAAAATGGAATATTGCCTTTTAAAAACTGTGTCCCCAGAAACCATGAGAAAGGAAGTGAAAGAGCAAGATGACACAGTGAGGGTGAAATCTGTGCATGTAGGCATTGGAAAACACTGTTTCATGCAATGGGTCAGGGAAGAAGCAATGGTCAGTGGGTATGTCCCTATAAGGCCAAGGCATTTTAAATGGACAGGTCTGAATCTGTCACAGAAAATCTGTGTGTTTGCATAAAGAGCTGTATCAGATTTGCTCCATTCAGGTCTCCAGGTATCTGTATCCCAGGGCTATCTCCCGTGCATTACTACCACAGTGGAAGACGCCCAGTCCAATCCTGGGGGTCCACAGTCTTTGCCTCTAACTAATTTATGAACTCTGTTGAACTCTCCAGGACAGAGTTGCAGGAGGGCTGGAAGTCAGGGGTGCAGTTTCTCTGTGTGGAATGAACAACAGCTTGTGCATCATCCTGGAACTGGACAGCTGTGGGAAAGCCCTGGCCTCAGCATTGCCCAGTCCTACACACAAGAGTTTTCTTGTGGTGATGCCTGAGATTTGGCATAGCAGTTGTTGCCTCCTTGGAGGAGAAGTGAGCTCCGTGCCCCTGCCTTACCTTATGTTCACACCACTGAGCATGATGACTATCTGTAGAAGCAACTTCTGCTTTTAAAATTCCAGTATCCCTGGAGCTCTAGGCTTTGTGGTTTTCTTCGAGCATAAATCAAACCCTAAGCCTAAACCTAAGTGTAACCCTAAGCCTAAGCATAGCAGTAAAAGGAAAACGTGCAGAGGCTGACATGGCCAGCACGTGGTTGGTGCAAAGGAGAAAGGTGCGGAAGGAGCAATGTTGGGGCAGTGCCGTGCTGCTCTTGGCTTGCCTTTTGCAGTTGCAGTCCCTGGAGCTCTAGGCTTTGTGGGTTTCTTAACCCTAACTCTAAGCGTAACCCTAACCCTAAGCAGAGCAGTAAAAGAAGCCTTTTCCTGTGGCTGATGTGACCAGTTCATGGGTGGTGCCAAGGATAAAGGTGTGGAGGGACCAGTGTTAGGGGAATGCCATGCTTCCTTTGGCATGCCTTTCGTAGCTGCATCAAAAGCATTCGGATTGTGACTATGATGGTTTTTTCCCCATGTCCATTTGCAAGCCATATTGTAATGCATGTGAAAAGCTTTGGATGGCTTAGTGCCTAGAACAAAATCTCTTTTAGCATTAAACAATACTGACCTTCTATTTAAGCGTTTTGAACATGACCAGCACTTTGTTAGTGTGAGTGATGATCCACAAGTTAAGGAATGTGTGCCCATCCTTAGACAGCAGAGAGCGTGTTTGAGATTGGAAGGAGTTATTGCAAGAAATGAGAAGTGTATAGTATTTTGAGGCTTCTTTGTGCCTGTCATTTCCCAGAAATCCTTTTTTGGTTTGGTTTTTTTTTTTAGTTAAACTCTTACTTGAACATAAGATTTGTCTCTCAGATTTGGAGCAAATGTATTTTAGACATAACATGATTCATCTATGATGTGTAGAGTACAAGGTAAAGGCTTGACCTTCAAAATCTGCTGAATTTGAGAGACATTTGGAAGAAACTTTCTTAAAGCACCTACTTTATAAAGCAAGGATGTGAGCTGATGCACTGAGGGCATTCAAGGTCTCTTCCTCCGGGAATATGCTTTTGCCGGCTAAGAACAGGAGACAGGCAGGGCAATGCAACTGACGCACATTAAAAATCTGCATCATTATTTTAAAATATGATGTGAAATTACTAGCAGGCAGACCACTTCTTTTTGCCAGAAGACATGAAAAAAACAGTATTTATTTCATGAATAATGCATTTTCTTGTTTTTATATACAATGTGCCATTTCTTTTCTTCATGTACATGAAGTACAATATGCAGTTAGTACATTCTGAAATAAGAGACATCAATTAGTCTTGGAGATTAAGTTCAGGTCTTTTTGAAGTGATTTTTACAGGTTTTTTATGTTTTCCTTTTTCTTTTACACTGAAAAAAGAACAAAGTAAAATTGAATGCAAAAAATTAGACCCTTGATTTGGGTGGAAAGGAGTAATGAAAGGTTAAATACTCTGTATTGTAAGCATGGAAATTATAATTGGGCAGGGTTTGTTTAACCAGCTGTGACCTACTAACTTTTGCACAAGAATGATAAGCACAAATTGTACCTAAGGAAACCAGATCCTTTTCGGGGTGAGACTGGTATTTACACTCCCCACTTCCTCTGTTTTACGTCACAACCCGTAAATGATACTAGCAGGGTGAGAGCAAGCAGGGTGAGCAGGGTTTCCTCCCAGGGCAGAAACACATATGCTGACCAGATGTGCATCATCTTCACTGATTTTGGCGGTCAAGGACTGTGATCTGCCTGTCACAGATGCTGTTCTTCCCCACCTCACTGCAGGACAGGAAAAGTGACTTGTCTGTAGCCATGCTTGCAGAGGAGTCCCAGCACTTTGTCAGTCTTCTGTGATGTGGCATCTGACTTCTTCAGAGAGAAAAGAAGAACAGCCCAGTGCATCTAGATCAGCCCAGAAACAGATGAAAGATTTTCAGTGCCATTTCCTAAGAAACAGCTAAAACACAGTTTAATCCCAAATAGAATCGAATTTCTACATTATGTGAAAAAAAAACCCAAACCCTAACCCGCCCCAAAAACATGCTTTGTCATGCTCACAGAGGGACTAGTACTTTTAAAACATGTATGGCTAAGAGCCTTGACCTAGTTTCATATGCCAAATCTGGGAACAAAGAAAAAGGCTGGGGGAAGGGAAGAACAGGATGGCACCACTGCACAAAACCCACAGTCATACATTGTCCTCTTTCATCCTGCTTCCAACATCTACTTTTAAGACAGCAGTTGCTGTGGGAGTCCTTTACTGTCTTCTGTAAGGTAACATTTCTGCTGCATCCAGTGCTTCTGCCTCTTTCTAAGAGACACTGCTAGGGCCTAGGTAAGCCAGTAAGGGTGGATGCAGACTACTATCCACAACCTTCTCTTCATCCTGCTACAGCTCAACTCTGTGTAACATGAAGACAGCAAAAAGAGGAAAGTAAGAGGATTCATTTGACCAAATGCAGATTTTGACAATGTCAGCACCTCCCCTGAGTCCTTGGGGAGAGAAAGAGGGACTTCTAGGACACAAAACATCTCATCCAAACCCAGGGGTCTGAAACAAGTCATCCCTTTGAAGCACCTCTTTTTGATCAGGGGATTCTTCTCAGATACAGGTGACTACAGTGAGATGGGCTATTCTCAAGCAATTCGCATTAACATTAATTAATTTTAGTCTTATGGAAATACATACATACATATATATATATATATATTTCCAGAAAGATTTCCATTATAACTATCTTCTGTTTCTCCCCCAGAATCAGTAGTTGACTGATCCATCCTTCCTTCCTTCCTTCCTTCCTTCCTTCCTTCCTTCCTTCCTTCCTTCCTTCCTTCCCCTACNTCCTTCCTTCCTTCCTTCCTTCCTTCCTTCCTTCCTTCCTTCCCCTAGCTGCAGGTCCTTATCAGAGGGAGAAAGGGAGAGAGGGACAGGAAAGGCAGGGCCTGCTCACCCCAGAAGCATCTGGCAACCACAAATACAGGTAGCAAGAATAGTTCAGAAGATAAGAAAGCAATTTAATTAACTCCTGCTATAGCCCTCCAAATGCAGGCAAGCTGGAAGCTAAATTACTGCTTTCATCATAACTAATTGGCAGTTGCTATCTACAAGGTGCTTCTTGGCTTGAGTTAAACAAAACCAGAAAATGAAACATTAATTGGTAATAACTGATAAAGCAGGGACAAAAAAAGACCAGAGGAGTTGAAAGGGCAGGAGCAATTTTTAATTAAAGCCTTTTCTCTGGCAACTTGCAGCTCTCTTTCTGGCACGAATGCCAGTTTCTGTGGCAGCCTTTGCAGGGCAGGTTGACACAGATGCAAAGGGCGTGCTGCAGTGGTCCCCATGCTGCAGTGGTCCCCAGTTCCCATGCTGCAGGGGTCCCTGATCCCCATGCTGAAGCCATCCCCAGTTCCCATACTGCAGCTGTCCCCACATTCACTGCTCTCCGGGCACCCTCACATCTGCCTCCCTCCAGTAGGTGAGGCTTTGCTACAGGTTCAAGAGGCACAAACCAGTACCTGATCAGGCTGCACAGCATCAGGACTCGCAGATCTCTGCTGATTATCCCAGAAGAGTCAATGGTCTGGAATGCCTTCTCTGTCTCAAGATGGATGCTCCTGAAATGCACCATGGCTTTATTCTTTACTCAACATCCTTGTGACTCCAAGAGTAGCAGGAAGTGCATGGCATGACCTACAGATGTATAGGTTCTGCAGCTGAACTCAGCTCCTTGGTGCAAATAAATCATATTTGATTCAGTCTTTGCTGATAAACTAGGATGGCAATCAAGAGTTACTATGATACGCCACCATTCTTGGTCCTAACTCCCAAATGAGTTCAGGGTGGAAGGACACTGAAACTCATGAACCCACACACTGAAACAGTCTGGGGTGGGGGCAGCATGAGCTTGAAACTTAAATCTACTAAAATAATCTGCTCTAGAATTACTATTTTCTCTTCTCTTGCTGTGTCCAGAGAAAACTCCTTCTAAATCTAAGAGTAAATGTGCTACAAATGGCCTGTGTACAACTTTTTATGATAATATGTAAGATATTATAAAGCTTAAAAGCTTCTCAGGGCAGTCTGAGACAGGAGTACAAAATACAGCAGCTTAGACAACACCCAACAAAACTAGGCAGATAAAGGAAGGAAAGCAGCCTGAACAATAAGCTTGTGACAGAGTTACTTTCCAGTAACTTCCAGCCAGACAAGAGTTACCCCAAACTGGTGTAGCTCCACATGCCTGCAACTGGTGTGCAGTTAAACAGCAGGGGAGGGCTGACAAGCACCTTCTCAACTTTTATAGTTCGCTGGGCTTGTAACTACAACTTCCAGCTTTTGTCATTGACACAAGCTTCTGCCTGAACCTTAACATGTGCTTTCCTGTGTTTCCTGCTGAGCCTCTCTTTTGCTGGGGAACACGATGATCAAAAGCAAAACCAGTGTGCTGGGAGACTACTTCTAAACACATCTGTCTGCTGGTGCTAACAGAGTCACACAGGGAGTCAGCAGAAGGGCATGCCTTTCTAGACACAAGTTTTGAGAAAGGAGATCGTTGTGACATGGTCAAAAAATTGTGCTTCCTGAAAGGAGCACAATTGGTCAGGGTCATTTTGATACAGGGTCATCTCCTAAGCTGTTGTGTGCTCTTTCTCTCCTTTCCTAACTTCCAACAAGTCACATGTCTGCAACTTATTAGAAGGTTTCATTTAAATCTTAAACAAACAAAAGTTAAAGGGTAGAAAAACCCTCACTACCTAAGCTTAATCATTAAAGAAGAGGATTTACATCCTGCAAGTGAGATAATCTCTTTGCTTATCGTTTGCATGTAGTGCTGGGATTAGAAGCAAGAACATTTTCAAAGTTTTCTTTCTCTGTATGCTAGCTGTTGCAGGAGACTCTGCACATTCTCCATCCACCAAAAATTGTCTGAAGACTGGCAGAACGCACAGCTCAAGGCACTTTTAGATTATCATTGCCTTTACAGACACCTATTTACCTTTACTTAGCAATATGCACTGACCAAGGACTCTGGCCCCCCGGAACACTCTTGCAAACTTAATGCAAACCTGGCATTATCTGCAGGGTTTTTCTTTAATTCTTGCTCCTCTTTTTTTTTCCTTGAGATAGACCAATTATGAAGTACTTATCTCTGATGACAGGGATGTCATCTAAGAGGCTTCTTAGGTTATAGTAGTGCCCAGTGAGCTGACCTCTCGGGGCATGCTGGGACATACAGTGACTCAGACTCAAAGAGGTCTAATTTAAATATGTAATATTCTGTGGGGCATCATCAGCCTCGATAAGCTCTACCTTTGAACTTCTTTCTGTGTGGACATTTTTGGCACCTTCTACAGCCAAATTTGCAAGCTGTACTTCCTCTGTTCTGTGATGACCAGCATGATAAAAATTGTGAAGGTGGCATTTAAGAACTAAGGTAAATTTTAGATTTAATGCTTTTCATCTTACATGTGTCTTTACAGTGCTTTAGGAAAATCCACAATTTACTACAGCAGCCATTTTGTGGTAGCTGCTAATACTTAAGTTACAATAAGGCAGCAGAAGCAGGAAGGAGCTAAGAGAGATGATGAGTTAATTGCAAAACTGGGGATTCAACAGCGTGACCCTGAGTCAGATTTCATCATCACTGAGCTGTGCTGAAACTCTACTCCAACCCTGGGCTGCAAGCTGCCTCCAGACCCCTTATTCTGGCCGTACCCACCCACCATTATTTGGGTTACAGGCAGTCTGCATCTGCAGTGTGACACAAACCCACACCGTTTGCGACACATGCCTTCCTGGAACAGCTGTCCTGCTCACAGCTCTCTCCTTGCCGTGTTGTTTCCCAAGGCTGCTTGGATGCACCTTTCCATACCTGGGCATATGAAATGGCAGACCTGGGTGCTGCGTACATGCCGTGTTCTTGCCCAGCCTTTTGACAGAGTGGAACGTACAGTTCTAGGTGTCTTCACAACAGGCTACACACTCAGTAGAAAGGAAACACATAAACTAGGCTACTGGGTTGTGCCAAGTGTGGTCTGTTTCTTAGTGAAAATAGACAAAAAACCGCCCATTTCCTTGTTTCTTTTCTTTTTTGTTGGCATTTGTGCTCAATCTCAAGATATTGTGTGCAAGAGAAAGGTCTCAGAAACATAAACTTACCTGGGCATAAAAACAATCAAATACTGAACATTTACATATGAACACAGAGTTAAAAAAATCAAGTCCCACCCTGTTTGAACTTCTGTTTTCTCACAAATTGTTTTACAAGTTATATTGAATTTACAGGATAGCACATCCCACTCATTCATTCTCTGTTCTATTGCACATTATTTCCACTACAATTTATCACTCATATCAATGATGTTTATCTGGTATTTCTGCTGAAGTACCAAGAAAGTGTTGGTGTTGTGTGCCTCTGCTTAGCATCCTACCATCAATCCTTTCTTCTCATAAAGAAACCAAGTAGCATATTTCCTACTCATCAACATGGCTTGTACTACCTGTAATGTTATCCCACTAAACCACTGAAAATGTTCTTTTCTTCAGCTTGCAAAATAGCTTACGGGCATATTCTGAGTAAAAAGTCTGTAAATTCATACATCCACATGAAAAAGATGACCTCAGAAGAGTTAGGTTTAAAGTGTGATGCATTTGTATGGAAATGTCTATACTAGATCTATATTAAACATGTATTAGACATACAGTAAATGTCTATGTCAGATATACTTACTAATGGCAATATTCAACAATAATTTTTCTTTTGAGTTTCAGAACTTTACCCCATGAAGAGACAATATTTTCTTCTTAGTATAATGTAGGACTTACATGTACTCTGAATCTAGCAAAGCCAAAACACTTGTAACATTTTCTATTAATATAATTTTAAAAACCTCTCTAGATTATGTACAGTATTACAAACATCTGAACTATGGAACTCCAAAACCTTAAGGAGGTTAAACATTAATAAATGTTTCAACCAGAATGCCAGGCCCTGCAGACAGCTAAGTCAGTCTTGTAAATAAATTCAGAATTATTTTATTAAAGTCTGGTTCATACAGTTTTGTTCACAAATTCTGTAGTATTTCCCCAAAAGAGCCTGAAGCTTGTAGATGTTTCCTTGTACACTTGCATAGCTTACTGAGCTGGCAAAAACCTGAGGAGTACATTAAACTAAATAATTTATGCTATTTTAAAAGTGGAATAGGCATTAAGGGTTTGTATAGAAGGAGTTTGATTTTACTACCTGGTAAATTCTTAAAGGCTGTGTCTAATCTGTGATGCAGTCAGCACAAGATTGAGCATCACAAGCAGTTGGATCTATGTTCTCACCTTTAGACACTGGATAAATAAGAATTTGCAAAAGGCAAATTCTATACCCATAATTGTATGTTCACATTTATTATTTTTTAAGTAACTATCACATCTTCTAAAATTCAAGTATCTATAGAAATATTTATTAGAGGAGCCTCTCACAAAGTGTCCATCTCTAGCTAGGACCACTGTTGGACACTTCATATGCAAAAGCCCAGAGAAGTTCTGCACCCATCAACATAACTACAGCCAGAATTTATTTCCACACCTAGGCTGGAAATAGTTTAGGAGCAATGTCCATTAGCATCCACAGCCTTAATGAGCTCTGTGCCTGTGGACTGCTGCTGTTTTCCATGCCCCTCTCCATCACAAGCCTTGCAGCTGTGCCCATGGGAGACCACGGGGAGAGGGTGCAGCAGAAGGAGCCAGGCCACTGTCTAGACACCCTGACCACATCTCAGGCTCTTCCCCTCTTCTGGAGTTTCCACACCTGCCACTGGCTTACCCTTCTCCTTAAAGTAACCACTAAGTGCAAATACTAACTCAAAGCTGCCACTTCACCTACGTGCCAAAACCCAACAGTCCCTCTCAAAATCACTTGGGAGCATCCTGGTGTCCTTACAGGCCTTTGCAGCCTGCTGCCCAGTGCTTCTCTCTTTCAAGTGAAAGGGTTCAGCATCCTATCTCGGGGTCCCCATTTGTCCAACTGAGTGGAAATGAAAGCTTCTGGAAGCCTAAAGAGGGGAAAAAAAGCATGGGAGTTGAAAAGAGTCACCTTTTGAAAGATGAACTGATAATCTACTTCTGAACCACTCAAATAACTTCTTTAGACAACTTCAACAACATTCATTTTACTCATTCCTTATGTATAACAGGTATAAATACTCAGGGCCTTGTAGATCAGCTATTGGAGATAAGTTCTGGAAAAAGTCACAGAGTTTATATATTTTTAATTTCAGTGGAAGTGAAATATATGGTGAAAGAAATAATGACAAAACAAAAAAACCCCAAAAAAACTCCTCATACTGGCATTAAGGTAGTAATAGGGACCACGAGTCTGCCTGGCCCAACCTAGACACATTGAATGCACTTTTATTTGTACCTTCAAACCAGGTTGTTCAGCTAGCACATAGTGTTCTGTGCTCAACTTCCGGCTAATCAGCACTGAATAATATAAAAAATATTTCTGTGTCTTGCCAATACCTTGTTAGTACACAGTATCCCATGTAAAAGACAGGAAGTACTAAGTGGGCATAAAAGTATTGAGACCAAGCTTTGTTCTACAGGAAGAGAAAAATCCTATTTAATGGCCTTATTCTGGCCCACTTGTTATTTGTCAAAATTTTGCAGTGTTTTCAGTGGTAAACTTGATGATGCTTAGGAACTCATGAGAGGTGTCTGGATTCTCTCCTTTAGTTAACTGAAGGTTTTCTCCACGGGTTTTAATGTGAAACCAGAGTCATATAGAACCACAGAATGGCTTGGGTTGAAAAGGCCCTTAGAGGTCACGCAGTTCCAACAGCCCTGCCATAGGCAGGGACACCTTCCACTAAACAAGGTTGCATGAGGCCCCATAAACCTGGTCTTGAATGCCAATCCTCTGTTTTACTCCCAGAATTTCCAAATTTCTTTTACCTGCTGAACTGCTCTGACTTGTTAGATTTAACATTTCTTTCCTAAAATATAATGAACATCAATTCTGTGCTTGCTGTCATAAAGACTGGCAGCTCTTCCTACTAAATCAATGCAGATTTGCAATTCTGTGTGTTTTCATTTACTCTAGCTTTATGGTATAATAAATCACTGGGATCATTGAAAGTCACAGAAAGAAAAACATTTCTCATTGAGCACAGGCATAATGAAACTGTAGCAGCAGCAGACTTAGAGGCAGTACCCTATTTATAAATCAGACAACATTCTCAACATTCAATCAGCTGCAAATAAAATATGAATATTTACAGTTAGTCACATTTTCAAATACGTACAAATAATTGTTTGTCTAGATTACTTGTCTGGAAAATCAGTTTGCCTCCCCATAAACACAAAAAACTACACTCATTCCCTCACAACTCCTATGTAAGTCCCACTGGCTCTTGGTATGAAGAAGCCTCAGAAACTTTTCCATATTTATATAAAAATAATCCTAATTTTCAAACAGGAACAAGTGGTATTTTCCAAATAGTTTAAGTCATATTTCAAGAGTCACAGGCACTTTGAAGTCCAGGGGTGCTAAAAAAATCACACTAATTCCACTGCAGATCAAGGAGAACTATTGTTGCATGTATAGTAGGAAAGAGAAAGATCAAAGAGGGAAAAAAAGCACCAAGTTTTGAGGGTTGACTTCCTTCTCTTAACTTAGTACTAACTTGACTTGGGTTAGTGGAAGCTTGCAGATAGGTCTACCAAAGAACTCCTTGGCTCTGTTGTAGAAAATTGACTTATTGCCCAGAGAAAAACTCTTCTGAGCACAAGGAATATAAAACATGTATTAAAAAATCAGTGGTCAGCAATTGCCTTAGAAGTAAATAAGCAGACATGAGCAGTGTCTTCCTGAGAAATATTTCAGCCTATAAACAAAGGCAGTATAGTAAAGCTGGGCTCTGAAGTTTCAAATACATGGGATTTCATAGTTCTGAAAGTCCTGGACCACTATCAAACAGACTGGTCTGCACGAGGACTTACTGCACAGCGAGTCTGACCTGGTTAAGCCTGTGCCCTTCATGGCACAGCCCATGGGTCTTGGCTGTCAACCAGCCAGGCAGTGGCAGGTGCTGCAGAGCACACAGCTCCCTTGGCATCACACAAACAGCTTTCCTTCCCACAGGCTGAAGGGAGATACCACGGACCTTGCTCTGTTTTGGGTGGGCAACCACACCACTCATAGCACTGGTGGGTCCCTCAGTGCAGACACAGCCTGCGACATCCTGAATCCATCTCCTTTTCCTATGTAAGGAGGCTTTACAAGATTTGTTCCATTTTTACATATTATTCTGGAAGAACAGATGCATGAGCACCTTATCACTGCCTCTGTTGGTTGTATTGATTGTCTCTTGTGTGTGAGTTTGATAAGTTAGCTAATACCCACTGACGGTAAATCAGCAAAAACTGATTCAGAATGGATGCAGCAGCCACTAAATGATTTACAGAGGAGAGGAGGCATCTGAAAATGAAAAATAGAGTTGCTGGCATTCTGTGGGAAAGAAACCATTCTGCATTTAGACAGTAAGAGAGTTCCAAATGTTTGGAAGATCAATTCTTTTTAACAGGTTGCTCAGGTTCCCTTGAAGACTTTAGTGCTGCAGGACCTGATTAGAAATGAAGACTTGCCTGTGAGAGGGAATGGAAACCAGTCTGGGGAATGAAGCAGACCCTGGCCAGCCCAAGGACGCAGCACAGCTGGTCTCACTGCCTGGGTGCCCACCAAGTGGCTTCAGAGTGCAGCAGCGCCCTGGGACACTGGCTGTGTGCTGCCAAAAGTTGCATTTCAGGGCTGCGAAGGTTCCTGCTCGGCAGCAAGCAGGCAGCTGTGACACAGCACTAAGCTTTTTTCTGGGGGATCATCAGGGTATCGATTTGTTTGGGCCAATGGATCTCAGCCATACAATGCAGAATCGCTGTCCTGCTTGTGCCAGGACAGGATGCAAACCATGTAGTGGTGGAGCAAGTCTGTTCTGGTGCAGTTGACAGTCTCTGGGGTTAGTGTTGACCCTAGGACTTCTTTTACAATCATCTCGAATGTAAGGAAAGATGATGTGTAGGACACTGCTCTAGAAACAGCAGTTCATGCTCAGAAGCTTGCAAGTCACAGCTGCAGCTGCCTGTGATGTCTTTCCCTCCCCTCCTTATGCTGCAGCTATGAGTGACCCAAAATGAGACAATAGAGTGTCATGATAACATCTATTTTTCATATCTGAACTCAGAAAAAAAATAGTGGTGTGTCACACAGGAAATGTTTTAGCCTCATTCCCTTAGCTGGTTCATCTCCAATAACTTTTGAATCCTCTGACTAATTTTAAATACATTTGACATAAGAAGAGAGGTCTCAAGGGTAAAAAGTTCCTTCCAGTTTTGCAAAATCAGCATTCAGCTAGTGAGGAGAACTCCCTGCTCAGGGAAAAGGCAAGGAGGGTTTGATCCCTGGCTGTTTTGTTTGGCTTGCTCAGCTCCCAGGAGGCAGCAGCCAGCTGGGTTCCCAGCATCACAGCCAGGCAGTCAGCACATGCACAGCTACAAACCTGCTGCAAAACACAGTATTTCTTGCCTGGCTGGACAGCAAATCATGGGCACTTCCCATACTCAGGAAGAGGCTGAGGATACTCCCTGGTAGTGAGGGATTGAGCACAGGGTGAATCAGGAATGCAAGAGGGGGCTGAGGGGAGATGGAAGAAGTGTACTAAGGAACATGGAAAGAGATGTCAATATAAACACAGAGAAGGCACAATAAGCCCCAAAGAATCTCTCTTTGTTTATAAATTCAATATTGCACACGGCATCACTTATTTCACTACTGTAAGGCAGCTTTCTCTGGAAGAGACACAACAGCTGCGTAAGAAATACTGCACAGAGCCCTGCAAAAACTTAGCATGTATAAAGCAAGGTCAACTCCTGAACACCATATATTAAATACAGGATGTTAAAAAAAAGGGAAAGCCAAATATAAGATGAGGAAGAATAATTTTGTTAACCCTGGAAGGTAGCTTTTGAACCAGCATCAGGATGCCATGGATGTTTCCCATTGCAAATAGTGTTGACCATACTGTTTTTGGTAGTGGGAATTCATGGTTTCACCACCCCAGAAGAATGCATATTTCAAGGGCAGGTTGTGATTGCTAGTCTTTCTGCATACCACAGGCTTTAAAATTTGACCTGTGCCTTTTGAATTCAATTCATCTCCAACCTCCATCAGTCCTCTCTTGTGTATTTTTGGCTATGCTTCATCACTTACCCCTCTTAGACTTTGAATAAATCACTGATGTGACACCATGTATTTTTATGTCATATGCTAATACACACCCACTGCAGTTCCTGCAGTCATCAGTGATGCTGTTCCAAGTATTATTGAGGACTGCCACCCAATTGATTATAAGCAGAACTAACAGATACCCTCTTGGGGCTAAGTCTGACAAACCCCATTACTGCTAGAGCAGTGTGAGGAAGATGCTGCTAACCTTTCTGTCCAGAGTATGGGGAGGCTGGATCCAGTAACAAAAGGAGGCTTGCTGAATGTCTGCCAAAAGAGCATTTTTCTGAATGACCTGACAGGCCAGGATAAGTTACATCTTCCTTATTCCTGATAGACACAAGAGCTAAGGAAAGGGAAAACAATGTGTTAGGCATTTCCTCTGCTGTTCACTTTACATAAACGGTGCTCTGTTTTGTAGTACTTCAGCAGCTTAATTAAAGAAAGGAGGAGTAAGGCAGGGCATTCTGTTATATTTGTATGCATTGTTATCATTGAAACATGACTAAATGTAGGGACCGAGGAAACATTTCATTCATTTGTGTTTAGTGAGTTGTATGCTCAGTTCTACTCAGTAGAGCAGAGTGCTAGAGAGCGCAGCCAAGTGCAAACAGGCTGGGAAGGGAATAGATACCAAATAAAACATATTTGGTTTTCCTTGGTAAATTTTTAAATACATGTCACCATTCTGCAAAGTACAGGCCATGACTGAGTTGATGGCAAAAAAAGAGACCTTGTGGAGAGCTTTAAAGAAGAAATGTCCATGGCCTGGCAGTCTGTTTTTATACACCTGTACAAAGAGGAAAGGATTAAGTATGCAAAAAAAACCATTGAAGACTAAAGTAATTTTCTTTCATAATTTAATACACATCTTTTTGCTTATTCTGCAGATTAAATCATTCACCTGCATTATATGATCTCTTGTACAGATATTAAGCTTTCCAATATGATTGTCAATTTCTTGAATGCTTAATGGTAAGCTACATGGAATATATCTGCAATAAAAGCAAAATTATCTATCAACATGGAGCATGACAGAAAGAAGCCAAACTGAGGATAAAAGTAAGATTGTTATAAATTCAGAAATACTTTTTACTTCTTTCAGCCTTTTAATTTAGAACAATAGTGGAATTAGTCACTCTAGTCCTTAATTTAGTCATATTAGGATGATGCTTTAGTTTTCAAAGGAGTTTTGTAAGAAAAAGAATATGTTCTCATTATGTTTTGTGGTTGACTTTACAATGATTCATTAACTCCTCCAAGATGAGCTTGGTCTATGCCAGTGAAAAATCTGCTTGTTCAGTTTAATCATGCCTTGTTTCAAGTATTGGTTACTAATGTGGGGTTTTGTGCTGCTGTACTGTCTTCTGGGCTCTGATATCCACCACTGCTCTAATTCAGTTAGCAGCTAAAGTTTCACTCCAGGTTGCTTGCAAGTGCTAAACTTGTTAGGAACAGCCCAGTTTTCACAGCAGGCTGGACCATATGCAAGGGGATAGGATGCAAACAACAGCATAGGTCTGCAGGTGGTCGAAAGGGAGTCCTGCTGCCCAGGCTTAGCCACAGGGAGCAACCAACAGAATGCCCTCCCTGAAACCAGTAAGAGGATTCTTGTGTTTCTTTCCTTCCTCCTAAACCTTGATATAAAATACACACACACACAAACTGGTGTATTTTGTGTGTGTATACACACATACTGATCGACTCTTTAAAGAGTAAATCAAAGCAACTGTAAAATCTACTTGTTCCAGTCACTTTCCCTGGAGGAAAAGGGAAGATAATAAATAGCCTTTTCCTTGTGCAGAGATTGGGTCCAGTAGTCACTGAGTTGAAAAACAAAGACCAAGGAGGTCACTTCATGAAGTGCAGCTTAACTCTAGGAGAGTAAGCTTTCTTTGTGCTCAGAATTAGAAAGTTGTCACAACAGTTGCCGAGGTCCTGTTTTGCTGCCTATGGGTTTGAGGCAATCGCTTTCAGGTCAGGTCCCTTAGGAATCCCTCACTTAGAATGAAAATGCACTTTCGTTGCAAAATTGCCAGTGTTCTACACAGATGCAGTGTTTTCTTTGCTTTCACTCCTCAACAGCTTCAAATTAGTATTATTCAATCCTCAACTATGCAAATAAGAAACGACTCATGCAGCATTTTACATTTCTGCATGAATAATTTTATACATGTATTTTATACACTGAAGTTTCAGTGGCTTATGTGTGAGCCTAAGCAGACTAAAGGCTTGATCCAGTCTGATCTAAAGAGCTTACGTCCCATGAAACATAAAAAATAATCAGTCTGTCTTTCAGAGAGTTCTCATTTTCCAAGAGAGATGTAACGAGTATTGGTGGGATGGAATATTCTCCATCTGAGATGTAGATTCAAAGAGAACAGGTCTCAAGTACAAATGGAACTTCCCAAAATCTGCTTCCACTGCAAAAAGCCTTATATAACCTAAAACCAGAACCACATGGATACATTAAAAAAATTAACTTTCCTTCTGCTGTGAACAATCCACATCTGGAAACCTACATCCATCAGGTTCATTTCAGTGAGACACCTGCATTCAACTTAAAACATTTCTTGGAATCTGAAATAGTGTGATGGATACAAAGCGAACGAGTGCTGTCCCAGACAGCTGATGGTTGCTCGGGATTGCCCATTCAATTGACACGGACAGCACTCACAAAGGGCAGTCAGTTGCAAGCCTGTAATGTCATAAGGAAAAATAAAGGGAAATAGGCTAACTGTTCCTATTTAGAAAGGACAGCCTTTTGCAGAGAGATGAATAACCCTATTTTAGACTAGAAATTGGGCAGATGACTGACTGCCAGAGAGGAAGTTTAAACAGACAAGTAGAGATCATATACATTATTACTATTAAAACAGTGATTTCATAACTTAAGAAACATTTACTCTAGATGGCCCCAGTATGAAGCAACCCTAACACAACCTTCCCCATCTAATGAATTATGAGAGCAGTCCATCAGCAGACAGTACACAGATGGTTTAGATGCAACCACTAACTCAGGAAACTTCTAAAGCACCAAGTGTCAGAAGCTGTGCACTGTTCTGCTTTTAGTATTCCCTCCCTATTGGAGTGAGAGCTCCTCTGGACCCAGGCCCAGAGGAAAGCCAAAGCACAGGGGTTGAATTAAAACCTTTGGATAAGCTGAGATACATGAAGTCACACCAAAGTGAAATAGAAAAACAGATTTTTAACTTTTAGTAGAAATATATGTTAAGTGCTTTAAACATTGAAAAGCTGCAGCAAAGAGACCTTAAACACAGTTCTTACTGCAGCAGAGTTACCTTTTCAGAAAATTTCTTTACTTTAGACAAAACATAGATGGAATTACACTGTTCACATTTTTTAGATAGAGTGTTCACATAAACAATAGGAGCTGATAGAAACTATATACACAAATCTGTGTGATACCTATGTAATACTTGTGTAAGATGTACGACTATTAGCATTAGACCAGGATAGGTTAAGAAAAGGAAAACTAGGATTGTGTGTCAATTTTATTAGTCAATTAACAAATACAATCCACACTTCTGTAAGTTTAGTGAAGAAGAAGAAGCAGCAGCTGTTTTNTTGAATTAAAACCTTTGGATAAGCTGAGATACATGAAGTCACACCAAAGTGAAATAGAAAAACAGATTTTTAACTTTTAGTAGAAATATATGTTAAGTGCTTTAAACATTGAAAAGCTGCAGCAAAGAGACCTTAAACACAGTTCTTACTGCAGCAGAGTTACCTTTTCAGAAAATTTCTTTACTTTAGACAAAACATAGATGGAATTACACTGTTCACATTTTTTAGATAGAGTGTTCACATAAACAATAGGAGCTGATAGAAACTATATACACAAATCTGTGTGATACCTATGTAATACTTGTGTAAGATGTACGACTATTAGCATTAGACCAGGATAGGTTAAGAAAAGGAAAACTAGGATTGTGTGTCAATTTTATTAGTCAATTAACAAATACAATCCACACTTCTGTAAGTTTAGTGAAGAAGAAGAAGCAGCAGCTGTTTTCTGCCTGCTGTTTGCCTGCTGCTGCTGTTACTGCTTGGCCTTATCGTCTAACCCCTTAGAACTCTGCCTTCAGAAAACTATGAGACTATGAAATAAAGAACTTTAGCAGGACAGCAGCCTCCTCTGCTCTTTCACCCTTGTCTGAAAAGGGAGGGTATCCCATCAAAAGCTCAACACCTCCCTACAGATCCATCACTGCACTCCTTCAGATGCAAGACCACAGAAATATTGATCTGGTCTGTGATGCTTCATCTCATATAGTGTAGGAAGATGTCAGAAAGAAACGCTTTGACTTTTCAGTACAGAGTGCAAAGGAGTGAGATACTCCCTTGCTTCCTCCTAACATCAAATGGGGTGTTTTATCAGTCAAGCAATTAGGTCACAGAGAATCTATGCTGTGAGAATGTGATAAAAACACAAAGAGGACCTAGAAGACATAGCTCTTAATCTTTTAAAATCAGGTGTCATTCCCTGCCTGCAAAGTAAAGGAAAGAAAAGGTGAGGAGACAAAATAATACATGAAAGACACCATGTGCATCAATAAAGAATCATATGGGGCACAGCCAAAATCAACTCTACAGTCTTAAAACAAAGAGCGCTGTGTTATTATTATAAATGGCACTCTCAGTTAACCAGTATAGACAGGTAAAGAGCCTGTACAGAACAGCCATCAGCACACACATCAGCTTGTTATAATATAAAGGGGAAAAATAGAGAGCAATAAAAGATATTAAAAAGGTGACTGTGTCAAACAAAACCAAAAAGAAGCGAAGTTCAAACTAAAGCTGCACTGTCTATCTCTAGTTTTCTACCAAAGGATGTCCCTTGTCATCAAATGGTAGAAGAGGAACACTGAGAAACTGAGAACTGGGGAAACACTGAGGAACATAGAGAAGCAAGGGGGCTGTAAGGAGCAGTACACACAACATAAATGTGTACTTTTAAAAGTAAATGACCTTCCACTCCAGGAATAGAGAGACAATCAAGTAATGGGAGTAATTCTGACAGGTCTGACAAAAGCTATTTTATGAGGTAGAGGAATCCACAAATGTAGGTGCACTCACTACATTAGCACTGCATAACAGGAAAAGAGATCACTAATCTTTCTGATGTTTCAGTCTGAATCTGAGCCTCTACCAGTTCATACTGTAATGAACTGTGAACTTCATCACATCAAAAGAAGATGTAAAAACATCAACTCCAAGTACCACATTAAATAAACTGTATAGGTTTCTATTGATATTTAGACTGACTTAACCATCTTCTAAGATAACGTTATGCTTACTGGCCTTACATATGTGTCTGAGATCTTACTTTCTGTCATAACTTTCCACTCATTTCTCATACCAGAAAATCACAATTTACTGCTATTTTCCAGGGATTTCTAAGTATGCCACCTCAGATGAATACGTCATCTTAGTCNTAGAGTGTTCACATAAACAATAGGAGCTGATAGAAACTATATACACAAATCTGTGTGATACCTATGTAATACTGGTGTAAGATGTACGACTATTAGCATTAGACCAGGATAGGTTAAGAAAAGGAAAACTAGGATTGTGTGTCAATTTTATTAGTCAATTAACAAATACAATCCACACTTCTGTAAGTTTAGTGAAGAAGAAGAAGCAGCAGCTGTTTTCTGCCTGCTGTTTGCCTGCTGCTGCTGTTACTGCTTGGCCTTATCGTCTAACCCCTTAGAACTCTGCCTTCAGAAAACTATGAGACTATGAAATAAAGAACTTTAGCAGGACAGCAGCCTCCTCTGCTCTTTCACCCTTGTCTGAAAAGGGAGGGTATCCCATCAAAAGCTCAACACCTCCCTACAGATCCATCACTGCACTCCTTCAGATGCAAGACCACAGAAATATTGATCTGGTCTGTGATGCTTCATCTCATATAGTGTAGGAAGATGTCAGAAAGAAACGCTTTGACTTTTCAGTACAGAGTGCAAAGGAGTGAGATACTCCCTTGCTTCCTCCTAACATCAAATGGGGTGTTTTATCAGTCAAGCAATTAGGTCACAGAGAATCTATGCTGTGAGAATGTGATAAAAACACAAAGAGGACCTAGAAGACATAGCTCTTAATCTTTTAAAATCAGGTGTCATTCCCTGCCTGCAAAGTAAAGGAAAGAAAAGGTGAGGAGACAAAATAATACATGAAAGACACCATGTGCATCAATAAAGAATCATATGGGGCACAGCCAAAATCAACTCTACAGTCTTAAAACAAAGAGCGCTGTGTTATTATTATAAATGGCACTCTCAGTTAACCAGTATAGACAGGTAAAGAGCCTGTACAGAACAGCCATCAGCACACACATCAGCTTGTTATAATATAAAGGGGAAAAATAGAGAGCAATAAAAGATATTAAAAAGGTGACTGTGTCAAACAAAACCAAAAAGAAGCGAAGTTCAAACTAAAGCTGCACTGTCTATCTCTAGTTTTCTACCAAAGGATGTCCCTTGTCATCAAATGGTAGAAGAGGAACACTGAGAAACTGAGAACTGGGGAAACACTGAGGAACATAGAGAAGCAAGGGGGCTGTAAGGAGCAGTACACACAACATAAATGTGTACTTTTAAAAGTAAATGACCTTCCACTCCAGGAATAGAGAGACAATCAAGTAATGGGAGTAATTCTGACAGGTCTGACAAAAGCTATTTTATGAGGTAGAGGAATCCACAAATGTAGGTGCACTCACTACATTAGCACTGCATAACAGGAAAAGAGATCACTAATCTTTCTGATGTTTCAGTCTGAATCTGAGCCTCTACCAGTTCATACTGTAATGAACTGTGAACTTCATCACATCAAAAGAAGATGTAAAAACATCAACTCCAAGTACCACATTAAATAAACTGTATAGGTTTCTATTGATATTTAGACTGACTTAACCATCTTCTAAGATAACGTTATGCTTACTGGCCTTACATATGTGTCTGAGATCTTACTTTCTGTCATAACTTTCCACTCATTTCTCATACCAGAAAATCACAATTTACTGCTATTTTCCAGGGATTTCTAAGTATGCCACCTCAGATGAATACGTCATCTTAGTCTTGTTCCCAAAAGAAGTGCAGCCAGGCAATGATCCAGACTGCTCATCTGTCTGCTCTAGATGACTTTTAAAGCAGTTGATGAATGTTAATGAAATCTGACACAGAGACAGAACTTTCAAGATATTACGTTCCTAGAGGTACGTAGAGGTTTCATGAAAAAAAAGTAAGTGAAAAGTTTCAGTGTAACCTTACCCCTTATTAATTACCAGAAAATATTTGTGTTTGTATGTATGCATATGTATAACTGAAGGAAAAGCTCAACCAGCAGTAGCTTAACTAGAATTGTTATTTTGTTAGAAAGCTGAGTGTTGGGGTTTTAGGGGTTCCCCTTCTGTTTCCCTTTGTTTCTTGAGGAATTTTCCCCATATATGTTGCCAGGACAACAAATTGCTGGGTGTTTAAGAGAGACAAAAGACCTGGCCACAGTGGGGAGGGGTCCAACTGGCCACTCTTTTTTCACCTGGGCTTGTGAGTTAGTTGCTCTCGGCGTTCGGACGGAGAAGGAGAGACGGCCATTGTGTCAGCACTGCAGGTTTCTGCTTTTTTGGCTGCTTTTCCTTCTACCGTGCCTCAGGGAGAAACCCCGGGATCCTAAGCCCACCTTTCCCTGCCCCGCTGGGAGCCGGGCTGCGGCCGCTCTGCTCCTGCCGTTCCTTTGAGCCTTCGCTGCACGGTAGCCCCGCACACCCTGCCTGCCGAGATCTGCCGGAGTTTGGGAGTTTGGGACATCTCGTCTGCTACCCGGGATTTGTGCTCATCCCTGCTGTTCCAGCCTGCTGTTCCCGAGGGTCCGGCCAGGCACCAGGATCGCCTGCCCAGGGGGAACCACCGCACCCGCCCTGCTCACCGGGAGCTGCCAGCACCGCTGCCGGCTGTGACCGTAACTGCACCAACGGGGAAAGAGCCTGGAGCCGAGGAGGCTGGCAGTGGGTTACTGGTTCTGTTTTGCTGTTACTGCCATAGTTATTGTTGTTTGTGTGACCTGTTATACATATATATATATATAGTAGTAAAGAACTGTTATTCCTATTCCTCATATCTTTGCCTGAAAGCTCCTAATTTCAAAATTATAATAATTCGGAGGGAAGGGGGTTGCATTTTTATTCTTTCTCGTTTCAACGGAGGCTCCTGCCTTCCTTAGCAGACACCTGTCTTTCAAACCAAGACACTGAGTATCCAAACAAGAAACACAAATTGCCAAGAAAAGAGACCTCCTTGCTTTATGGAATTTTTTGAGTTAAAGTAGATTAACCTGTTTGTTAGTTTGGTCAAGAAAGTTCCACATGTCAGATTATAGTTTAAGAAGCTCTTATTTCAATGACAAAGAGTTGTGACAGAAAATTAGATTTTCCACCAAACTAAGTTGAGTGGTCACATATGGCTCACATATCTTAAAGATGTCTAGGTTTTCAGCTGCTGATAATAAATGCTGCTGACTTTTTAATACAGACTCTGAATTTTCAAGAGGAAAGTTAGAGAAAGGGTTAAGACAAAGAAAAACCGTGACTGAAATGTCATTTATCCTACACACCCAACTTTGTTATTGCAAGCAATCACATCCCACAAATCCTTTCCAGAAATGAATCAAGCCCCACTTTAAAACTGTTAGTTTTCTACCCTTTGCTCTTTCCCTTCTAGAACTTTGTTGTCTGATTATTAGAAATCCCCTATTAATTTCAAGATTAAATTCATTCACAGTGATTAGATCCATTTGTTCTGCTGCCAAAATTGGCCTTTAGTTTAATAGCTTCCCTCCATTCTCAGTGCTTATCTTTCGGGTGTATTTATGGAGAAAAATCTTATCTTCTCTCAGCCTTCATTTTTGCTAGGATAAACAAGCCAATCTATTTCATTTGCTTTTGTAAATGTGTCCTCTATTTTGCCCCAACATGCCAGTTTATCATCTTTGCCCCCATTCCAGGCTGAATTTGTCTTACCTGAACACACATCTCCAAATTATACTTAATAATCCAGGTAAGGCCTCACCAGAACCACATACAGGCATCAATTTCCCCTCTACCTAAAAACTCATTGTCTGATGCACAGTAAGAAATAATGGCTTTCCTGCCCATCACAGTTGCAATATGTTGGCAGTTTACAATCATCCCATGGCCAGCTCTACCTCCAGTTCTTTCTCCTCCTCTGTTGCCTCTAAGTAATAAGCTCAAAGCCCACAGGAGAATTTTCTATTATTATTCATAACCTTAAGATTTGTGTTATTGATGCTTATCTTCTCTCTACTGCTCTAATCCTTAGAACTCTAAGTTCTCCCTGCAAGGTATTCAATTTATTTTCCATATCAGTTTTATCTGCCAGCACTGCAATGTCCTGGATTTAATAACACCTCCTTATGTTTTCTACTGAGATCATTAATAAAACTGTCAAGTAATATGGAGCAGAACAAGAAGAATTTCACCAATAACCTGCCTCCAAGACAGCAGTTCAACACCACCCTTTGTAGTCTCCCCATTACCTCAGCCCTTATCTTCTTTGTCTTCCTGTACAAATTGTCATCTCCTCCAGCTGGTAACTCCATAAATGATACTGACTTCTTTTGCCTATCTTATTTCATTAACATTGTAAAGATCAGCAGAGCTAGAGCAATTTTGATATTTTCCTACCTCTGGTGATGAACAAAACTTGTACTTCTTGTGTGCCTGTTCTTACATTGCACTGCTTTTCATAAGGCTGTTAAGATATTTAACTGTTTAAGACTCTGCAGAAGGAGGCCTCTTTGTGTTCATTTGATCAGTGAATTCTGCCTGCTCCTTTTGACAAAATTTTGGTATTATCACTGGGAAAAGGTTTTTCCTGTCAAGCTTTGAGAAGCAGCATGGCCTTAACTTTTGAAACTAAACCCATTTCCCTGTCTCCACATGCAGGCAAACAGCTCCTACAACACAAATGCAGGCACACTTCTCTCTGTATTTTTTTCCAACTATAGTAGGTAGTCTATTTAAAAGAACTCACTTTTTTTCCCTACAGACCACACCTCTCTGAAATCACCACCGCTAAAACAGCACTAACCTAGTTAACCATGTCTTCTCTGTTGCCAACTCCATCAGCCAATGGCAGAGTGTGACAAGGTCCAGGAGAGTGGAGAAGGAATCCAGGATAAAGAGCTGTTTGCCTCTGCCTGCCTTTTCTCTTCATCTGCTTCCATCTCTAATAGTGACAAAGCAACCTCTTGCACCAACACAGGGTCTTCTATCAGTACCTCAGCAAAGAGCTTCTAACAAAGGGATAAAAAGAAAAAGGAAAGGAAGAAATCACTTACATACAGATAGCAAAGGCCTTTAAATACTTTAGGGAACCATTCAAAAATTAATTGTAAATCATGACTGGATTTGTTTCTGACTTGCTACCCATGCAAGGCCAGAATTGTGCCCACCCTGACCTATCCTGGCCCCTAAAAATACGCTGGCATTTTGTCTTTTGCTTTGAAGGTAAAAGACACTGAACCTATAAACCTGGCTTTGCTCATAGCTTATTTTATCCATAACAAATGTTATTTTATCTCTTTTTTATATCTAATGCAAGATATTTACCTTTTGAATCAATATTCAGCAGGCTTTCAGCTGTATATACCTCTCTAAAGTATATATACCTCTGTAACCTGATTCTCTTACTACTAGCTGGGGCCATTCCTCCTCCAAAGACTGTGCAGGTCCCAGCACATGCACCAGTGTACCTATGATGCTCCCAGAATGGGAACAGCAAACACCTATGCTCTGCAGAGCTGCTCCCCTTTGCTACTGATGATGGAAGCCTCCAAAAGAAGAGAAACCCCAGGAAATAAAAATGATCAAAAGCTGCAGATTGGTCATGTGGAAGCTGGAAAGACAACAGTCCATCATCTGTTGTACTGTGGAAGTGGTGGCAGGAACGCTCCTGGCTCTCTGCATGGAGATGCTCCTTCTCTATGTCTGCCCCAGCCTGTACAACTGGGCCACCCTGCTCCTAGCAGATGGCAGGTGTGGCCACTGCTATAGCTGAGTGGCTTCACACTTTGCTGCTTATGACCAATGAATCACAGATCATAAGAACATGTGAACGCAGCCATGCGGTTATTAGTAATAAATGCTTCGATTTCAACACCAGTCATTCCCCACATATTCTCAGCTACACTGAAAAAACAGAGTTTGGAAAGACAGCACCCCAGAGTTCAGTGTGAGAAGCTGTGCAACTTTATTCTGTCCCTCTTACCCAGTAAAATGTGCTTTTGTAATTCTCTGACTCTGGATAGGTGGGACAGGACAACTCATCTTTACATACTTCTTCACAGAGCTGCTACAAGGAGAACAGCATATTTCCTGTTTCCAATGAGGACAGGAGAAGTAGCAAGCAACAACTAAGCTGACTAATTAAAAAAAACCCGACCTGCTAGAGACATCCAACATCAGTAATTTCATTCACAATAATAAGAATTTATCAAAATTATACCCAACCAAATTTGGAGTCCTACACCAGGAAATAGTAGACATTATAGTAATAATTTGCTTCAATGATAACAATATTTGCTTTAATGTCAAGTCTTTTTTTTCTTTGTAGACTGTACACACACACAAACACAAAATCTGGAGACTTTTCGTGACCTCACATCAGTATTAAACATGTACACTTTCCTTCTTATTAAGCTGATTGTTTCTACTTCCTGCCATCATGAGGTCAAGATCTACCTTTCTGTGGTAATTTGCAGGAAAAAAAATCTTGTTTTAAAGGTGGATAGAATGTATCTTCACCAATCTTAAGCGATAAGTAAATAAATTAAGAATCACATAGCTAGAATTTAACCAGGAAGTGTAATTGAACTAGCAAGATCACACTGGGGCATTGTACTTGAAACAGTTATTACTAACATAAGCAAAATGGAACTTACGTCCTTTTGAATCCAAGAACTGTAGAAAGTTTCTGGGGTTTTCGTAGTTAGCCACTTATCAGCTGTTAGCTGCACTACTTATTTTTCTAGATTATCTCCTTTAGTGTCTGTTTTTGGTCTGTAGATGCTATGGAATTCCTGGTAGACTCAAGAGCTTTGGGGATTGAGCACACCAAACCAAGAGAAGGGTGAAACTCCAGCTAAATAAATGTTCCTCAAAGCAGAACTTAAAATCAACAAAAACAAAGAAAGAACAAATTGGTCTCAAATAAGGCTTTTATTAATTATCTACATAAGAAACCTTGCAATAGCTTCATTTGCAAGAGTAAACTGCAATGTTTTATCGCACATCAGATATCAAACATCAAATATGAAAATAGAACTGTAGTCATAATAAACATAATTATATTGGAACACATCTAAGTAGTCTAATTTGCTAATGAAAAACAGAAAATGTTTAAAATTCTCTTTCATTAGCTGACATGGTTTATTAACCACATTGTCACATCTACTATGATTATGCCTGCCCATTAAAACTGCCTGCACTTAGAAATAAACCCTCAGATAACCAACACAAAATCACAAGGTCTGTGGGGAGAGGAATATGGGCAAGGGGCTCAAGACAGAGGCAGGAATCCAGAAGGGACCTGATGCAACGAGCTCTTGGCTTCTGGGTGTGTATCAGCTGCTCTGTGGCTGCTCTGCATAACCCACAGTGTTGCACAGCTGAGGGACTGGGAAAGAGGGGCAGGTCTGTACCTGCAGCTAATGTGTGGATTCTGTATGTGAAATCACAGTGCACACACATCCAGCTGGGCAGCTGTACTCAAAAGAGTAATAGACTGTGGCCAAAGGGCAGGGAAAGTTGTACTGCCAGCTCAGGATACTGATGCAGCAATCCTGAGGCCAGGCTAAGCTCAGTAATTACTTCCATCGTTACTGTTTAATATTCTGTACTCATAGGAATACTAATGCCCCAGTGCATTGCAAGATGCAAGTACCAAATCCATTGTCATTAAAGGGCAGTGCAAAGCTGGTGGGGGAGGATTCACTTTTTCTCCTTATTTTTTTTTCTGGGTATCTAAACGGCATGAGACTTTTTATCTATTGCTTGATTCACCATAGGACTGCAATTTTTCAAACAGTCTTACTTTCAGGTGTTGGATCCTAAATTTTTTACAATCAATGTGGTGACTGGATGCCAGGTGCCCACAAAGCTGCTCTATCATTCCACTCCTTAGCAGGATAGGAGAGAGAGAATATAACAAACTTATCATAGGAAAGATAGGGACCAGGAGAGATCTCACCAGTTACTGTCATAGGCAAAACAGACCTGACTAAGGGAAAATTAATCTATTGACATTCAAAATCAGAGTACGATAATGAAAAAGAAAACCAAATCTTAAAACAGCTTCTTCCCACCCCTTCCTTCTTCCTAGGCTCTACTTCACTCCTGATTTTCTCTACCTCCCCCTACCAGCTGGGCAAGGGGACAGGGACTGGGAGTTGCAATGAATTTATGACGTTATCTTTGCCACTCCTTCTTCTTCAGTGGCGCGAGTCCTCATGCTCTTCCCCTGCATGGGGTCCCTCCCACAGGAGACAGTCCTCCACAAACTTCTCCAACCCAAGTCCTTTCCACTGGCTGCAGTTCTTCTAACTGCTCCAGCATGGGTCCCCCACAGGATCACAAGTCCCGCCAGAAAATCTGCTCCAGTGTGGGCTTCTCTCTCCATAGGCCACAGGCTCCCAGCCTCTTTCAGGCATTCACTTACTTTGGTGTGGGGTCCTCCAGGGGCTGCAGGTGGATCTGTGTTCCACCGTGGACCTCCATGGGCTGCAGGGGCACAGCTGCCTCACCATGGCGTGCACCAGGGGCTGCAGGGGAGTCTCTGCTCCGGCACCTGGAGCACCTTCTCCACCTCTTTCTCCAGTGACCTTGGTGTCTGCAGGGCTGTTTTTTCTCACTCCTCTCTCTAGCTGCAATTGCTGTTGCACAGTTTTTTTCTCCCTTCCTAAATCTGTTATCCCAGAGGCACTACCACTGTCACTGAGGGACTCAGCACTGACCAGTAGTGGGTCCATCTTGGAGCTGCATGACATTGGCTCTGACAGACATGAGGGAAGCTTCTAAAACAAATCTTGTAGATATATTCCCTTTGGGCCTCTACCTGAAACTTACCAATAAATGCAGTGACGTTAGCCAACAAAATTCACATATAGCTAGAAATCAAGGCAAAAATCAACTATTCTTTATTTAAACAGAAGTTAGAAAAAGTTTTATTTATATATATATATGTAAAAGTTTTCTTGTCAATTATCTATGTACCCACTGTAGATGAATCATTCATGCTAAAATTATTTTGAGTCTTTCATATTGTTTCAGAACAAAATTTGAGATCCACTGATGCTGGCAACATTCCATTTTTATTGCTAGCAATGTGGAAGCACTGGTGGCAACAGCAGCACAACACTAAGCCTCTTGTACCAAACCCCCAACTTCTGTCTGTGGACTAAAAGCCATGTTACAAAAGTTAGCTAATTAAGCTTCCCAACCTGCAGCCTCTGAAATCAAATCTCAGAGAAAGGAAATACCCTGTGACAGGATGTAGAGGAAAGCTGAGGCAGATTTTCAGACCTGAAGAAAAGCATGAGGATTTGAAATGCTGTGCTTTAACTATTAGCACAGGAATTCCCAGCTATCTGAAATTTTTCATAGTGCACTACGAAGTACAAGCTTTGTTTATATTCTCTTTAAAGTCTCTTCTCTCTTACTCTAAACATGACTCGTTCCTTATCTACTTCATTACAGAAAAAAATTAGATTATCATTTTATTTACCTTCCATGCCTCTCAAATACTATTTCTAGCTGTCTCAAACAGTAGCAGATGGGGCTTTAACATGACATATGAAGCTCTGCAATCTTTCCAATGTTTCATTTCTTATGTTGAGGAAATGATAGCTTTCTGCTCTTGAGCTTCAGGCCTTCTATTTACAAAACATCCATGGACTTCATTTTTAAATTAGTACTGACCCACCTTAACATTGTAAACCCGTGCAGGCTTTAATCAAAGTTTCCCATTATGGATTTCACCTACTTGCCCAAGATGGCTATACAGTAAAATCAACCTAGTTGTTGGTTTACTATGTCCCTCAGCAGTGGGGTGAAGTTGCAAACACATACATTCATCTTTGTAGGTGTTAACATGCACTGAAGCTCAAGATCAAACCCTGGATGTTTATGCGTGATGTCAATAATCACTTGGGCCAAAGCGAATCTTTCCTCTGGGTCCACAGCATTTTGATAAGCTTCAAAGTAAACATAAAAAAGCTGAAGAGATACTCCAAGGCACATTTAGAAGCGTCTGTTTGCCCAGATATTCATTCTTTTTTGGGGCGAGATTTCTGAGCATAAAGGCTGCTGCCTGTATCAAACCACCAGTAACCTTCTGCAGCATCACATTTGTGGTAAGGATATTACTGAATGCTTCATCAGAAGGCTCAAGAACAGAACATAGAATAAACCACTCATGGGAGAAATTTCTTCTAAATCTTGCAAAGTTAACATTTGGGTTTTTTCTACTGAAATATGAAGATTTTTATGATACACATTTTTCCTTTTAAAAAGTAACAGGTAAGTGTACTTACTGCTTTAAAAACAGCTGCCTCTTTCATAAATTAATCCATTCTCATATATTTGAAAATCTCCATTTCCCTCAACCTGAAACCTGTTGACTCTTCCAAGGCTTTCTGTTACCACATTTGGCAATGACTGTCACTGTTACTTATTATTTTTTGGAGAAACTCTAAATTAATTGAAGGTGTAATTAAAGATGCACAAAGACTCAAGCCCTCTTAAGGGTCCTCTATCAAGACTAGCTGTTAAGTTCTTTTTAAATAAAAATTTTAATTTCAGCTGCCCACAGCTTTGGTCAGAAAAAGAAATGTTCCAAGAACAACAGCACGTGTGAACACTTGAGATGACGTTGTAGTACTTTTTGGTCAAATGGTAGTTAGGAGATTGAAAATATGAACATCTAGTGCTCTTCCTTCTGGATATACGAGTAATGTCACTATGCAATGATCTAGATCTGACTCTTTTGCATTAAGACTTTAGTAGAAAAGCATTCATGTTACTTTCCATACTGAAACCAAAAGATTCTGGAAGAGGAAGACGCAGAAGGGCTTAGGAGATGACTTGGTTACTGAGAATCCAGATTTCAACACTCAAGTTCTCTGATTTAGACCTGCCTGACCTGAACTGTTCTGAGGAAGCTAAGAGAGTGCTTGAGCAATAGACCAACAGCAAGTTTTATGTTAAGCTAATCTGCTTAAGTGCTTTTGTTTCCTTATTCATCTGCATAAACTCTGTCCCAGATGGAAAGAAAGCTAGATAAAATTTCCCCTAAAAGTGAGACCTCCAGCAACAGCACATCTGTACATTCAATCCTGCCTAGATAGCTGGGTTGTGAGAGCAATTCCAGAATATACTCTGTGATGCTTTTGGAAGAGAATTACTGTGTTTTTGCTGTAGAGGTTTTATTATTCTCTAGCTGAAGCTTTTTCTTTATACAATAAATCAAATTTCCTTGTACAGAAGACCCATTATAAAAATGAAAGGTAGATGCACAGAGGTAGCAGGGTTATATAGCAATGGAAGGTGAAGTCTGTTGGGATGAGGGCAGAAGCTTAGTGAACTAGGCAATTAGTCTTTTATAAAGCTCGGTACCTCCCCCCCCCACCATGAAAACGGGAGAGTGGCCTTAGGAGAGTTCCTAAACTACATACTTTTAGTTTTAAAAGGTTTTCTATTTAAAGCCTCTTCAAGGGTACACAGGAGATTCCATAACACCCTCTACTATTCCTATTTTGAGAACTGCCCTGTGTTACTCCAGGACTGAGAGCAAAACATTTCAAGTGTGTGAAGACGACCTCAATTAGTGCCATTTCTCCCTGCTTCTGAAGTGGTTTATCTGCTCCTTTCCACTTCCTGACACTCACAGCATTGACCTTGAGACTGCTGAGTCCCCTAGACAGAAACACACTTCCAAGCTTCTCTGGGTCCATTCCTCTCAACTTGTCTAATCTTCATCTTTCACCACTGAAATCTTTGGGCAGAAACCCTATATGCTTCCATGGGCCATGGCAAAATACAGTCACATTTCTGGATTCAGCAGCCCTTGTGAGTAACAGTGCTACATGTTGCTTAATACACATTTTAGTGTTGGTTTGTTTGTTGTTTTTTTTAACTACATAATAAAGCATGGCACTTTTTTCTCAGATTAAATAACAACAAAAAAAATATATTAAATATAGAGTGATATTTGTAGAATAAATATAGTTGCTGGCTCTAGCATTCATATGTATGCGCAACAGGAAACGTTGTTGAAAGGGAATCTTATGCAACCCAAAGTGAACTGATTGCAAATCACTGTTTTCAGACAAAAAAACCTTCTGTACCTGACTTTTTTTTCCAGGAGAGCAGTTTCACAGGTCCAGAGGTCAAGCAGCATAGCACATTGATCCACACAGGCATGTGCCCAGCCAAGGATGGGCTTGCTGCCACTGAATTGCTCACAAGTTACGTTGCCTAAGACGAACCAAAAAAGGAGAAAACAAGCAGATGTTAGTATCACAGGGATTTCCACATGCCTACAGTCCCAGGGCTTGTGGTAATTCTGTTTATTTATAGCATGAGGTTGTGGTTTTTGCTTGCAGGGAACCCCAGGACAGGAAAAGATTTCAAGTTCCATAAGCTTTGGCACACCCCAGAGTATTCTGCAAGGAAAAGAACAAGTGCACCAGCCATTTGGTTTAAACATATCTCTTCCATCATCTTTTAACAAATATTCTTTGGGAGGTTCAAGTTCAAAAGACCCACATCAAGAAACATAAAGCCAGAGAAAACACAAAAAAACTAGGGGAGGAAAGTGAAGAGAAGCTTAATTGTTCATGGCACCAAATCCTGTTGGTATCATCTTCATCCCTTCACCTTCACTCTCAGATCAATGAAAAGCAGCACAGACTACTCAAAGATAAATTTTACTATGAGATATAGCAGGACAGAGAGTGGATAAAGGGGGAAGACTTTTCAGATAGCTTAGTATCAGTCTCCTTAATTTGAAAATTACTGTGAAAGGAGAAAAAAACAACACTATCAATGCTATTGATACACCAGAAGTGGTGTTCATTTTCAAAAGATTTTGTTTCTTGACTAGAAGCACCACAAAGAGATTACATACATATGTCTCTGGGTGTATAATTACTGCAGTTAATCTTCCAGTATAAATAAACACTTGGTATAGGGTATAGCCATGGAAATTTTTTTAATGACTCTTGTAAGAATCTAGCAAGCAAATGCAAGGTCCTGGCTTTCTGCTGGTTTTGCTATTTCAATACTATCAGTCCATGAGAAATCCTTAAAGAGCCAATGCTTTTGTTTTCTTGGTTGTGTTGCTATCTAAATTAGAGCTATTTTTGACAATAAATGATAAATCAAGTAGAGTGAATATGAAAAGTTCAGAGCTGCAGAGGTTAAAATCAGCCATGGGGTTTCCCGGCTTCTTCCTTGTCACTCTTCTAGAAGTACAGCTGGTCTTTTTTAGAAATCCATAATAGTCTCCCTTAAATCAGATCTTAGTGTTTAAGAAAAAGGAAGTCTGGAATATCAAATAATTTGTGGATTTTTATTTACAACTGACAAAAGTTTAAAATGGTAGGAAGTTAAATAAGTTCTGTGGAAAAAGCAATCCAATACGTTAATAAAAAGGCATTCAGAAAAAATTAACATTTTTCTTTTCTCCCTGTGCCTAGAAGATGCGGTCGCTCATTATATTACTTAACTCTGTCAGTAAATGTCCCTTCTCTGTTATTATTCCCTCCAGGGTGACTTTGATGCCTATGACCCTGAAAAAGTGCAAAGCTGTGACATTAACAATATGTGACAACCAATTCCACATGTTCAGTTAGGTCTTTGTAGGACATTCATCACCTAACTACCTAGAAGGATAAAGAAAGGTCCCAGAAATGCAGTCAGCACTTGGTCTTGCACAAGTACAGCAACAATTCAAGTCATGGGCTCGGCCTACCTTGAAAAGAGAAAACCCAGCTATCACAGGTGTTTTGGACATATGGATATCTTACGTTTTTCTTTCTTAATATACTGTCTGGTCATAAGCAGCAGCTGTTCCCAATCTCCTTTGGGTCCTCTAAATTCACATCATATATTATGTATAACCCTCACTGGTCCTGTGTGTGAATTTATTCATCCTCACCAGTGTGAGAGTTGTCATGGTTTTCCACCTCTGCAAACTCTATGAACTGAGTCTGGTGGACCTGTGCCATGAAAAAGAGACACCCAGGAAACAGCAGCCAGCTCTGCAAAGATTTCAATTCTGTATAATCAACCTAAGAGTGGATCTGGCCTCGAAACACGCTATTTTGTCACTAGCAGAGAACAACTAAATAAAATATCACCAAAATATTACTTTTTTACAGTAAGACCTACACTGTGGCTTCATTTATACTATCACAGAGTAAGACACACTGTATGAATTTTTTATTGTGCCTAGTTTTTCCTTCAGTCATATAAATTCACCAAAAAAACCCAAGAAGGAATTAAACCACAAAAGATTAGCTCTTGAACTAAGGTAGAACTTTTCTTCTTTTTTCTAATTTAGCTCAAGTTTGGCAAAAAATGTCTTAAATTCTGATATTCAATGTCAACATATTTTTAAAGCTTTCTTGGCTAAGTTCCACTTGCAAGATTTGGAGATAAGCTCACACAACACAAGGACTTTAGCACAAATTAAAAGGAACACTCATTGACTGGTGTCCCAAATTGCTGTGACATCAGAACTTGTCCAGTAGAATAGTTTAACAATGACCTTATTTTTCTAAAAAAAACCATCAGCATGTTTAAGAGAGAATCGTCTACCTTGGCAGTGAGTCATTGGTGAGGTTGGTAACACCCCAGGCAAGAATCCTGTACTGCAGTCAGCAGAAGTGGTGTTCATTTTCAAAAGATTTTGTTTCTTGACTAGGAGTGCCACAAAGAGAATTACATACATACATCTCTGGGTGTATAATTACTGCAGTTAATCTTCCAGTATAAATAAACACTTGGTATAGGGTATAGCCATGGAAATTTTTTTAATGACTCTTGTAAGAATCTAGCAAGCAAATGCAAGGTCCTGGCTTTCTGCTGGTTTTGCCATTTCCTGGTGTGTAATGCACCTTTGTTCTCCCTTCAGTGCCGAGTAAAACGATGCACAATGTACTGGGACTTCCTCTTTTCACTGGCTGTCCTAACATCTGCCTTGACAGAATCTCCAGTGTTACCCAGGTGTCTCAAATTCTGTTCAAAGAAAGGATGGAGAAAAGGAAAAGCTATTTGCTTAAATCATTGAAATCTTAGTAAAATTTAGATGTGCTGGGAAGAACAGCTTGCCAGCTTCACAGATCTATGCTGAATCAGAATTCATTATTTACCATAAAGTTTATGAGGCACCCCTGAAAAACGTTCACCTAATTTGAACATCATGTTGGATTGGCCCGGTCAGATTCCTCTCCTTTTTTTGATACAGTTCTCTGCACTCTGTTCTTTCCTTATTCTTCTGAACAGACTATCTGTTTCACCTCTCTTAATGATGGGGTGCAGAATTTGCTAAAGGTTAAATCAAAGCCCTTTATAGAAGAATTAAATTCAACTTGATTGAGGTAAATAACTGAGCAAATGCTGGGCTGACGTCACCATAGCAGATAGAAGAGGTTTTTGATTGCATTTTTAAGCAACTTTATGGAGAACATTTATTGAAATATGTCCACTTTCAAGATCTCAACTTATTTTTTTGGTGATTCCTGTTCTTAGTCCTAAACATCTCAATCAAGACTACTGCACTTCGCAAAATGAGTATGTGACTACAAAACTAGAGATCTCTTACAAAAAAAACCCAAAAAAAACAAAAAAAAACCCAAACCCCCCCCCCCCAAAAAAAAAAAAAAAAGAAGACTTTCTCCCTGTTGTGCTTGTTTTGGGAGTCATATTTTAAAGAGACTGCCCAAGCCTTCTAAATACTACTTATGCATATAAAAAACAATAATATCCAGTTATGTATCTTAGCAGCAAATCAAGTAACTGGGTGTTTGTGTGATGCTTTTTGCCTCCACGTTTTGTGTTTTCTCCTCTCATTCTGCTCAGGTTTACTGGGGCTTAATAAATCTTTTTTGGGTTATAAAGCAACACTTACACACCTACATATATCTTATCTACTTTCTTCCAAGCTGAATCTCAAAGTGGAACAGAAAATAATTTTTATGAAATGTAATTCATTGTTTTGCAGGGCCTTCTGTCATTTTAAGTCACACCTCTGATCATCCCAAGCAGTCTGCTAGGGAGGGTGCAACACTGACTCAGTCTCAGTTTCAGATAGATGTGTGCTGAGCTGTCACACTGGCTCACAGTTTACAGTGTGGAGGGATTCGTAACACAGGTACCCTTCCAATTCTGAGCATTGATTAAATGATAACATATTTAAGAAACAATGCCATACGTTTTGTGTTTATGGCACATGCTATCTGCATGTTAGGTAGGTCTCAAGTAGTTTCCCAGTAAATTGGCTTTCCTGTTGTTTCAGTTCTTGAAAGACAGTCTGTGCAGTATATTAAAAAAAACCCAACACAAACAAAACACATTAGAGACTGTTGTTAAGGAAATACTGTTGCCTCTGCTTCTAAATTCACTGCCAAATAAACTGTAATCAGATTAGTAAATATTTATTTAGACTTTAGTTGAACTTCAAGGGTATATTTCCATATCCATGTATGAGTCCAGAGGAAAGACAGGCCCCTATGCAGTAATGTTGCTCTCGTTGCAAGAGCTCTCTGAAGTATTTCACAGGTAATCACCAAATCAGAAATTGTGTACATGGAAGGTCAGAACTGATCTTTGCATCATTTCTTCTGCCATTGAATAAAAGAGGAATGAAAACAAAGGTATATAATCTAGAATTCAGATTTTGTCCCAATGCCTGCTCCCTGGAAAGCTGACACCTCCCAAAAGCAAAAGTTTTTCAATTATTTTTTCTGACTTGAAAATTTGAAGATGCCGGAGCACTCAGTTCAATATTTCTTTAGTGGAAAAATACAATTTTCTAGTTTCAAGTATCTTTCATTTTGGAATTTTTAGTGATTATATTTTTAAAGGTTAAATGTGATCATATTAGAAGTAAAACTAAAGATACCTTAAAAATATCATCAACTCCATGTCTGTCCCCTGCATTTTGTTTATTTTCAAAGATGTTTAGGATTTTTCATGTTTCAGGATGAAAGTGGTATGGGGTTTTTTTTTTGTTTGGTTGGTTTGATTTTTTGGTTCTGGGGCTTTTTTTGCTGTTGGGTTTTTTTCTGGGGAGTGGGTAGAGTGTTTGAAGTCTTAACAAAAGCAAAAAATGGGGGCTGGAAGCCTACTTCCTTTTTGGTTATAGCCACAGTTTTTCTGTATGTGTGTTTACTTCTATGTGTTTCTATGGAGAAAAACACACAAACAAGTTTCCAGTAAATAAGAAATAAATGTGAGTTCAAAATGCTGAAAAAAATCCTTGTAGAATACTATCACGCTTCTTCAGGTTTTCTACATGAGAATTTCGGGATGAGTGTTAAGTAGTAGAAATTTTACTGCTCAGAAGACAAAATACTATATATCTCACATCAAACCACTAATATCAGCATGAGATACTGATTCTGTTCAGGATATTTCACAAAAAAAGTTGGAGAGTCAAAGTTTGATAAGCCTTAGGAATTACATTTGTAGTTATTTTTTCAAATCTGTGAAGTAAGTTTACAAATTATCTCACTTTGGCCACATGCCCTGATCCAGGATTAAAAAACAGTTAGTCCTAAGGTCTACCTAAATTTAAAAATACATTTTAGAATTCATTAGGAGTTACTTAAACAAGCTTTTCCATAAATTGCAAGATGCCTCCGATTTTTCAGGAACATCTATGCTGTATGATAGTCCCACACTTACAAAGGTTGTAGTCTAAGCACAGCCAGCAGCACCTGTCTAAGTGAATGTTTATCTGGCAGTCATTATTCACAGTGTACTTCTACATGCCTGAAGTTTCTCAGGTTTGTTACAGACCACTGGTAAATACAAGTGTTAGTTGGTTAGGGCAAGACGTGGTTCTGAGGAATAGGTTACCTTGAATCCATCACAATAGATCACAACACAGTTGGCATGGAGAGATCCAGAGCACTGGATAGGGTACTCCTGTGCAGAACATGCTTTGGAAGACTCAGGTGGTACCTCCCCTTGCAGTCATCTGGTGTGTACTGAACATGTGGCTGAGCACTCAGGCCACCAGAAACCCCAGTGCCTCCTTTGGCAGCATCTTCTGTGCTGGGATTTAGGCAACTGGCCTTGAAGAAGTGGCCAGCAGCACTGATGGTCAGGCATCTCTCCATGGACCTGAAATATTTAAGGATCCTCAGGCACATTCGCTGGAGCAAGCAGACAGCTGCATTTTCAGTTGGATGACAGCTCCCCTCTTAAAAAAATTAACTCTGATCTCAGCAGATTTTATGTCCAGTTCTTTTACCATTAGCTCACGGACTCCTCTGGGGACATAAGAAAAGAAGGGACAAGTAAGCTCCTCTCCTCACCATGTGCTCCCTGTGTGCAGTGGCTGTGCCCTCTTCTAGCACAAGCAGCTGCAAGCTGCCTGTATGACTCTCCCTTTTTCCAGACAGGAGAAATGTAATTTTTTTTTTTACTATTCTAGGAGATTTCTGAACCTTTCCAAAGCAGAGAGTTTTGCTATGTCTGTTGTCTAAAAGAAGACTGGTGCTGCCTACAGGACTGAAAGTCATGGAAACCTGCAGCATGGAATAATGGAAAAGGATGGCACTATTGCTACTGTCGATATGTTGGTATACTTGTTCTTCTTTCTTTTGGGCTTTATTAAATAGATACATACATAAGTAGTTTTATGCATTGGCTTTATAATAATAAAAAGAAAAGGGAAGGAAGTTCCATACTGGATGAAATTCATAATCCAGCAAGCACTGAAATTATCACAGCATATGAACTCTACAATATTTGATTCCTTTCCAATCCCTAGTGGTTTGTCCTTGGGCTGTATGAAAAAGCTGTCCCAAGAGCTGTTTCAAAGACAAAATTGCAGCAAGGGTCAGAACAAGAAAATTTTCCAAAGAAATTCAGAACATCTGTTTCACTAAAACCTCAGCACAGCTATGGCTGGTGACGTGTCTGACCTCCTAGTTCATCCTCTTTCTTCCAGACGTAAAAGAAAAACTGATTTCTGGGCTCCAGCAGGTCATAGGATGAGCATGGGGTAAAATCATAGTGTGGAACAAAGAAGTAACATCAGGAGAGGCTGTAGGAAAGTTTTCAAGCATATATTAAATGCTCTATCCAACATTCTGTAAAATTAAATTAAATATTTGGTTTGTGTTTTTTTCTCGTTTCTTTCTAGCACATTCTACACTGTAGTAAAAGAATAGCAGAAGAACAGCAAGCAGGAAGACAGCTAAACCTGTCTTGGTATCAATTCCAAAGCCTTCTTGCAAATATCAGGAGTTGCTCCACCAGTATCAGTAGAATTAAACTGGCATTAGCATCAGTGTAAATGAGAAGATCACTGTGAGTTACACAGTTAATTGTGGATCATTATGGACAGTGATTTACTTGGCATTATCTATTTAATTGCCTCAGACAATCAAGTAGGTAAGAAAAATTATTATGTCTTCTCTAACCAAATTTATTTGGATGGCATAAATTGGAATTCTCTTCAGTGTGCTAAAGGTTTTATAGCATTGATCTTAGCCTTGGTTTTTCTGATTACAGAAAATCGTCTTAATGTATCTTTACAAATTGGTGCTTGACAAATTTATCCTGCTCAACATGAGACATTCTAACAAAGCTTCTAATAGAAGTAGCACAGATAAACTTAGGACTACGTTGGCAGTTCTGTAAATTTGCAAGTTGACATGACTGTATTGTCTCCAAGAATTCCTTCAAGCCAAGCAAATCTTGATGACAAACTGTCAAGCAATGAATTCTTTACATAATCCTTGCAATGATAGATTATCTGTGAACCAATTTCTCTATCTTACTTAGTACGATCATCCTCAGTCATCCTGTTCCCATTGACTCTAAATGTCTAATTTCTTAAATTTGAGAAACTCTTGGTCCTTCCATCTCTATTACTTAAAATAGCATGAGGTCAAATAGTATTAAAATATGTTTACCTGAATCAATAGCATTAATTGTACATCTCTGTTAAATATCACAGTAAGTATATGGACTAAGCATGGGATAAAGCATATCCATTTAAAATTTCCACTCCAAAACAACCAACAATGCTGTCTGAAAAATGTGAGTGACATGAGGAAAAAAGTGATGGCACATTTTTGGATAGCAGCTAAAGTTTTATTTTAAAAGCATAGAAAGCTGGACAGCACCTTTTTTCTTTCTTTCTTTGTGGAGGATCTAATTTCTAGTTTTTCAGTAACCTTGATGACTAGACTGTTTTAAAATTGAAATAAGTCACATTCCTTGCATTGCCCTCAAACAGGTACTTTTTCTCAACCCAGTTGTGGATTTAGTGCATTTGACGAAAGATGTACAGTGCAAACCTGTTTCATTTCTTTCTTTCCTTTTTTTTTTTTTAATTAATTGTCATGTTGCTTGCATGAGTCAACCCAATGTTTAGCATTTTTTCCTTAAGTTTTCATTTAGTAATCAAATATTTTCTGGTCTGCCTCAGCCTGAGGTAGAAAGACCTTCAGTATTTTTTCACATGTGGGAAATATTCCTGACAAAAAAAATGTGGTTATATTTTTTAACACAGAGTTGGTACCAAGCTTGGGACAGATTAATCAGCAGGAGAGAGGGAACGGGTGAGACTAAATGCTCTGTCTCTCTCTGTTCCCTTTTACCTGCTCCTGTATTACTGCCATGCTTGATCCTGGCCAAGTGCATGGGCACAAGACCTTCTCATTAACATTAGGGCTGCATCCAGCTCCAGTAGCTGAGACCTTTGCTCTTTAAAAAACAGCAGCAAAGCAAGGAGATTTTTCACTTTTTTCTTACCTTGCCACCAGGGCCCACTGGTGCAGGCATGAGTGGAGCGAGCCAAATAGAACATTGGGCTGTAGATACAAAAACTTCTGGGATGTAACCCTTCTGTGCATAATGCAGCAGCTGTGAAGGGCTTCTGAGTCTGAAGAACAATAAAAAAATAGGGAATCAAAGTCCATCTGCATCAAAGGGATAGCTGCACGTTCAGAGGATTAGTCATAGAGCTTGCCACACAGTAACTTCCCCAGATACCAAAGAAGTAGGTTCTACTTTTCATTTGCTACCCCCACAGTGAGGCCATTTGGGCTTTTTCTTCTCCTCTCCAAAATGTGGAGATCTCTTGCAGTTTCAGAGCCTCTGTGAGGCGATGTCCACAGATGCCACTTCCTCCTTTAGAGGAGGAACTTGCAAGCACACCTGCCCCTGCACAAAGCAGGCATTTGCTCTCAGGTCCCCAGGTGCTGAGCTGCTGGATGGCTTCCAGCACCCAGGGCATGCCCCTGTCCTTCCTCCCCTCTCCCCAATACACACATGCTAACCCATTCCCTGAGACCACTACCCTTCAGTCAGTACTAGGGCACACTTTTTGTGGCTAAATCCACAGCCCAGCCCTGCTACAGGCACATCCCCATGTTATTTGTACAGAGGTGCAATCTCATGCTGCTTGTGCTGTACTGGAGCTCGTGAGCACAAGGAGTGGAGGACACTGTGGCACACCACCATACACTGCAGCTGGGCAGCTCCTGCTTAGCAGCAGTAGCAGGAGACTGAATTTTGAAAAAGGGGAAGGCTGCTGTCCAAACAGAAATCTGTTAGAGAAGCCCTCTATCAAAGCTGACAAATGCCTGCTAGATGTGTTAATTGACCATTATCCGTAATTTCTACCATTCTAGGTATCTGGTGGAACTCCTCCCAGACATGATCATAGCTCTGCTGTCCAGCAGCATGAAAAGAAGTGGTAGAATTTGATCACACAGGATGTGTTTCAAACACTGCTGCCGTGTGCTGGAGATCCTCCATCACTCTCACACCAAATATGACAAAAGATGCATGAGGCCAATGAGTCAGCATGCCAGACCCCATCCCACAGTGAGTCAAGATCAGTTTAGAGCATCTGGCCTCTGCAGAACTGCTCCTGACTGCTTCTTCTGTACTTGAGAAAGTTCTCTGCTGCCCCCTCTCCAAGGTGAAAATATAGAATGGATTTCCCTGTTATAGCATATGGAGGAAATATCCCAGATTGGAAAGAATACTAAAGTGTTTTTTTCTAAGATTTATGGGGGGGAGTGACTGCCTCTCTTTTTTCCTGTTACCCCTCACCCTTAAGGAGTGATGATCAAAATCAAACATACTGTATTTGGTGAGCAAATCGCTACAGAAAAAACAAGGAGTATGATTTTTTTTTTCATTGTCTCAGTGAGCAGCAAAGCCAGTTTTACTTCTGTTAGTGGTGATGATGGCTTGTACCCAAGCTTTCCAGAAAAATTACCTGCTGTGGCAAGATTTGAAAGAATGGTTTCTTTGTGAAGTGTCTGGCATGGGGAAAAGGTCTGAAAACAGGGATCATGAAAAAAACTTACTTCAGTCCCAAATTTTTTTTTAAAAAGACCATAAACATCTAATCTAAGAGTATCATCAAAATAAAATCCATTACATTAGTTAAAATGTTGTAAAGCCAAATTCAGCTGTAAAGCCTCTACATCCAGTTTCTGAATTCTGTAATTTAAGAGAAGTCCTCTCTCAAATGCTTTGTGAGACCCACAAATGTAATAATGAATGTTAAATAGGAACCAGGGAGAATAATAATACACAGAGTACTGCCAAACCCTAGGTTAAATAAAATTAATAGCAGTACAAAAGTAATTTTAAAAAAACCACATCTCACCTTGCAGGAGATTTTTTAATTGCCACGTCTATCAGAAGTATAATTTGAAGAACATAGTCATGTTTTAGCAGTTATTAGTACCCATAACATTTTCTTGACCCAACTTCTAGCAAAGCATTGATAGGAATTCCAATGATACTAAGAACAGGAGTTTCATAGGACTCTTTGTAATCTGTTTTGAACAAACAGAACCTTGCTTAACACGGGAGAAAAAAAATTAAAAAGGCAGGGCAGAGGACCAAGAAGCCTTTAATAAAAATACAAATTAAATATCAAACTCTTTGGAAATTACATTTCCATTTATTTCCCAAGTATTTACTTTATTCACTTTCTTACTGGTTGGGAGTCAACCATTTCTGACCCATTACTGCTTCTCTACTAAAGAGCTACCAGCCAACAAGGGTCCCAAATGAGTGCTTGCCCACAACTTGAACACATCCACAGCATCATCTATGGCTCTTTGACAAGCCCATTACCCTCTTTCTAGACAACAGGGATCTTCAAGCCTGAGAACAGAGGTATTTGGATAGACTGCAGCAGTGGTTCTTTGGCAATAGAAACCTCAGGAGCTCAGTGACATTTCTGGGCTGAAACAGCCTCACATGAGTCGGAGTAATAAGAGACAGCGCACCAAGAACTTTCCATTTTTCAGGAATGTGATTACTGATAGAAGAAGGCACATAGGGGCACAACTCCTCCACAGCTCCAGAGAAGGTATTTATTTTCTGTAAAACTGGGAGATGAGTTACAAGGTGTTCTTGTTTTCATAGTGCTTCAGGCTCATCCAGGGGATGAGGGGCAGCACCCTCATCCTCTGACACCAGACCAGTGTTACTGGATGAGATATTTATATTGATCCATCTCTATAGTAGCAGTTCACCATCTTAACTGCATTAGTTTTCCTCATGTTTCAGAGGCAGAGCACTCCTGTTATTCCAGTTTTACAGATGAGGGTACCTCAGATCTGCTCCGATTTCAGGCAAAGGAAAATGTGGCAAGACCCCAGCACACTTGAGCAGCCTGTCACACCCCACAGCTCCTTCAAGCATCCGCAGCAGGGGTGAATGAGCAGAACTTGCTGGGCAGGTGCAGGTCAGCCCTGAAGGATACACACAGTCAATAAGATGCAATTAGGACAAATGAATGGGAGGTGTTAGAGATGCCTCAGGCTCCCTGTGGATGCAAAACAGGCCTGATCTGTGAAGACACATTGCCATTTTTCCAAGGAGGCTGGGTGGCAGGTAGCACATCCTCCAGATGTCCCAAAATGGCATTATATCACCAGAATCAAGAGATCCTATGAAGCTACAACCAAAATAGAGACACTCAGTAGCTGCTCCCTGGGGCACATTGTGCCCCACTGACTTGTACCTTATTATTACAGCATGTCTCCTTTTCTTTTGAGCACAGGTCTGAACTCCGGTCACATTACAAAAAGAGCTGTTCTGAGCAATCTCTTTGACACAAATTCCAGGGCTGATTTTGACTTGACTTAGGTGAACTTCAGAGCTTTTGAATATTTATGCAAGTGTTTGAGCTGCCTTTTGAAACTGCTGAACTGAGAAAGAGGGGGAAAAATATCTCTGTAGCACCTTAGTAATGGATCTTCAATGAATTCAAGCATAAGTACATGATACATAAACCTGAGGCAACCTTTCTCTAGAGATTTCAATTTCCCCTGAAGTGTCCAATAAATAAATTAAAATAACTTTAAATTAAATTATTGTGAGTTCTATTACCTCTACAGATTTTGAATGAAGGTCCATCAGCTTATCTCCCTTTTTCTATTGTTGCAGTTTCATCAAAAGCTTTTGCTGCCAGGGATCTACTTTAGGATTAATCTGGTTTAATGTGGTTACATAAAAGTAACCACAAAACTTATGAATATTGCTACATGTTTTTATATAGGACACAATATATAGTAAAGCAAGAGCAACACATTCAGTTTGTATTTTCAGCAGATATGAATAGGGGCTCTTGACTATGGAAATATTGTAGTTTGATACGGTCTGAATTATTAAAAAAAATCATCCCTCCATTTGTCAAAAGAAACATTTTAGACTTTAATCGCTGAAATGTATCTTGGTACATCCTGAAGACTGGTTAGGACTAACACAACTGGAAAAGGAAAGTTCCTCATAAATACCTTTAAATAAGGAATCCTGTAGTCTCTCTTTTCCAAAGTCCTGGCTGCATCTAGCATGCCCCAGCTCTCTGACTGAGAAACCTCTGCATCATAAACTAGAAATGTTCTCATCATCTGCTGTTTGCAGAAGATGCTTCTAAAGTTTTGCAGAACCTAAAGCACAAAAGGAGACGGTACTGATATAAATTTCCTAAGATGGGTAAGAAATCCTAGAGTAAAGCAATACTGTATATATAGACATCAGAAAACAAAACAAAACAAAAAATGGAGTGGTAAAGGGACAAAAGAGACATTCTGATCCTGTGTTTCCTTTTCTTTTTTCCATCAGACACAAAGAAACTCACTGCTGTTAATTCAGGCACCTCCAAATAGAAGACCAGTATTTTTAAAACCACTGTTTTCAACCAAAGTTAGTAGCAAATTTCTTATCACTGGCTTTGGTAAGAATAGCATTAGCCCAGAAGATGTACTTTGAAAGTCCTGTTCAAAAACTAAGAAGCCACAAACTAAGCCAGCCTACAATGAAGGCAGTGTACATCATTGCCTAGTTGGGTAAACATGTGCTTATCTCTGATAGCTCAGTGAGATCAGCTGGACTCGGCAAATGTTAATTTGAGGAAAGGCTTACAGATCAGTTTATGCAACCGAACCTTTGTCCTTTTCAGCTGATCACCTGTGCTCAAACGAGGTACAGTTTGTAAGGCAAGTCATGCATTAAAGAGCAGTCTGTTATTTCTGTTTAACAGCAACACATCTCTTTTGGACCCTGGGCACGTGGTGGAGATTTTCGGTTGGTTTTGCCTTTTGGATGACAATACAAATGAAACTGAGTTTTCCTGCTGGTAATCCCGAGAACTGGAGGCTGGCGAGTTCCTGGGCGATGGTGTGCTGCAGCTGACCTCTAGTGGAAGGACCACAGCTCAGGGAGACACCAAACAAAGGCAGGAAAACTCGAGAAAATGCACAGAAAACGCTAGTGAGAGCTGAGAGAACAAAGGCACGGCCTCGGAAGCAAGGTACTGAAAACATGAACGTGAGCAGATATCAGAGCTTAGTGGGCATGAGTTGAGCCTTTCTGTCAAGAGCAAAAATAGCACAAACATATTTTCCATGATGCAAAACACTGACTCATAGTAAATGGAACTTTCTTCCATACTTTTCAAGACTTTTTTTTACTATTTTTTTACCATTGAGAAGTACATTTCAGTTACCAGGGAAAATAGGTCCAATCTCATCAGTGAGTTATTGAGATTCGTCAGGTTATAGTCAATATCGAAGTGAGAAAGCAGAAGTTGGAACTGACGTTTCAGCTCCTTGGATTCAGTGCTGTGCCAGGGCAGAGTGAAACCATTGTCCTTGTGGCAGATTTCTGAAAAAAACCATAATCAGACCAGCTGGAGAACATCAGTACTTTAAGCAATGAGTGCAAGATGTCTGAAAGCAATGCTGTCGGTGCCCTTTACTTTTCATCCACTCAGTGATGTAATTCCTTGGGTTTTTTCATCATGAAGCAGAAGTATGTCGGAGAATGGAATATGATGGCAGGGGAAACCTATGTTGTGTGGATTTTTATTATTTTCATATCTCTTTTAAGAAAGGGCCTTCTGCCAGACCCCAAAAGACAAACAGCTGTTGTGGGTCAAGGCACCTCCACAGTCCTCGGAGGAGTGCCTATCCTCTAGGAAAGGACATCAGCTAACAAATCCTTCTGCCTGAACAGAGTCCTGCTCAGGCGTATTCAACATTCTTCTCACACACACACCTCCCAAATCTTCACATGCCATGAGGACTTCAAGTAGGTTACTATTTCAGGGTTATCACTCCTCCGTTATCTGATTCTGGCATGATGCTGCTATCATCAGCTTCTGAAACAAGGGTGTGCTGAGGATGGCTGAGTCTGGCCTGGTATCAGTGTTGAAGAGTCTGTTGGCATCACAATACCCATTTTTAGAAGAAAACTGTTTTCTCCTTCTTCTTTACATCATCTCAGGCTTGCTTAAGGCTTTGAAGGATGCCAGTATTACTTCATCCTTGAAGAGCCAAAACTACCGTGTTCCTATAAGTTTTGTCATATTTTCTTCCCTTTCTCAGCTCTTTGATGGGTATATTTAACACTGGGGGTTTGGTTGGTTGGATGGCTGCTTTTTGTCTTAGGCCAAACCATAACAAACAGAAGCACTTTTTCCACTACTACTTTTCCAGAGGCTTTTGAAAGACTTTGTGTTAGCTGATTCTTCTTTATCCAGTATTGGTGAGTGTTGCTTATAGGTGCAAAGATCCTAACAGGTAAGATAGAATTTGCTAAAGTTCAGCAAAACTCTTGGGGTTTACTGCAACTACATGTAATACAACTTTTATCTCATTGTTTCATCAATAAAGGGCCATCTGTGTTTCTGTTCCATGCTTTATTTCAGCTTTGCTTTTAATGTCTTGTCTAATCATTCTGTTGTTTCATCTATGATGCTCGGATCTAGTAGCAGATGAATGACACTCATGATCGTAAGATGAAACTGTTCCTCAAATATTAGATAACCAGATACTGAAGATCAAAATGATCCAGAGCACTTCTGAGTTGCTTTTAATAGTAATAAGGGTCTACTCCACAGAGTGGCTCAGGTGAACTTTGTAATGTTGTAGGTCTTGCTCCCTTCTCTGTGCATTATTAGCTCATTATATCCAAGATCATGGATCATCCCTCCTTCTATCCTGCTCATATAAGAGAAATGTGGCAGGTTCAAGAGGCGACATCGGGAACAAAGAGTTTAACCCTGCTCTTCCTGCACTCATAGCACCATACTCCTGCGGCAGTGCTGCCATGTCTCCCCATTGTGGGACCCCCTTGGACTAAGGGGTGAAAAACAGCTGCACCAGCACCACCAATTAGATCAATCAGAGCTTGGTTAGACCACTAACTAAATGCTACATATCTGTACTTTCCTTAGCACTGTTCCCAATCAACTGTCACTGTTTGGAGAGTGCCACTCTGGCCAAGGGCTGTGCCTTCCTCCCCTGTGCCAATCCACAGGTACATCCAGTAGGGATTTTCAGTGGAGAAAGGAAACAGGGAGAACAAGTCACATTACCTTTTCTTTCCTCCACCCCAGGCAGCCCACTCCTCACCTGCAAGGATGAGGCATACACCAGCGTAGTTCCCAGGAGAGAGGGGTTGTACTTTTCCTGTGAGACAATCCTGTGAGCTGTTACTGTTCCACACTACCCCCACTCTGTAGCAGCATGGGTTAAATCATAGGTTTTAAACACTCTGCAACAGGAATGCTGCCTTTCTTGCTAAGTACCACTCACACGAGCAACTCTACATAAACAACTCCCTCCCTGCCTTCAAAAGGAAAGTAAACTTAAGAATAACCACAAGCAGATACTCCTAGATACCCAGTCCCAATAGTGAATCTTGCTGAGCAGCTAATTCTGATCATAAGCAGACAGCTTAGAGTGAAAGTCTAGAGACTCCTAGAGACACTTCAACATGAGTCTTTAAACAAGAACTTTCTTCTCTTAGTTTACCCAGAAACAGGCCACTCACAGAAATATTTTAAATAATATTGTTGCAGAAAATTGGAAGGGTGAGTTTTGGGGTTTAGCATAATTGAGATAGTATCTTGGCTTCTCCATCCAGCTGATCCCACAAATATCCTTCTGAACTGCCTGTTTCTGCAGTCCAAGGCACAATAGGGCCAGAGGAGCAACCACTGCAGATTCAAGGCTCCAGACCCTGGAATTTGAGCACCAGATTTCCAGGATTCCTGCTGACTTTAAAAGCCACACTCCAGATTTCTCAAGCATGCAAACCAAGAATGGCAATGTTTGCCGTGTTGACCTTTCTCAGAAAATACATATCTTTAGGACTGTGGTTTTAAAGGAAAGCTGATAATTCCTCACAATTTTTTCTTAAAACTCTTGAACAGGGAAACACATCAATGTTAAAAATATCTGAATTCCTGTCTAAAGCACTTCTTAATTTTTCCCAGTTGTCTTGAACCACATCAGGATATTTCTCATCAGCCACATTCATTCTATAAGAAATAGGCAAATGCTGGAGAATTGGAGTTAAGAACATATCAGTTATTTTTCTTTGTCATTTAGAAAGCATAAAAACTGTTCAGTAGCAAATTCAGTAACAAAATGAAACACAAAAGAGAAAAACAAACTGTAGCTATGAATTATATATAATTCCAGAAGTTTTTTCCCTGTCAATGACACATAGCACTGATAAAATAAAATTATTGAAGAAATTGGATAAAATAAGGAAGCATTCAAAACTATTTTCAAAAGGTGATGCTTAAACAAATACTCCCCAAGTCTGCAGACTTCATTGAGATGTCTCAGTCCCCAACAGTGTCCTGCTCTATCAAAACATCATCACAGTGATAATACAGAAATAAGTCTCTCCAAGTCTTCTCCCTCTCATCCTAGATCTCCTCAAATCCAAGCAGCTCAACACTACCTATACTGCACGCAGGGAACTCATTAATTACCTAAATAATTTTTATCATTACAACATTTCCTTGCTAGTAAAATCAATCTTGCTAAAAGAAAGTCACATGTACGCAGCCTAGTTCATTACTTACAAACTTACAGATTTCTTACATTGAATTTGATCTTCCTCTGTTTACTTTTTTGAATGCTTCATAAATACACTTCACTGTTCAAAGAATGCTCATCTTACCTGGAGAAAATTACTTTCAGAGAGTGTAGGTGATACACTGTAACTACTGGGTGTAAATCAACAATCTTCCTGTGTCACTATATTCACTGGATTTTTCTTTCCTGTTACGAAACTTCTTGCCACTGAAAGCCTTGCAGCTCTCTGAACTGCATTGCTGTGTTCCTCCTTGATATGACTGAATTACTTCTGCTTACGCATATAAAAGAGAGACTGCTAGTTTGCATTTCTGAATCTTCTTCCTGCATTAGCTAGAAGGCCATTGCATTCCCACTGCATGAAGAATCCGAGCCTGAGAGTAATCTCGAAGGTTTACTTTCTTCCTAAGTGCTTACAAATGTTATTTCCAACCCAATGAGGAAAAGGGAATTTCAATCCCAATGGTGAATCTTGCTGAGCAGCTCATTCCAAGCATAAGTAGACAGCTGAGAGTGAAAGTCTAGAGACAAATGATCCTCAATGTTTATAGCTTTTTATGTGGGTGGGAAAAAAGCCATTGCTGACACACTGTTTTTCATGAACAGCTGCTGTGCTAGATGTGTACATGGTAGATCCTAGGTTTGGTTCCCTCCTGATAAAGGGGATAAAACTATCCAATAACACTGCCGTGCATACAAAATCTCTTCCATCTTAGTACATGAAAATATTTACTCTGGACTAGCTGAGTGATTCTGTCTGCAAAAAACTTGAATAAAATCAGAAATAACCAGCAAATCACACATTCATAAACAATAGCAGCTTGACATAATAGGAAACTTAAACAGCCTATATATCATCATTAGCACTAAAACAACACCTAATCAGCCACCAAAGACCCCTGTGCTGTTAGACTTATTCATCAAGTGTACTTCCCTTAAGTTGACCCAGTGGAAGTATTACAGGTATAAACCTCCCCCCTCGCCGCCCAGTCAATACAAGGAAAATGGCAGAATTCAGACCACTGAACCTAGAAAATTGAAACTCACTTAAAAACTGAAAATAAAAACATCCCGCAACACAGATGTCATAGAACAACACAAAACCATCAGGGAATTAAGAGAACCTTGGCCCAGCCCCTCTGGTCTGGCATAGATACCTGGCTTTTCAAGAAATAGAAGAAGAGAAAAATTCATATCATACAAGGGAACTGCAAATACTGGCATTTTCATGCCTGCTTTCAGGAAGGAGTTTCATACTGGTTTTATTTTCAAATGTGCACAGTGCAACCTGCTGGGCCAGAGAAAGCTCCTGGGTCCTCACAGTCAGCGGGAGCCCTACCTGGAGCAGCAGCAAACTTGTCATTGTGTGCACCCTTCTCCGGGTTATTCCCAGCTCTCTAACTCCCTCTGCATGACAGCAGCCTGAATAACAAGGGCATTTGCTTCTGGCACCTGCAAAAGGAGCATATGCTGAATAAAAAAAAAAATTTAAAAATTCTAAAGAAGCAATAAATACAGAAAAATTATTAGGCATTGAATTTAACTGGGAGTTGTCACCTAAATAAATGCTGCAGAGCTAGATCCACATTACTACTTAAATAAAAGAACAGTCATGCTGTGTTACTACTGTGAAAACAGCATTATGACCCCTCCTATTCTGTCTTTACAGTCCCAGATTTAAAAAATCATATTACTTTCTCTGGTTTTAATTTTCAGTTACTTCTTGGCAAAGATTTAAGATTTTTTTTTTTAAACCAGTGTACATTTTATCTACCTGCCCATAAGACTTTCTTTAGTATTAACTCCCTGTCTTTTCTGAAACAAGATGCATCATTTGGAATTCCAACAGAACCATAGACAAAAAAATGTTCAACTACATGCTACATACAAGCTGGTATAATCCAAACATTTGCCAGGCTCAACACAGCTCAGATGGTGAATTTATGAGTAGGCAAGTTTAGTGATATGAAAAGACTATATTAAAACAGCAGAATTTATTTAATTAGAAGACATTTTTTGGCAAACTCCTGTCTCCCACTTTTTTTTTCTTTTTTCTTTTTTTTCTTTTTTTTTTCTTTTTTTTTTTTTTTTTTGTCGAAGCCCTTAAAAAGCCCATCTGGATACTTGTCAATCCTATAAACACATATTACAATGCACATCTATGCAGTGGAGTTCCTTGACAAGCATCCTTCACAATTCTGTCACCTTCCTAGTATGCCTGTATCACAGAAGGGAGACCTGAGAAACCTTCTGGAGGAGAACTGGTTTTTAATTCTCATGTATCAACGCTGGACACTAGGAAAAGGATATTCAGCCAGAGGGTGGTCTGTCACTGGACCAAGCTCCCAGGGGAATGGTCACAGCATCAAACCTGCCTGAGTTCAAGGAGCATCTGGATGACACTCTTGGTAATTTGGTTTAGCTTTAGGTAGTCCTGCAAGGAGCAGGGAATTAGACTCGTTGGTTCTTATGGCTCCCTTCCATCCTGAGATATTCTAAGGTTCTGTGATAACTTTACTTACAAGAAGCATACATTACATAATTTTTATCTATTTGAGTAAAATGGATGCATGAAAATTAAAAACATAGGTGAAAAGCTGTGGACCATTTAAAAAGGCCCCCTAGATCTCATCCAAAAGCAAAACATGGCAAACTGCTGGAACACTTCAGAGCCTTAAAGAGGTAGGACCAGGGAGAGGTTTTATGATCCATCTACTACTTTCACTGCTCTTGGGCAGGAAAAAGTAAAACTGTTCCCTAAAGGTATTTGCTTATCCTGTTCTTAGAAATGGATGGTCATTACAGATGGTGAAAGGACTCCTAGCATAGATGTCAGTGTTTAACTTACACTATCTTTGGAAAGCTTGAATTTTAGCCCACTGTTTTATGTCCTATTCATAAGTGCAAACAGAATTTTATTCTCTCCACCTTTACAGCAATGTCCCATGTTTCTTAAGATTTATAACCTAGAGGAAATAGAGTGGAGACATAAGTCCAGCTCCTTTCTTTTTTGTCTCAAGTGTCCTAGTCAAGTGTTCTTCACCTCTGTTTTTCCTTCACGTATTCTCCAAGTAGTCTGAAGCTTCCTTGAAGTGTAATGCTAAACTTGGATACACCGTCTTAGCTTTGACCTCATCATCATCGAGGAAAGTCTCCTATGTGACTACTCTGTTTATACATTGCAGCATTATGTTTGAAGCTGCTTCCTCTTCACTGTAAGAAGGACACACTTGACCTGCCAGGGAGATCTAAAGTTTTGCTTACAATATGCAACATGAAATTAATTTAGTTTATGTTTTGATATTCCGTTCCATTTCAACCATAATTCTGTGGTAAACACACAATGAAAAAGCTGGTATTCCTGGCTCCCACCTGTGTTTTCAGGTCTCAAAACTGAACAGTTGACACAATCACGACCCAAAAAAAAGAAGACACTGGTGCAGTTAAGCCAAAAGTCAGGGCTGGGAAGCCCAAACTAAAGCAAGAAACACCAGCTAAATTAAAAATTGCTAAGGAAAATAAAGAGCAGGCAATTCTTCAGCTGTATAAATAAGAAGGAACCAAGAGGAAAGAAATGATGCCACTATATAGCCAGTGGAGTTCAGACAAAAATAACACAGATATGGCTGTAAGACTAATGACCAGGCATTTGGGATAAGATTCAGTTGACCCGTTTCAGCTGTTCCCTCAGAGTAACACTTTCAGAAATGCTTGCTTCTCTCCTCTCATCTAATAAAGACAGTGGCACTCACATGGGACCCCCCCTTGGATACTTTCAGGTAAGCACCAGAGCCACAACCCAAGCAACTTGCAGAAGCTTCAATAAGCCCCAGCAGGGGACACAGTAGAGGCAGCCTTGACCACTTCAGTACACGCAAGCAGAGGGAAACAGAACATGCTTCATCAAAATTAAGAGTGCTTGTTTTATTATCCTCACTTCCTTGGCTTTTTTTTTTCCTGCTATAAAATCATAATGTGTTTGTACAATATTCTTATTCTGGGAATGTACTTCAGTCCACATAAACATCTGCACTTAGTTATGTTAGCCAGTATCCAAATCCCAGCAAGATCCTGCCCTGATTATGTAGCTCTGAGTGTTTTTGCCAGCTTCTATTCCCAGAACACACTGGATTTATAGCTATGTCCAACCTCCAGCTTTGCTGGTTAGAAGATTGTAACACACATGCTCCAAGTCCTAGTCTTTTGTACTAGGACAAACTCTTTCCAGCAGGCTAAAGTAACAAACTATTAAATTGTGCTAGCATATTCCATTAGCAGCAGGAAAGTGAACTATTGTTGGATGCAATTTGTTGGTCTGTATTTTTAATCATACTGTCTGACCTACATCTTTTGTCCACTTTCCTTGATATCTAACCATAAAATAGGACCTTTGATTCAAATACCAATAAAACCTGTTGTCACAATTTTGCATAACTCAGTGTAAAAGAACCGAGATTTCAAGTAAATAAACCAATAAGTCTTTTTTTGGGGATCACTGTGTGTTTTTGTCTGCTGCCCTGCAGAGCTAGATCCAAACCATTAATAAAACAGAGATATATACAGTTTCATCTGAGAAGACAAACAAAAACATGCAGGACATAAATCAAAACAAGGATTTGCAAAAGAATAGAGTAAGCACTTACTAAGCCAAAAACATATTGTTCTTGTGAAAAAGCCTGCTCTGACCACTGTGCTTTCTCCAAATGTACATTTATGGAGTTCCAGGCCAGAACATTTTTGGAGCATAAAGACATGAAGAATTTGGATCCCAGCAAAATTCACTGTGATCTGCCTAATTCTCATGGAGCTGAACTTTACCACAGTTGTGCACAAGCTTACCTTCCCAACGCAGCTTCTAGAGAATTATTCACTGATGGATATTTCTTTGAAGACTTATTTTACATGACCGACAATTGCCTCAAACTGTGAAACTGCCCTCCTACCCTACCCCTCCCTCCCAAGATACAACTGGAAAACTTTCTTCAAGCAAGAAAACTGGTTGGGGATACACTTTCTTTGTACCTGCTTTGAATCTCTCAGCCAATGCTGAAATGCATCTGCTTTGCTTTGGTATGTGAAAACACACGCACTACAGAAATAAAAGCTTCAGAAAGAAAAAGCAGAAAAGAAGAGAATTATTAAACTGTTTTTAAATCTTTTGCGTTGAAATACAAGTGATGTAACTAGTCAGCCAATGTAAGCTCACATATCATTCATTGCTATTTTCCCCTCTCAAAGCCCAGCTTCTGGCTCTGGGCTAGACAGCTTTTTCAGCTTCTGGCCCTGCTCTGAAGCAGGCAGAGATGAGAAATGCCCAGGCGCCAGCAGGACCAGGTTCAACTGTTTCCCATTCCCTCCAGCCACTCACCCCACAGAAGGGCAAACACAAGGTTTTTTTCTGGGACAGGACAGCCCCTGTCAGCACATACGTTTTGGAGACTGACTATTCAATGCTGCCATCGTTTAAACACTGCTCCATCCAATACCTGGTTGATGGACCCAAAGTTACAGCCCTCCACCACAGCTCCTGCCCAAGTGGGGAGCCAGGGCCCTGCTTCTCCAGCTCCAAAATAACCACCTCTCCTCAGGACTCTGTAGTCAACAAAAATACCAGGTCAAGGCACGGAGGGAGCCAGAGGGATTTATGTACTGTATCCCTACCAGTATCAGTGATTCCAGTATCCAGAAATGCATAAACCTATCTCAGAAAAGCTATTTGCACCATGGAAAAATACCATGCTTCAAATTTTGTCTAAGCAGCTTTAAGCATTCAATGTGCTTTTCTAAACCAGAAATAATCCATAAGTAAGAAGATTGGTAACAGGTACACAGCTGAAGGTCTCCTCTATGACAGCTCAGTCACTGCATGCTGTGCTAGAAGCAGGTTCTGTTAAAAGAAAAGACAAGCACTCAAGCGTTTGGCAGCGTCCCCTCCCATGCATGTATCAAGAACACTCCCATATTATTGTGGCTAAACCAAGTCATGGCTTCTGCTTCCAGACCCCAGCCGTCCCTAATGCTAAGACTGTCAATAGTGCTTATAAAGTAATTATATGAATAATAATGAAAACATACATACATAAAGAGACAATACCTCTTCTGCCTCATTCACAGTGATCTGAATCTTCAGTTATTAGAGAAAAAGAAGGCTTTAGTTTTTATTTGTACAGAAGCACTAGCCCAAGTCATTCTGGAAAAGCAACTTCTAAATATCTCCTTGGCAGCTGGGGAAATAGATCAAAGATCTATCTATCTATCAATGATCTATCTATCAAAGAACCAAAGATCACAAACTATTTTAAGTGTAAAAAAAGTATAAAATTTTATTTGACAAGTTAACAAATAATAACATTTCATTAGTCCATTACAAGGAAGTGTAGTTGAGTTATAGCTACACTACATGAAAGTTAATTCTAAGGTGAACAATCTGACCTACTAGAGAGTAGGCAGTTTAGAATGTACATGTCTACTGTATCCAGTTTATTTTTAAAAGGTATTTTGTACAACTAAAAATTTATGAGATGTCTGACAACTTCAAAAACTTCTAACATAGCAAGCTTCAGAACTGTTCTTTTCAGATGACATCATCTTTTTTCAGAGATAACTGAAGTTTCCTCACAGCTTTTAGCAGCTGAAGAGAGCTTCTGCTTTTCTGCCCCGGACAAGGTTTAGACATACTTTCTTTTACAGTGACTGCAATCTCTTTTGCTTCCTTTTGTTCACCACACTTTAGTTTGATGTGAGTTGCCCCTTGCTTCAATTTCTGAGTTTTTAATTTCTGCACCTAAGAAAAAAGAAATTACTAATTAGCATGTTACATACTCCGAAAACCCATAGCTGCAGAGCTGACTGGACTTCTACTGAACTCCAAACTACAGGTGTCTAAGGGACATTAAAAAAAAAAGTTAAACCTTAGTAACCTTGCACAGTTGTCTCACTGTAACAAAAGACTGACCTTGCCCATACAGAAACCACAGAAAACTGATCTCACCCACACTCAATTGTTTTTTGAATCCCATCGCTCCTTAACATAAAAATGCTTGCTTGAGAGAGATGGAATATCATCTCTTAATAATCTATACTTAAAACAGTCTCTTTCCATTTCAGATTTTACTACCCTAATAAAAACACCAAACAACAAATAAACCTCTAAAATGTATACTGTTAATTATCAGTTACTGGATCTAAGCAGCTTATTTTGAAGCCTCCTTAACAGAAGTAGAAAACAGAATAAATGGGGTTAATTGCTAAGGAATGTTTTTTAAAATGTCAAATAATGAGTCTTGACTTGCACTTGGCATGAAAAGGTCACTTCCCAAAGACGAAATTAGGCTGGAAGCATTCCAAATGCCAATGTAGGCTTTAAGTCCATTTCTAAAAATAATTAATTTTAATTGCATTCTAGAACATATTATTAACTGTGAAACACAGAGATTAGCATGGCACTTTTAGTGTGGCAGGCTCTAGGAAGAGAAACATGCATCAGAAATATTACGATTGGTCTGTACAAAATACAAGTGGAAATGTCTCTGTGCAAAAGCACCAGAAAAAACCAATATAGGCCAAGGAGTTAGAGGAATGGCCTGTATTGATAACCAGGGCATGATGGACAGTAATCATACAGACACTATTTTCAGCATGACCCTAAGGGGTGTGCCCTGACCAGGCTGCACCAGAGCACAGAGGAATTCCCAGAAGATCTGCACACTGATAAAAGGCAAAGACGACAACAAGGCTGTACCACATTGTATGTGCTACTCCTCATCATCCCAAAACAAAGGCAAGCTGTAGCCATAAAGATATGCAAAAGAAAGAAACAAAGGTGCAGTTGTTGTCTACTGTCTTAGGTTCCTGAGGATGAAGTCAGCAAGACTTTGAGGCAATGAATAACACCATAATTGCTGGCTCTTCAAGAATATAAGAGTTTTATCAAAAACATTAGTTGACATTGCCAAGAGAGGCAGCGAGGACTCAGCAGTCAATGCCCTTTTGACCATATTGCTAACATGCAAGTCTGACACATCTGCTATGACATAAAACACCTCTATGCTTGCAACTACATGGACAATAAAAAGTTTAAGTGAATAAAATCTATCAAAAAATGACTGGGAATAAAATTGGTCAGATTTAAATTAACTATCACCTCCCCCTTTCATAAAGTCTCACACTGAGTTTTATTTTGTCTCCTGCATAAGCAAAGTTCTCAGGTGAGTCTATTTATCTTGAAACATAAGATGAAAAAACGGAAAACCATCAGACAGAACTATGGATTGAATGTTTAATTATATGCTCCAAACCAAATTGCTACAAAAGAGTTAAGCTGTTCAACTACAGAACAGTGATTTTATATAGGCATGTATGAAAAGTTGTTATCTATGGCTCTAAACTAAAAACTGACAGAATGAGGACAGTTTAAGGGTTAAACAAAAGTGAAAGGCTTGTCCAACTATTATTTTGGAGAAGCTCTGGTCAACAGACTAATTAATAAAAAAGCTTCAATGTTTCAGTAATATAAAAGACACTTAATCCAGTCTGCACAGGAATTACAGCTTATGTTTTCTCACTACCCTGAAGGACAGGATACAAAGGAATGAAATTTCAACAGTTTGTCTTAATGCGGTGAGCAGAAGTGACAGAGACCCAGCTCTGTATTGTAGAACTGCCACAGGGCAGGAAGCTTTCCCACCAGAATACATTCCCAGCTGCCAGTTGTAAGCAGTTTTTCTTGATTAAATGAAGGCATTGGAGGTACAAGAATATGAGACAGCAGTCTAATTATAATCACCCATACTGGAACACCGTGGCTTAAAACAGTCCAGTGACATTCTAGCTAATGGCAACAGGAGGCAGAGTTGTGGCAGACTTTCAACTAGAATGTTACTAGCTAGAGACTTTACATTTCATTCTTACAGTAGCCTGATGCCTTTTCAGCTTGGATATTTGTTTTCCTTTCCTCTCCATTTGTTTTACAAGGCAATCCAGCTCCTGTTCCAGGTCTTCACGAGCTTGGGAGTCTTGAATCTCCTGTATCTGCTTCAGAAGTTCTTGATGCTCACTATTAAAGACAAGAACGGCAATCTAAGCATTCATTATATGATGTCTAGGATTTCTTCCTGCAAGAGTTGCTAGCCATTTTGTGCAGAGTACAGAAATTTAGCATTATTTCCACTCTCACACAATACACATTAATCTGGAATATATTAACTTGAGAAAAGGAAAAGGTTTTCCTGTGAGTCTGATTTTCTCGTTCCAAATTTTTAGCTGATGTCCATCTTACTTCTCCCTCTTCCCACAGGCATAACAACTACATGTGTAATAGTGTGCAAAATGAGATTTTTGAAAGTGAACGGCAGCTGTGCAGTACAACATTTTCACTTCCTGCCCAATTTAGTGCAGATTTTGAAGGCTTAGTGTAATATACAAGTATTTTTTAAACTAGTACATTCAAGTTACAATTTTTCTGACAAATTATTCAAATTAAAATATTCTACTCAAAAAGATTTACAGCAAAATGGGCTGCTTAATTAAACTAATCAGATTAGGTAAAAGGAATTGTGTAGATCTTGATATCCAGATACTTGAACAAGTTGAAGCCAGAGACCCCCCTCTTAGATAAGCAATCCCTTTACAAAGGTCAGAGCTTCTTTTCTGACTTCTGCATAACTGCTTCTCATTGGCAGTTTAATTGAAGCAACTGGTTGTTGCTATAAAAAAAAGCCTGTTCTTGAACTGCCATGAGTAAGCCAGACATTGCTTTTTGAACACGAGATTGCTTGCCAGTTTAAATTTTGCCACATCAAGGATTTCAAATCAGTGTCAACATCCTAACTGGTTTAATCAGCACATCCTCCTCTGTTCAAACCACAGCTCATCGTGTTGGCATGTCTGCTATGGCCAGCTACAGAGCTTTGGCCCACAGTCTCACAAGCCTGCATTAATGGGAAGATGCCTAAGAACACAACAGGTTGTAATCCACATTTACCTGCATGGCTAGAAAGATACATACACTCCCATCTAAAGTGTTAGCTTCTTCCACACCCTGCCCATTTTCTGGCAGGAGACTGTCCCTCTTTCACAACCCCCTTACAGGAGCAGCAGCTATCAACAAGCAAAGGGTACGAGCACCAGACTGACTCAGCAAAAAGACCCAGCAGGTACACTGGTAAGGAAAGAACACAGAGTGAGTACAAAGGAACAGGACAGATTTTGTGACAGGGCTATTCAGGCCAGAGCTGTACTAACCCATTCCACCACCCAGACTGACTGCCTCCTGCAGGCCTACTCAATTTAAGCACCACCTTTGCAGCCTTCTCCAGGAGAAAAATTTTGGTTTACTCTGTATATCTCAGAATATGTTTAAAATTTCTAAAAAGCACAGGTCTGAAAGGCTTTTCACTTGCTGTAGCTGTTACTTCAGTAGCAGCTTGTTTAAATACGAGATGTGGAAGCAGAAAAACAAAACCAGTGAAGCACCAGGACAGAAAGAATTTTTTGAATGAGAAAAATCCAACCAGTCAAGCCTGCTCAGGTCATTCTGTCAACAAGAAGTCCTACAGCTAAAACGGGCTAGGCTCGACTACAGCACCCCTGTTGCTTCTCAGGGCTACCGCTGAAGTCATGGTTATGCACAACACCAGGGATGGGTACTCACAAACTCATTTGGCCCAGCTCGTCTTGTAAGGTCAACAGAAGGTCTGAAAAGCTCCTGGTGACAGTGGGTGATGTGGAACAAGAGGATACATATTTTGAAAGTGCACTGTGTCCTGAAATCCCAGACGTAGCTCCTCCTTGTCTTCGTGATGAGATACATGGATTGCGATGCTTCATAATATGCAACACACTTTGTACGTTTGCAGTGACAGAATGGCTGGAGCTGACAGACTTAAAGAATTATTAGTGGCTTACAGAAGTAATTAACAACTACAGAGCCTTACTCAAACTGTAGATGCCACTTTAGTGAGAACAGTGGTTTCCACCTACCTTCCCAGCCACAAAAGGTAGTTCACCAACCTTTACATGTAATTGTGAAAGCTGCATTTTCTTCATTGTAGGATTTCTCTGCCATAAGAAAATATAAGACAAGAAATTCCAATCTGCTGACCCAAGAGTACAATCTTAAACTTTTTTTAGTAAGTAAAATTCCAGTAAATACACAGTGAAATGCATCACCTCCGTTTTCTTCTGGCTTCAAAAAAAAAAAAAATTTCCCTCCTGTATGTGTAACAAGTAAGACTTCCCAATAGCTGACACATGTAAATTTTATTCCACACGCACGTAGGAGATTGTTTAACAATTAGGCTAACATTAAAGGAATAGAACCTCGTTTACTTAAGTTTTCAAAACCACAGTTGCAAAATTTTGACTGATCTGTAACATGTGTTGCAAAATAAATTCTCTTGATTTCAGCTATTCCCCCAAAACACACCACCTTAAGATGCTGAGCTAAAATTTTGGAAACTAATTTTGTCAGATAAATGGAAAGGCAGCTAAGACAGGACATGGGGGATGGCAGTAAGACTTTAACAGAGGTAATTGTAAAGCTGGTAAGGGAAGGTTTCCAGTGATGTCCTACCAGCCTGAGTACCACTTTAATTATTGAAGGAAAGAAAAAAAAAGGGGGGAAAATGAGTTATTTAGCACTGTTTGTCACTTTAGAAGTGGAGCAAAGTGCAGCAGATTAAACAAGTGCCTCTTACATCACCATTTTTCACAAATTCCAGTCTCTGTGCAAGTCAGATGCTATCAGCAACAGTATGATAATAAAAATTTCCACGTTACCTTCCTAGGTTTTTTATTCTTCCCATTTTCCTTTCCAGGTTCACATTGAGATGTTACCGAAGACATCAAAATTCTGTTTATATCAAATCCTGTTTGAAGCTGTGGCAATAAGCAAAAGAGAAAACAGCCATTTAATGTAATATTAGAAGTATGAAATAGCAAGGTTTAATTAATTCTCTCTTTCATGCATGGGTGAGAACCAATTAAGGGCACTATTAACTGTCCTGCTTGGAAGGCATAAGATACTCTTAAAAACTAAACAGATTACTAGGAAGGCAGGGTATCAGGCAGATCTTGCAGCTCTGTCTCAGTATTCCTCATTTTCAGCTGCACCAGCAGCTGTATTTTTCCACTGTGACAACCAGCAACTGAGATAAGCCAACTCTGCCACATGTTGAGGATCTGATAATAAAATCCAAATTATATGAATATTTGGCTCTTACAATCTGGGGGCAGAGAGAACTAAGCCTGTCTGTATAACGTTGAGGTCAAACCTGCTGGACAATCCTCAGATTGCTCGGTGGTTCAAAGTTGATATCAAGGCCCATGATAAACAGGATGATAATAATTCCCAATTAAATGTAGGACAAGGACTTTGTTTTGGCATGTGTTACAGTTCTGGCTACACAATGCTGGAGTTCCACCACTAAAGTGAGAATATTCTGGCCTTTCTGTCATCAAGAGGAAGTGAACCACACCACACCCTGTGCTTTCCAGCCCAGATCCAACAGACCGAAATCCATCCCACAGTGTACTAAGATGGTACCAACACTAGTTTAGCACTCAGTTTACTGCACATAAGTCCTTTCTTGAGCAAATGTTTAGACTATCTGCTCTGGGAAAGTCATTCTTACCATGTTTCTCAAAAGATAAAATCTCTGTGTTAGGCCTTTTGCTCTGCAGCAGCAAGCAGTCTAAGCAAGAAACCAAAAAACCTACCAGTTTTCAACTGTGTCATCCTTCTGGATTCTGGAAGTGGTCAGACATCTGGGCTACAAATCTGTATGTTATTTAAAGCTTCCTGGATTGATGAAAACCCATCATCCTTGGATGAGGTATAAAAGCTGACAGCAGTGATGAATTAAATTAAGGCATCAGCTTTGCTTAGGTCCTTCCAATATTATTCTTCAGTTCTGCACCCCCCACCCCACCTCAAGGGAATTCCCCCACAGCTGGTCTCTCTCTGGCTGCTACTTATGCACAAAGTGAGCTTTGGAATACGACTACTTTGCCCCTTTAATAAAAGGTTTCTTTGATTTTGCTCTCTTTGGCAAATACTCCTCTCTCAGATGGATGGTGGCCCAGCAAACTGATTATGGCTTCACAGAATAATGAATTGTACAAGATCTCATGTGATGAACAACATTTCACTGATTAAGGTTTTTTCAAGTATAGCCCTATGTATTAGATTTCTACAGGTCTTAACAAACAGAGGAAAACAAACATAATAACCAACCTCACTTGGGATATAAGGTTTCATATGTGACCACTTTCGAGTTACAGTAAATTAAGTTTACCTGATTCAGTTACAGATTTTCTAGAAATTAATTTTCTACCTGGGTCACTTAGAGCAGTATTGAAGCTGATGAACTGTGTCACTAATACAAAGCCAAGTAGAATCTTTCTTCATTGAGATATGCAACACACCTGGCAAGCTTTCTAATATGTAGTTTATAACTGGTCTAGGTAGTATTCCAGGAGTTCTGCCTGGGTAATAAACATGTGGAGTCAAAATGTAATAAAAAAAGGAAGGGTATTTTGGACAGAGAGAATAGCTTTCTTCAGTACTAAAAAATAAGGTAAAATAAAATCTTTTCAGTCTACCTGAGCAGTTTTATCTTGTATTAGCTTATGCTGATGCTCTTCTTTACAAAGCTTTTCTTCTAAGTGTTTGATCTTGTCCTGAATTTGAAGGCAAGAATGATTAGTCCCACTTCAATTTGTCAGGCTGAACCAGAAGTCTGAAGGTGCTTGCAATTCTAATGTGGGGATAAAACGGGACTGTAGGAATTTTTTAAAGCCCAGATTGAAAAAAGACTCATGTATATGAAGCCAAGGTGCCATTCAGGTATGCTTTAACAGAGGTAACTTTTGCAAAACTTAGTACTGTTAATAGTATGCCATAAAATTATACCAAATGACTTTCAGACTGTCATTCCATGCATGCTTACTTCGGCAATTCTCTGAGTAGCAGTAAGTTTAAGACATTCTTTTTCTAGCATTTCAAGCTTTTCAAGTTTTGCATGCAGTTCCAACCGGTTCTGATCTTCCTCTTTCTGAAGCCGAGCCTGGAAAAAAAAAGCAAGAATGGAGTTGGCAACTGACTGAAATTGCTTCAGACAGCAAAAAAAACCACCAAACCACCCCATACCACAGTAAAGGTGTTTAATTAGTTTAAATTCCATATTTTTTAAATTGCAAAGTGATGAAAAATACCAGGCAGACAAAGACACTTAAGTTTCCAGCAGCTTTTTTGTCTACCAAGTGTGCAAGTAGTAGCATGGTTTTGCTCATTAGGAGTTCCACCCAGGGAGCTTTTCACACAATTCACTGAATGGTTGTCATCAGTCAGAGTAAATTGCTTCTGTTTGCTAGAAGCCTGAGCAGAGCTGAGGAAAGACAATGGTCACAAAAAACTTCGGATCCTGCACATTTCTATACTTTTGAACTACTTCACTACTCTGTTATTATGCTGAAGAGCTTCACCTGTTGTTCTAAAATAATTTTCTTTTCCAGCTCTGCAGTGGAAACCATTTTTCTCATGTAATCCAGCTGTTTCTCCAGCAGGGAGCAGCGGGATTGTGCTGCATTTAACTGCACACTTGCATCTACAGAGAGAAACAAGACATTCAGTACAGCAAAGGGAGCTACACATTTAGCCAGACTGTCATTTCATTGAGGAATTCTCTGTCTTCAAAACAGGCAAGAATAGTTCTGTCAGTCTGAACAAGTCATGTGGTTAAAATGTATTTTATATACAATCACAATGTTTTTTCAAAGCTAGTCCCTAATTTGAATTCCAAAGGCATGAGCACTGTAGTTACTTTGATTTGTATCAGCAGATACCTAACCAGAATCTGGTTTCTTCTCTTCTATCTTTTCTCAAGTTAGCAGTGTTATGTAAGCAGCTGCTTGCTTATTGTAGGAGTTAAACATACAACCTGAAACATGCTTAGTCTTTAAAATTGCTTCATGGCCTATGCAATACTTGGTTGATATATGTAAGAAATATCTCAACTTGATTCACAATTATCAAGTTCCTGCTCCTCCTCAGTTCTGAAGCAAAAAGTGAAAGGGGGCTGCACTAATTAGCAGTTTTCCAAAACAAAACACTCCCTAGATTATACAGTCTTAGTGTTGCTGTGGCTACACATTATTGCTCAAAAGAAATACCTTTCCTCTGTTGCATCAATTCTTGATGTGCCGCGTCCTTCTCGTAGGATTCGTGCTCTAAGATCTTCTTGTACTGAGCAGCTGCTCTGGAGAGGCTGCACAGGTTATCTTCAGCCTGTGACTTCTCCAGCTCTAGACGGCGGATTTTTTCTTGCAGAGTTTTCAGGGCTGCCACTACAGCTAGCAAACAACGCAACAGCTACACCTTAAGTAACTGTTCCTATTTTGATGATGATCATCATTATTAGAAAACACTTCACATTACAGTATACTGCCTAAATTTTCTTCCTAGGATCACTCCCAAAATTAATTATATTCCCCAGCTGTACACTAACATATGCAGAACATACATGGGAGAAAATGGATGTGTTTCCGGCATAACTGAGGTATGAAGCTCTGGCCCTATGAGCAAAACTATTTTCCAAATGGCAGCAAGCACGAAGAAATAATGGCAAACAGAATATAATAAACCCTGGGGCTTCTCTTTAAATACAAGGAGAGAACACAGGTATCTAAGTGAGTTCACAAGTTCTGGTGTAATGCAACTGGTCTGGACAGATTAAAAAGAGAAAGTGTGCTCAGAACAGGGGGAGAAATTAGATACAAAGGGAAAATTTAGAAAAGGATACATTGTTAAATACTTTATTGTTTCTAAAGGTAATGTTTCAACATCTAGTATCTTTAAACATCTAGATTCTTTAAACCATAGGAACCAGTCTGGAAGATTTTGCCTTTCAGCCTCAAATCAGTATGTGTCAAATTCCACCAAAAATACAAGCTGCAATTTCAGCTATAAGAAAAAGTTTGCTAGTTCTCCATAAAGTATACACATATGTGGAAGCTTAAGACATGTTCTGTAACAAGTCAAGCTTATTTTCTGACATTTTATAATTCATAGTTTCTCTATTCCAAACTCTCTCATCAAAAGAATACCATCAAATATTGCTACCTCCTTAACAACTTTCACCATCTTATCACAGACCCATTAAAAAACCAAAAAACCAAAAAAAACCCCAAGCCAAACAAAACCACACAACAGCAAAAAACAAACAGCAAACAAAAACTCAAAACAAAACAAAAATCAAATACCAGATAGCAGAAAGATGAAGTGGGACCACCTTTTCCATCTTTCTGTTGGTATGCCAAATATTTCCTTAACCACTTAGCTACGTAACACTAAACTGATCACTGTAATCCAAAAAGCCCAAACTCTGTATGACATAAGATTACTACAGAAATCACAGATTTTTCAAGTGAAGAACAATGATCACATGCACACTCATAGGCTATGTCTGTGCGATGTTGCAAAGTTGTCCATGATAGCAAGTCTGAGTATGGGTATCCTCATGATTCCCCAGGCTCTCCAGACACGTTAAGCCACTGAGCATTTGCCCTGTGAGCTCCAGAGAGTAGTCACCCACTAAAGCACATGACAACCATATTTCATAGGGACTAACTTTCATGCTGCTAACTTTCCCGGGAGTCTGAATTGTTCAAAAGTTCTCCCAAGGAAACACACCACACAAAAAAAAACTCTTAAAAGTGATTTTAAGCTGGAAAGAGTCAAATAGCACTATGCAAAGCCAATTTCAAGTCAGCGTACCATACTAATGATCTTTTTTTTACTGTATTTGAAGTCATGAACTGCTTCTACTAAGCTTGAAGCATTCTCCTTTGCTTTCAGAGGAAGTCTGATGATTTTAATTTAAACAAATTTCAAAGCCAAAGTTTACAAGGATGTTAGAAGACTTGCAGAGGTTTCCATTCTAGACGTATGACTTCAGGGAGACTACTCCCTCAGGACACATATACATCCTGTCTCAATGTCAGACCGATAACTGCAGCAAGTCATTGAACTCAGTAAAATAGGATGGGGAGTTCGCTCAAGAGATTTCACATGTAAAAATTAAAAAGACCATTTTAAGGACATATTTTGGCTATACCTTGGTTATTTGGGAGAGAAGGCTTGTCACCAGCAGCAGCTGCCAACTTCTTTGATTCTATATAGACAAAGGCTGCAGGAAGCATCTGATCTGGTGGCTGAAGAAAGCTTCCTATGAAACTGTTCTTTGATTCAGAATCCATAGCCTGTAGAAAGAGAGCTATTTAATGCTATTATTTCTTTAACAGTCTCTTTTTCAAAAGTATGTCACTGGGCATTCCCTGGCTCTGTTTATATCAAACCAGATTATGTGCACCAAAATAATAATAATAACAGTAGTAGTAGTAATAATAATAATATTAATTATGATAACACCAACGTCAACAATAATAATAATACCCACACCCCACCAGAAGAATGCTGTCTTTTAATGCAATTCCAAAACAATGTCTTTCATAACACTAAACATAGCTTCCTTTGACTGATCAAAAATTTTCCAAGGTTTTTCTAGGTGCTTGTTAATAACTTATGCTGATTTTTGTCCTTTTAAAACCCAAGTATTAACAGCATTTTCTACTAACTCTTTTACAGACTTCAATGTCTTTACTCTAAGTGCTCCCTGCAGAGCAAACATTCCAAGTTTTACAGCCGGTTTCCATTTGCAGCCTCCTCAGTGCTCTTCTCCCCGTCTTTTTGGATGTAAAACCAAATTACATATGGTAAATAATGTACCATTATTACATAATAAAGACATAATTCTCCACACTTAGTTTTGAGATAACAGGAGGATATTTAATATGCAATATCCCCAGCATTATCTCCATTATTAGGTGCATGTTTTAAGTCCTGTTTCTTCACTCCCTTTCTGTTCCACCCTTTCACATTCTTTATTTTATGAAAAGCACATTTGAAGACAGTTCACACCCTGTCAAATAGCAATTTTTCTTGATACACAAGACATGGACAGTAAAATGTGCAGAAAGTGCTTTAGGCTAATACAACCCCTAGGAAGTTAAAGCAAGTTTGAAATCATCCTGCAGCTACCTATCAAAGTAGTATCGAGCATTTCACTTGATACAGAGTAAGTAGTGAAGAGTCTATACAGCTTCAGCTAATAGAAAAACAGCTTATTTGAAGGTTCAGTGATATAACAATTATGATATCACTTGTGTTTAAAATACAAGGCATGCAACTGGAACAGTCTTTCTGCTTGGTAAGGCTGTTTACAGATGTTAGTCCCCAAGAAAATCACCCAAAGGAGGTATCTAGTAACAGGAGGAAGAAACAGATGAAGACTGGAGCCTGCTGATAAAGCACACCCCATGAAAAGCCATTCATACTGGGTGGCAAGCAGAGAAAAAAAGTTTTCAATAACAAAAAAAGTTTCCAGGAGCACTGCTCTTACAGCCTGTTTCAAAGGCCATATAAAAAGCCCAAAACAATCATCTTTCAGCCACACTGTCTCTTCAAGGTATGCACTAAACTGAAGGCAAGCAGAAATCCTTCTTTCTTCCTCCAAGTTGTCATCACAGAGACATCAATATGAGCATCTCTTTGCCAGGGCTTGCTTGACTTGGGGCCTCCCAAACACCACCACTTTCGTGTGCTAACACCCCCAAGGTCACACCATTCAGAGCAGCCCTGGTCCCAAAGAGGGGGTCTATCCAGGCTACCCTTGTGCCACAGGTCTTTTCCATGGGGCCCCGCTGCCATCCTACTCAAGGCCAGGCCACAAGCTCTCAGTGCTGGCTCGGCAGCAGCAGCCAGCCAGGCACCCCACCATCTCTTGCAAAACATCCCACCTGGTGACCCCACCACGTTTATGGCCACAAAAGCTGTTTATGGGCCTCCCTACCTCTCTCCTGAAGGACTGGGAAAGACCATCCAGGGACACCTGACCTTAATAGCTGGCCAGGTCTATCGACTATGTCCAACCAACACAAGGGGCAATGGCAGTGAAAGGCACAAAGCAGGGAGCAGCAGAAACCTCAAAAGATGGATGAGAAAGTTCTGTGGCCACAGAGGTGGTCAGAGCCAAGACAGGAGAGGAGATGGTCCTGGCATGGCACAGCGCATCAGCATGGAGTTCCAAAAAATATGAGATAAGCAAGACTTAAAATTTTCCTGCTGCTATTCCACCCCTTTGCATTGGTGATAAAAAAGACTAGCAAAAAAAATGTCCATAAAAATGAGCACATGCACAGGCAAGAAGTTTCCTACAACTGCTGTGAATAAAGGAAGGCAACTTTGAAAACAGCAGAGGAAGAAGGTGGTTTTTGCTCACACCATCAAACCTTCTGGCAGTCAGTGTAAGTGGAGACTTGCTTTTCCAACATCCTCCAGTGGAACGTGGCTCCCCCGCATGCCTGCACAGCTATACATCAATTACTTTCCTTATTACTTTCACATAAACAAGTTTTGCTGTTTCCAAGGAGATGGGTCTGTGGACAGTTGCAAGGAGGGCAGTGATCCGAAGCAAATAATGAATAAAGGAGGGAATAAAGCAGCAGAAAATTTGAGAGTTTGTGGACGAGCTCAGTAATACAAAGGTGGGGGGGTATGGGAGACACCTATTTGGCAGAAAGGGAAATAAAACCCTTTTAGTTCTGCTAGTGAAACCAAAGGGAAGTGAAAGAGGCCAGCTCACCTGCCTGGTGGTGGTGATCCAGCTAATCCGATGTGGGCTTCAGCACAAAACCCCACAACTTTGCCAGCACAGCAGAGGGTAATACAAACCCTCCAGCTGGAGCGGGGAGCTCCCCAAGCTGCTCCTAAGAGCACAGGCTCAGCGAAGGGTGTGAAAGGAAACACCACAGGACCGAGACACCTGTGTTTGCAGAAACTCTGCTGCAGACACAGTTACAGCCGCCTCGCTTTACCACAGCTTCCTCAGATACAAAGGCTGTGTGAAGCAGCTGAGGGAATGGTTGCTATAGTGCTTTGAGGCTGTGTCAGCATAATTACTCTGGTAGAGCTGCTCTGGTGTAGATGAGTCCTAATAGCAGGTAAATAGCAACCATACTGCACAGGAGAAATGTCTACAACACTGCAGACCTCAGGCAAGGAGATGTGCTCCAGGAAAAGGACCAGGTCACTCTACATCAGCAAGACATCACTGAACATCCTGGCCACTTCCAGCCCACTGCAACAAGAAACATACCAGGAAATAATTAAGTAGCTTGACATCTGTTTGAACGTCAACTGTCCTACCATCAACTTTTCCCCCCTCAAGTATTTAAGCTTCTATAAAACCATCACAACCAGGTTTGCTTTTTAAAGTCTTATATAGCAAACTTAAACCACTCTTATTTCATGCTGCTGCTGCCGTGGACACCTGGTACACAGCCTTAGAGAGGTGCTTTAAAGCAGATATTGCTTCCCAAACAGCAGTGTTTGTACTAATGTAACTCCACAAGGCTTAGGAGGATTTAGCACTTGAACAACACTCGTTAAAGCAGCCAGAACATCGTTGTTTAGACAAGCCCTTGGTTGAGGAAAGCAGTTCACTCCTTCAAGTCTGGGCAAGAGCCAAGGGAGAAGTATGCATAATAAACAGAGGCTGACAAAATACCCTAGTTACATGCAGAGGGGAGGGGAAGAAGGAAGAAATGCTGCACTCCCACCTCAGTAGCCTGCACCGCTGTGGTGAGCAGGGTGAAGCACTTGTGTTGTGCAGGTCATATCTGGAATCAATGCTGGCCCTTAGGGTTTTTGAAAGAGAAATAGCCCAGCCTCTGTTGGTGGATGCAGTAGTGATGCTCAGAGACCTGGTGTTATTTTACCCAGAAAAATACCAAGTAACTGGTTCCAACACCAGCTGCATCAAGCATGGGGTAACTTAGTTATGCCCATGGGCTTGCCATGCGTTCCTTCCAACGTGGAATACTCTGTAATTAAACATTAGCCTGGGCAAGCCAGCTATGTTTTTCTCCAGGTCTGAGCTAGGAGGCTCATGGAGTTCTGTGCCACACATTTGCAATCCTGTGCATGGTGCATGATGCCAGGCACAGCACATTAGATCTGGGACAGCACTGCATTGATGAAAATACTCTGCCTACCTCTTGCCTTGCTGCAGCTGGAGTGCTCATCCCTGGGGTGTGAGCACGAGAAGAGCTGGTCCCTTCAGTGGGACCACTTCTGCCTCTTGGCTCACCATCACTAGCAGGCTGAGAGTGAGCTTGCAAAAAGTATGCTGGGGAGCAATCTCACCATCAGGTCCATCCCTGTATATGTGACTTTCATGCCTCAGAAGAGAGCAAGCAAACTGGAGTTTGGTACCTTAAGACAAACAAAGAATTTCCATTTCATCAGAGGCATCTATGCACTAATATGATTTACCTTTATTCTGTTTCCATTTACTTTTGCTGAATATGGCCTGCATTAAATGCCAGAGTACTGGACTGGGGTGCTGTAAAAATCAATTGACATTTTAGTTACTGCAGTCTGGCCCAAGTAAGCATACCAACAGTGGAGAATTACTGAACACAACTGAAATCCCAAGTGTTACAGGAAGACCAGTTATGAGTTCTTTATCACCCTTCTCCCCTCCTTTCTGTTTCTCCCCTCCAATGCAAGCCACATCATTACAAAGTTTTAAAAAAAAGTCTCCTGAAGTGAAAAGTCCAGAAACATTTTGCCACATATACAATTACATCTCATACTGTAAAGCAGCATACGGAAAAGCCTTTTCCACATGTAAACTATAGCAGACTCAGGGAATAATGCTCGCTTAACAGTCTACCAAAAGATATACATTAAACAAATAATGTGGTAATGTAAGGGATACTTCCACTAAATTCTCTGATGTTTTTTATCTCATACAGACACTGGTTCATTCAAATTGCTGTGAGGGCAGCCTTTTAGAACCAAAGAAAGAGGTGCTGTCAGAACACCTTCAAAGAGGAAAAAGAAAAAGCAGATCAAAGCATTTTTCAGAAAGAAATACAAAGATGTCTATCTTCTGGCCTGACCTACTGGGCATGCACAATTTATTGTGCTTTTTTTGATAACTGAAAACAAAGTCTCAGATGAACCAAAGACTGATTCAGCGTTTATGTGACATAGGAGAAATTCTAAAGAACTGCCTCAACACAGGCTGTACCAAGAAGCTCCCAAAATTCTGGCTGCTGCCTTGTCTACTTGAGCCAAGCCTTGCTGGCTAAAGGTTATGTGAGAGGCCATTTTTGTGACACAATCCAAATTGGTCTATTTTTTTCCCCTTTCACTTTCCTTTGAGAACGGGGAGAAAAGCTTGGTCAGCTGTACTAGCTATGCTGCAACACTCAGCCTTATTCCCAACAGACAAAGAACAGCCCTTCTACAGAGATAGAAAAGAAATAAATAATGTTGTGGGCAAACTGCATTGTTGTTTTGGGAACACCCAGTCTCTAGCATCCTGACACAACCACTTTAATCAGCCTGAAACACATGACATCGCTCAGGACATATCTAAGTAACTGATACTCCCGTGCCTCCTCTAATCTAAGTGGGTTAGACACGCAATGGTGGCAGCTGCAAAACTAATAGGAAGTGAAACCTCACTGAATCAATAAAGCATTTCAATGTGTTTTTTAAGTTCTGTCAAGTTCCACTTTACATAAGTTTAGAGCAAATGGCAAAAATTTATTAGAGAAATTTAGGAACCTGGGAGTGCCGTGAAAAACTGACACAGACAAATCCATGGGAGGCAGCCTGTTGTACAAACTGCGAGATACATACTGGCAGTCTCAGAACTGGATACATAAAGGTTAAGTTCCCAGCTTCTTCTTCGATACTACTGTAGCAAAGCCCATCCGTTCCTGAATATCAAGTCTTATGCAGAACTTTCATACAATCATTGTTTTTCATTCTTGGAAGAAAAGGGAAAGAAATAGCATTCTCTGTTTTCTCATGACACCATATGTACTGTCAAGTAGGATAAAACCTGTCATTTTAATGAAAAGCCAAACCACAAACAACCCAACACATGCCCAAAACTCCTAAGACTTTTCACTGTGTCAGCATTTCACTTCTAAGCATTCACACGGATATTTCTCTAGCTCCTGTTTGCTAGAGAAAAAAGAGAGAACCAAAAAAAAACAAAAAAAAAAAAAAAAAGAGGAAGAAAGAAAATGGGATGAGTTACATGAATATTTTGTGAACAAGGCAAAGAAACAACCTGGTGGAGAAAAAACCTGTGATTTTTAAACAATTTTTTGGGGAACAGATTCTAACCTGGCAGTGTACCAAGCATGCAAACTTGGGTCAAAATGTTATTAGAATTTTGCTGCTTTTTCAATGAGTACAGCAGACCAAATTCCTCATTCAATTGGGCCTTCATCCAAAAGTACATGATACACTCACAATCAACACTTTGTGGGGAAATCAAGTTGGTGCAAACTGCTTTAACCTGTACTTGCAGATGATAACTGAACTAGGCATTTAGAGGAGCAAGACTGCAAATTCCTATCTAGTAATAAATAATTCCTCTCTTAGCACAAAAACATCTACACTGTAATACAGTGCTAACAAAATAATTACATTTATATATCTTTAATCCAAAGTAATTAAACATAATCTTTTTGTAATAAGCATCAAACAAAACCCAAATACTATAAATGGTCACTAATATACTTCCTCACTTCACCCATAGTTCTGTTCTTCTCCTTTCATGTACCTTCTGTTACATTTGGGTTTTGTCCCTCAACTCTTCTCTCTTTATTGTATTTACATGATCCTATAGCTTTGTTCCTTGCCCTTTGCCATTTGGTATTCTTTTTCTCCCACTCCCTCTTCTAGCATAAAAAGCTAGGATTTTTTCAAAGTAAAAATACCCATTTCCCACCCCCCCCCCTCACCCCCCAAGAATAACTATCAACTTCCTTTCCTTCATACTTAAGATCAGGTTCCAACAGATGCTGCTTGCTCTTAGTACACTGACTGATGTGAAAAGTGAAGGTGTTCTCCTCAGTACTCTACAAGAAGAATGTAAAAAGCTACTTTTTCTGTCCACTGCTATTTCCTGCTGATGCCATCACACTGTCTTCCATATGTAGTTTGTTTAGCTTAGTGTGTCCTGATAGATTGGAAGGCAGGAAGAAACTACTAGCTTTGGCTATAGATCCTTGACAAAAAAAAAAGGAAGGCTTTGCTGTTGTGGAAAGGGAAGGTTTTCAAGGGACTGACTCCACTATTAAAGACTGTATCTGTGCAGAGGCACAATAAATAGATATTAGAAAGGCAAATTTAAAAAGGAAAAGGCATATTAGGGTAGGGCAGAGCAAACATAAGGGTGGGTTGAAATGACAATCATAGTGAAGAAATGTAAGAAGGTAGGGGATGATTATTGCAGGTGTTGACTCATTCACAGTAAACCCTTTTACTGCATGATAATTTTCACCTTTTATGTCTCAAATATTTAATGGTATCATTGAAAGATGGTTTTGAACGTTGCAACTTGCCCTCTAGGCAGATGAAACACACAGATTGTATCCCCACCGTTGCCTTGGAATTTATTTTTAAAGTAAACTTCTGTTTTTACCAATACTTTCTCAGGGAAAGTGTCAGTCTCTTCATCCAACATCCTTTAACCTAGCCTGAAAATGGAGTAGGAGGTGGATTTTTAGACAGATAACCACAAAAGCTTGACATGGATGAGCAGAGAAACACAAAGAGGGTAATTATTCATAGGATTTGTCTCTTTTTACCAACTACCACACCCACTTTTTTTTTCATATATTCCTGTGCTACCGATAGCTAGGCACCTGGCAAGGAACAAAAACTTCATTCTGCACTTGTACATCAGGCAGCCTAAGAAACAGAATGAGAAGAAGAAAAAAAAAATGTTAGCAAGGAAAAGGTAAGTTTCACTCCAGGCAAGAAATTATTCCCAAAATCATATTTTGTCAGAAATAGTTGTCTTTTAATATGCAGAAACATTGCAAGCAGATCTGAGTTAGAGCAACTCCTCAATCTTATTTTGGAGACCTATTTTGTTGAAGAATAATTTTAAATAATATCATCCATTTACATGACTCAAAATAATCATAGCAATTCCAACACATCCACATTGCACATCCTGAACAGGCACAATATCCTAGGTATTAATGCCAAGTAGTTTGTATAACATATGGTATGATGAGTATTCAAAAATTCAGAAATGGTTTTATCACTACTTTTGCCCCGAGTTGCCTGGGGAGACTTAGAACAGTCAAAGCCATTACTTGTTTCATATAATCTGTATATTTAAACTTGCATGACTTCAGAGATACAGAAAAGTAAATCTGAGTAAGGTGCTACAAAATCCTGCACAATGTTGCAGGTAGAAAACTAATTTCAATTGATGATTAAGTTTTTAATAGGCATTTCTTCCCTATTAACTATATGCCATTTCTGAATGGAAGGAAGTTTAGTGAATCTCTAGGTTCTTGACTTCAATTCTTGCCGTTCTGTGTGACCTTAATAAATCAGAGGGATGGGACTGATAAGGGACTGATGTTCCTTTCAGCCTCGGGGCTGAGTGTGGTAACGACAGGCTTACATTCCCTGCAGGTATAGATCCAAAACAAGCAGCATGCTCTGTGAGGAGGTAATGAGAGCTTCAGTTTGGGGTGAGGAAACTCTATGAACATAGATGTGTGTGAAGTCCCACCCTGGTGCTTGGCACCTTTATCTTCTTTGGACTCAGATTTTGGAGTCCTCTTCTAGCAGTGAGTGCTAAAATCTGTTCTTTAAAACAATGAATAAAGAGTCCCTGTAGCTTTTCTGGTCTGTGACTTCATTTCATGTGGCTGCTGGTCACAGCATTTTTCTTTGTGTTATTGCTGGAAAACACCAAGGTCGATGTTAACAGCCTGCCAAAGGTGCTTAAAGGGCCTTTTGGGCTGTCAGCAGATATAAAATTCCCAATGAGCAATGTTGCTTTTCTTTTAAAGTGCAGCTGGAGGAAACAGTGTCCACCTTCTCTGTGCTGCTACCCAGTGGTCAGAGCACTGGCCGGGAAGTGAGAGTTCCTGAGGAGCGTTCATGCCTCATCCCTGACCACCATGCTAGACTGGGAGGAGGAAGAGCAGGAAGGAAACAGGGAGTCACCACCTTTTCGTTTGAAGTTATGACCCTGCTCCAAAAAGCATGTAAGTCTCGAACAAGGACAAGGCAGCTGAGGCAAAATGCAGAGTAAAACAAGGTTGTGTCTCTCTCATCTAGTTCAATCATAAAAAGAGAGTCCTGGGGTTAATTTATGCAGTTTTGTAGTAAATAGTTCCTGGATAAAAAACAGCACTGGTTTGGGAAAAGTTATCAGAAACCAGAAATAAGTGCCTACAGCTCCCTCTGTCACCTTCCTTCTAGTTCACACTAGCGCCACACATTTGCCATCCTTTCCAATAGGGCACAAATTCAACAACGGAGGTGATGGATGCTTCCCTTCCATTTTGCAATCTTCCTGAGCACCTGGGACACTCTCCTGGTAGTTAGGAGGTGTTGATGTAAATGCCTTCGAGCTAAAAGGCAATTTGTTAATTCCTGGGTTACTGTACTGAAGGTGAGCACTCTACCAAGTACTGCCAGGCACTGAAGCCATCTGTGGCTACAACAGAAGAACCTGCCTTGTTGGGTTTGGAGAGGTTCCACTCAGCAGGACCTCTCTTAGAGCTGCTTCACCTACTTCCTAGATCACAAATGGGAACAAAGGGGAGACAGGTTCCAAGATGCACAGTTTGGGGCAATTCTGAACACTTCTATCCAGAATCAGATTAACAAGAGTTCAAGTGGCTGCTCAGAGGAGTTTTTCAGAACTGCACTTTTAGTTTACCCATACTGTTTTCCTAGTCCTCAGTGTTTCAGTTTACATTTATCCAGTTAAGTGGAGTGTGGTCAGAGAGTTGGCAAAGTACAGCAGGACTTTAAGAGGCCTGTAGTTCTGGTACATCATAGCCCAGCTCTTCTCAAAGCAACCCACTCTCCAGCATAAACTATTCCACAGACTTTCTGCATGGAAGCTTTGGTCTCCTAAGAACAAGATGGTGTCTAATTCACCCATCCCTGCTGTGTTTGTGACCTCTAAGGAGGCAGGGTGGCAGGGTTTGGTGCAAATGTGCACCTGCAACACATAATAGGCCAGAACACACTAGGTGTACAAACACATGCTCAGAAGAAAAAAAAAGCCCCACCTTCTCCCAAATAGAATGGTTTGGGCTTGACACCAAGCTTGAGCCTGGGTTCAAAGGCAGTAGAGGAGTAGCCTCTGGCTTTTTGGCGTCTCTTTGCAAAACAGGAGTTACAGAACTTTGTTTTCTCAGAGGGTAGCTGTGAAGAAAAATGCATTTTACTGTGGAGTGCCATTTATTGTGGCAACATGCCAAAACCCAGATTTAAAAAGGGAGGGTGAACTTTTAGAAGAGAGCTATCCCATCCTAGGTATTAAGCAATTGGAATGAAGTAAGCCTTAACAAAACCAGGTGTAAAGGAAAACAGTTGAAGGAATGTAATTTACAAAGCAGTTCCTTCTAGACTGCACAAGTTTTACTGCATTATTTATTAGTTCTCCAGTATATTGCATTCTGGAGTAAAGTGCTCTTTCGTGACATACAGAAACTGGAACACACTTTTAAAAGTAAATATAATATATTTTAGATCTTAGAAAAGACACTAATACAATTACTAGATATTGTATTTTCAAACATAATTCTGCTGTTAGATGTCATGGCTATAGAAGTCCTTATCTAGTTAAAAAAAAAAGGAAGTTGATAAATCATGAAGGAAGGAAATACTGAGGTTTAAAACAGCCACAAATTTGTTTTTCTTCAGCTTATCATTTTGAAAACTCAACTGCTGTAATTCTGGATGAGTTGCCAGATTGTTTCCTTCATAATTCTGCCTCTCTCTTATCCATTCTTTAGGGATCAAAACCAAGCATATTAACTTCAGTCAGTGAACACGCAAATCAAACAAACACATTCCCCTAACTTCGGGCTCTGATTAATTCCACTGGTAGCCTTTGACCTTGATTTCCACAATGTCTTGCAGTGCATAAAGAAGCCTGACCTGGTATCAGAAAACTGCAGAGATTTGGTCTGGAAAAAATAAAGCCATCCTCATCACTATTCCCTAAGTACTACCTTAAAATCTATAAAACAAAGGGTTGAAATCTGAAGTTTAGGCCTTGGAGCCAGTTTCACAATCTGTTTCCTGTAGCCAGAGTTCATTTGGAGCCAGTGGAAAAAACAGCTTCTAAAAGATAAAAGGCAGTACTGGGACTTTCAACCCATCTTAGCATTCAGTACATGAATATTGCTGTACCAAAGTCTAAAACACCAAAGCTCCAGTTCTGATTCTGGTTCAGTCTACTGATCTCGGATGTATGTAGTCATTGTCAGAGACACCCAACAATTCATGATGGGAAAAATAAGATATAGCCAACTTCTGGAGATTAAAATTTAGATAGAAATAAAGCAAACAGATGTGATATGCCCATTCACAGGAAAATGGGAGACAACAGAATAGGATGGGAAGCTGAAGTGGTAGCTAATGTAAAAACAAAACAAACAAAAAAACTCTCCAACAACATAAAAGGCACTGGCAGAACTATTTTCTTTGAACCCATCAGTTATGATGGGTGGAGGCCTCCAATGCTTAGAGAAGTCAAGACTCTTATTTATTACAGGTAGTGATGATTTCAGCAGATACATTGTTCACGAGGGTGCCAAAGGCCTGGAGGAAGCAGCTGCATGAAGCGGTCCAGGCCTGTCCACCCTACCGAACAATGGCAATGCAGTCTCCTTGCAGAAAGGATTTTATGGGAAAAAAGACTCGTCTTCCTTGAAAGGTACAGGTAAATGCAAGTTTTAAAGAAATAGTTCCAGAAAACAAGAGGATGTCAGATGAAGAAACCAGATTCTTTACAAATAAGAGAGCTGTTGATGGATGGTGTTGGTGAGCCAGCCCAAGCTCTGCTCCTGGACTCAGAAGTGGGTTCTCTGTCTTTCTGTGGCATAAGAGTAGCTTGTTCTGCATTTACCTTCAGTTTTGAGATCTAAATTTTAGAATGGGAAATGTGTATGTGAGAAGCTAAAAATAATTATGCAAGACCCTATATAGGCCCAGTGTCCTGTTTCTAATAAACTCCCAAGTATTCTTTTGCCTTTCTGTATACCCAAAATCGTAGTTTCACGATTGCTTCAATGTGACAGCTGCAAACAGTTCTGCCTTTGTTTTCCTCTTCTCTGCCAAGAGGTGAACTGGATCAAGGAACTGACTTGGCTGAAAATTAAAATTTATCAAAAACAGCACCCTTTTTTTTCCCTGCAGGAAAAGCAAGGGAAACAGCAATACCAGCCTCTTTCGTGGCAGATTACACTTAATCACAGAACGGCTGAGGTTGGCAGGGACCTTTGGGGACCATCTGGTCCAACCCCCCCACTCAAGCAGGGCCACCTAGAGACAGCTACCTAGGATTGTGTCCAGGCAGCTCTAGAATATCCCCAAGGATAGCAAGTCCACAACCTCCCTGGGCAACCTGTGCCAGCCTCTGGTCACCCTCACAGTAAAAAATGTACTTCCTGATGTTCAGAGGGAACCTCCTGTGTTTCAATTTGAGCCCCTTGCCCCTAATACTGTCATTGGGCACCACCGAGAACAGCCTGGCTCCATCCTCATTGCACCTTCCCTCCAGGTACATATAAATGTACGGATATATACATGGGTAAGATTTCCCCTTGAGCCTTCTCTTCTCCAGGTTCAGCAGCCCCTGCACAACTGGGATTAAAAAAAAAAATCCCCTCGGATTAACTTGAATAAAAACACCGCGGAACTGTTGCTCAATGTGAATATTCCAGGGATTTCCCCCCGCCAACCTCTTTTTTATCCCAAGTGATGACGGGACTGCGTTGCCCTAGCACCGGCAGTTTTCCCTTCCCGCCGACGCGCTACCTTAGGCTGCATCCCAGGCTCCGCCTCTGGCACGCTTACACGGTCGCTTACAACGCGTGCATGCCTAAGTGCTTGCCGGTGCAAAGCTCTGAGGCAAACCCGCTACGGAGACTGCTTCACCCGCGGCTGCCGCCAGCCATCGGCGCTCCATAACCTGTCGCGACAGATCGCAAAACTCCCCAAAACCCTAACAAACAGGATGAAGGGAGTACCGTGCCCGCATCCCACAGCGAACGCTCTCCCTTCCCCTTCCCCGGCAGGATCCTGGCCGTACGCCGCCCTGCCTGCCGGGACACGTAGTCTTCCCCCGCGAGGGCCACAGGCCCACCTTTCTGCCAGACTACATATCCCAGCACCCCCTCCTGGCACGGCCGGTCCCCGCTGCCATTGGGCCTCCCGGCAGCGAGTGCTGAAAGACGATTGGCTAACCGGCGTGTCTCTCATGCGGGCTCCCCGTGCTGGGCGGGGCTATTTCCCCCCAACCCTGAGTGAGCGGACTGCCGGGGGTCGGTGGCGGTGCCGGCGGGGAGGGCTGAGGGGCCGCCCCAGGAGAGGCAGGATCGGGGCCGCCCCTTCCCTCCATGCCCGGGGCAGGGAGGAGGAGCCGTCGGCNGGAGGAGCGGGAGGGCGAGGTGCGCTGGGACGGGCTGTGCAGCCGCGACGCTGCCGCCCGCGACGCCGCCCTGGACACCATCGGGCAAGCCGTGCTCCGCCGCGCCGAGAGCATCGCCTCCGGGGCGGCCGCCGACGGGCTGCCTGTGCCCGCCGCCCGCGACGGGCTGGGCGAGGCGCTGGCCCGCCTGCTCATGCTGTCCAAGAGGTGCCCCTTCCCTGACGTGAGGGAGAAGAGCGAGGCGATCCTCAGCGGGGTGCAGGTGAGCGCGGCAGACCACCCCCTTTGGTTTTGGGACCGGGCCGGGGGCTCTCCCGGCCCCGTCCCACGCAGGGCACCTTCGGGTTTCATCTGTGCAACGAAGTGGGCATCTGATCCACCCTGTCAGATTTATTCGTGCAATTAATACGTGCTAAGTGCTCTCCAACCCTACGACTCTCACCCCGAAGAAGCATTTGGAAAAGCTTTTTTAAAAGGCGGCGGGGGCGTGGCGGTATATCTCGCGGGAGACACTTACCACCTGGATGCGTTCCTGTGTCACCTGCTCTAGGTGACCCTGCCTGGGCAGTGAGGTTGAACTGAATGATCTCCAAAAGTCCCTTCCAACCCTAACCATTCTGTGAAAAAGCATGAAGTCTTTCAGTGTAATCCAGCAGAGAGAATTTGGCACTGAATGGCTGGAAAGTTGGGGCGTCCCCAAGGAAGCACTAAAATGACAACTTTAACGCTCTAGTTTCAGTCTCTATGACCAGTGCTGTGGTATTACCGGGTTGGTTTTAATAGAAAAGGAGGAAGGATTTGGGTATTAACATTAGTGGTTGCCAATTGAAAATATAAATGGGAAGTTGTGGAGCTTTTAAAAGCCATATGAGCTTCAACGTTATTAAGCCAGAGCCTGTCAAAATTTCCTTCTTGTTGTTTATTGGTAAATAGTTTCTCCACTGGAATCGATAGGATCCAAGCTATTTTTTTTTTTCATAGCTCATAGGCAGCCTAGCCAATAGAGGATTACATTTACTGACCTAATGCTAACAAAAATAAATGTTACTTTGTACTCTTCCACTCTTACAGTCTAATTATAGTTACTTGCATTGCGATTCTCTTGCTCACCTCAGGTTTTTGCGCAGGTCTTGGAAATCTTGTATCAACGAGTCCATCAGCACTGCTAAAAATACTACTTGCTGCAGGTCGAATATAGGGAAATCCAGGGAAAAAAAATAATAATATATGAAAGTACAGATATAATAATTTATACATTATATACATACATATGTATAACATAAAAAACATATGTTACCGTATATATAGAAACACATTTTGGGTTTGGGTTGTTGGAGCTGAAAGAGTGTCTTTTATTTTGTTTATTTCTCAGTAGTGTGCAGTGTGATAAATACAGTATAACTTATTTTACACAGTTTGGGCTGTGTGGGGCGTTTTTCTTAAAGCAGATTTTATCAGAGCTGACGGCTTCACATGGTCTAAGTGAAAAGCTTGACAGCTTTTCTTTAAAAACTGAAGCCAGTGAAACAAACAACCACCCCAAACTTGAATATTAAGTTGAAAACTTAATCTGGCTTCCTCCCTGTTCAAGGTTCATATGAGAAGTGAGTCTGTTACCAGTGAGAATGATGAGTCACTGGAACAGACTGCTAAGGGAGGACTTGTTTTTGTCAGGTTCAAGATATCAGAGTATTCAAAGGCCAAACAGATGGTGATCTCTCACCTAAGTTTTGGAGGGAGGTCAGAATACAGGACCTGATGACTCCCGTTTGTGTTTTTATGTATTTGAAGTTAGTGGCCTGTTCAAGTATTAGTCTAGTTTAGAAACTTTGTTGCTAGTTTTTAACTAGGCCAAAAAGTTCTGGAAGAAAATGTCCATCTTCATACAGCAAATGCAAGTTCAAATACCCTGGTCATTGCTGACTTGATTAATAAACATGGATGTGAAAGGTTTAATAGCTGTGAAACCAATTGCATATGCACAAGCTGCAGTAAAAGTTTAACAGCAAATTAAGCAAAATAAAATCAAATAGAACATTATTTTAAGAAAATCTTTGAAAGCTGCTTTTGTAACTCTTCAGGAGCATAGATTTAAGGGAGAAGTGTTCTATATTCTATGAATTTACAGTGGCACATCTTAGTTCTTCTGTCTGTACTCATAAACGAAAATTTTCACTGTAATCTTTGGATCTGCATTTGTTGGAGAAATAATCCCGTGCAAGTATTCCATTTTGGATGCTGAGGACTACTGTCAGGCATGAAATGGTTTTCTGTTGATTACATGACCAAGAAGAATTTTGTTCAGATCTCTGCAGTGAAGATGGCAGATAAAGCAAACTATTAAATATTTATCACTCCGTATAACTTGTGGCTTTCAGCAGTGCTTCCAAAGGTAAATAGCTTAGTGACATAAAAATGTGAAAACCCATTCAGAACAGCATCAGCACTTGTATTACTTTATTTCTCTGTTTTTGGGATCTGAAACAATACTGAAGTCCACAGCAATATGCACCATAATGCTGTCTAAAGTTATTAAATGACATATAGAGCCCAGGGCAGGAGAGGCAATTTGAGCCTAAAAGTTCTGCTGTGAACTGGGGCTCCCTTCTTTTTCTCTCCCTTGGGATGGTCCAATCCAGACTAGAAGTCTGAGCCTGGACTGATACATTTCTTTTTATCCCTCCCCACATCAGCTGCCTCAATGTGGAGATCTGTAAAATGTGCTTTATTCATCTTTCAGACTTGCTTCCAGCATAAATCAGTGAGGAAATCAAAGATTAGAATTTTCCATGTAGTCTGATTGCCATTTCTTTCTTTGAGTTAGTGCCCTCTTGCCTGTTGAGGCAGTCAGCAAATATTTAGGCATGAGCAACTGTGCTCCTGGTGTTTTTGCAGCTTTGTGTCTGGAGCAGGTTCGTAGAGTGCATTATATGGCTGGTGTAAGCTGCAGGCCTGGCAGCAGCCTGTGTCAGTGTGGCATCCTTCTAAGCCTGCCTTTACTGTGCTTTGGGGGTTTTCTTCCCTGGATAAAAATCCCTCTGATATATGGCGGAATGCTAAGTGTGCAGCTTTCTTCTTTGGTATTAATGAATAGCATTATTAATAAGTAATATGGCTTGTATCAGAATCTATAGAATTAATTATTGTTTAACATAAATTCCTGTTGATTTAACTTATATTCAGGATAATGAGTTTAGGATATATATTCATATATATATATAGTAGGATATATATTCATATATAATAATACATACCTTTTCACCTAAGAGAATATATCTATTTTTCCATTTAGAAAATACAAGTTGTTTTTGTAAGAGTTATTACAAAGACGGTGTCAGCAAGCTACTCCCCTTTTTTCTCATTGAAACATTTTTGCTTTTATTAATAAAAGCAAATTCCTAAAGCCACTTTGACCTCAATAGATAATTTAAAAAATATTTTAAAGATATTTCAATTGCAATGCTTTAACCAAGTGAAAACAGTTTCAATGTTTGCATTTGAAAACATTAGATGAATCGTTTTTGAGGTAAAACCGCAAATATTTATCATAGGTTTTTGATAAATTCTTGTTTGTGGGGTATTTTGCATGTATTTATAGCACAGTGCCTATGACCTTGCAGAATAGAGTGTCATTCCTCCCAGCGAGCTGGGTGTCTGCACACCAACACAAATATATTGCGAAAGAACAGCGGTGGAATGTCTAAACACAGGCTCATTAAAAGTCTTCTGCCAGCCTCAGTGGGATCAATCAGATGTATATGATTGGAATGTAAGTACAAGGTGTCTGTCTGTAGCTGGAGAAGAATCACTGAAAGGATGAGATTTGATAATTAAAATCTCTGGTAACCATCCAGTGGAGAAAACTCAGTCAAACAAACTGCTCTCCATGGCTACGTAAATTCATAAAAATTTAATTTTTTATATTAACGATGAGAATACATAGATGGAGGGCAGGTTCTGCAGGTGCAACAAGATGCTAGTCTACATAGGATAAAAGATAACAGCAGCAGAATAAAACCCATAAATGTCAAAAAGCATAGAATTTCCCATGCAGAGCTTGACTGGGGGCAAATACAAGGAAGAAAGAAACAATCTCAGCCTCTCTGAGAAGTAATCTAATGATACCAACCACTTGGGATTGAAGGGGAAAATTAGTAATGAAAACAGAACTCTGCTCTGTTGATCTTTTCATTGATGTAAACAAAAGAAACATACAGAAAATGGGAAAGAGTGTTGCTGACAATGCAAAGTGCACAAAGATAATAAAGCTAGGATGGGCAAAAACATTAGGAGGTGTAGCTAAAATGAATATTGGAAGAAAGCAAGAAATAAAAGATCCACAGATTAATGGATAAACAGATAATTCTGAGGTGATTGAAATGTTTTCTGAAACAGTTAATCCATCCTGTGTAGTCAGTAACCATGATAAAAGCATAAAAAGTACCTTCCTAGGCTGGAGGGTAGGGGGGAAACCTGTAGGTTGCTTGGATAAGCAACAGATTTTCAGTCTGGTAGGGCCTGATGAAATTAATTCCAGGGTGCTTAAAAAAACCAACTAGCTGAAGCAATCTCATGTAGTGGATTGCAATTTTGAAACAGTGGAGGGAAGTAGCAGACTCAGATTAATTGGTGCATACCTCTTCAGTGTGGGCTAAAGGGGACGGAATGAAGAGGAAGCTAGTGGATTTTAACTGTAGCTCAAAGAAAAAATACTGGACCAGTGTTGGAACACATTTTTAGTGCCTACGGAAAGAAGTTGAGCAACAGCCAAAGCAGACTTATCCAGGATAAATTCTTTCAAATCCAGCATTGCTACTACTCCTGCATTGGAGTAACAGGCCTTGTGATGCAGAGCGATTCTATAATGTTAATAGATTGATATACTGGAGTCCTCAATGTTCACATGAGTGTCTTATTAACAAGCTAGGGAATTGTGATCTATAAACTACACTTTAGTGAGTAAAATTAGCTGGAAAACCGTCCCCAGAAGGCAAGTGCAGTCAGCTAACAAGTACTTGGTACAGGCTCTACAAGGTCCTGTCCAGCAAAGTCTTGATTAACAAATTTTTATGCTTTGTTGAATTGCAGATTACAAGCTGGGAGGGAGAGTAAGAATACTGGAGAGCAGCCATATAATTTTAAATTATTTTAATATTTAATGTGAGCTTGTATCATATCTTCTAGTCGTTTGGGCTTTTTTGTGAAGAAAGTTTGAAGTAATTAGTGGTGGTATGGTTGGCTAAAAGGAGGCTTAAGATAATATGTTCCCAAAGAAGTGGGGATGAAAAGACTGCTGCAAAAACAAGGAAAACATGAGCTAAAATGAATAATGGATCTAAATTTGAGAAAGACTTGGGATTAACATTTGGGGAAAATTTCAATATTAGGATAGACTATCCAGTCATATTCATCACTAGATCTCAACTGTTCTTAAACATCAGGCAGGAGTGAGGTGCTTATTTGATCTCTCCCTGGGAAAGGCAGACATTGCTAACTGGATGATTTTTTCTTTCCAGCCTCTTTTTCTCTGTTTTGTATTGGTAAGTGCTTGGAGGGACTTCAAGCACCATCTAAGTCCTTTCCCTTTGATCTTCAAGACTGTGTTTACAAGACAAATAGTGCTCAAACTTGTGGTCTGAAACCTATCTCATGCATAAAAGCATCGGGTGGTCTTGAGGGGACAGTTATGATTACCTCTTTCTTTTCTCAGGCCTTCTGCTTTAGTGGATAAATGTATCAGAATTCCATAGTTTGCCAAGGGCTGTTATGGCACAGAAGAGAGGGGTCATGTCAGCAGCCAAATATATCTTCTTGTCTTAAAACCTTGAGGCACTGATTGGGATCTAGGCTTGCTTGGCAGAGGACATGGAATGGAATATCCTTCCTTTCCAAATCCTGGCAAAACACTTGTGTGGTTTAAATTAAATGAGCATCCAGAAGGGGTGGGAAGATTTCTAGTCACAGCCAAAGCAGACATTGTGTCCTCTTCCTCTGCCACTGTGGTAGGACAAATAAAGCCTCTGCCAGGAGGGGAGGTAGTAAATCCCCTGTGTGCGTCCATAAAGGATAAAATAGGAGTTACTTTTCTCTTTCATTGCTGTATTTGTTCTAGGAATGTGAACTCAAACCAGAATTCACTCTTTGCTTTGTGAGTGCTCCATGCCTGAGCTCTGTGGTGCATGCTTCTTAAGAGTGGTAAGGGTGAAAATTATGCTCATTGCTCCCAAATGGTTTATCCTGATGAGTGGTATTATGGAAGACTGGCTATCTGTCCAAATCTTTATTATCTTCTTTTGTGTAGTCTTTGGTAAATAGCTTTATAACTTTGTCTAAAGTCTTTTTTAGCCTTCCTGTACAACACAAGTAATTTTCTTTAGTGAACTTTGAGATCTGTAGCTAGACAGATAGATCTGTTAGGTTGTGGGATTTCTTTTGTCCAGGTTAATTTGACTGTGTCCTGCTGCATGATAGGGATGTTCCCCTGCTATGCTTACTGTTGATCAGCCACCATGGAAAGGTATCTCAGTTGAAGTTTAAAGTCTGTTCAAGCTCAAGAATTTAAATATGGTATCCTCACTGGTGGTGGTGAATCTGATCCATCTGGAAGCTGACTAATCTCTGCACAATGCCAATACCCAAATCAGTTCCTGTTTCTCGTAGTGCTCTTATATAAAGTGAATTAAAACATCCTTTTTTGTGAGTTCACTTCATAGCAAAAGTATGTTCTGTCTCTTCCAGCCATTGGATGGAATGGATTTAATTATTCATTGTAGGTTGCTCCCATCAAAATCCAGGTGTTGCTTTACCAGATCACTAGTTTAGAAAACATCTGTCTGTTAGGGGCTTTCTTGGTGGTGTTCAATGCTCTTGCTTTTCTCAATATTGAGAGAGAATACTGAACTAATGATGTGATGTTTTTAAATTAGTCTTATTTACAGCTTCTGCTGCCTCTGCAGTATTTATTGTAAACATGTTCTGATGATGGGTTTGTACCACGTGTGTGAGGCGAGGCTGGCTGGAGATGTTAAAGGAGAAGAATTAATCTTGACATGTCAGGGAATAGTCTGAGCAGTGGTGTAACATATATTTAAAAAATTTAAATTGTCAATAAAACCTAGATGGCTTTATCTGCCTCTTCCCTCCTTCAGCCTACTTGCCTCCATTCCTAAGGCTTCAGTCTGTTGAGAGAGATGAAGGAAAACTTTCTCTTGTTGAGCTGCAGAATTGCCTGACCTTAGGAATGTCTTTGGTTGGAATAAGGAGTTGCTTGAAAACAGTGGAGGTTCTCAAAGTGATGCAAAATAGGGTATCTGGGGCACTTCTAATGCTGTTTCTGTGTTTGGAGCCTCTCCATAATTTTCCATGCTAATGGTATATGCAATTCTTCTTGTATGGAAATGAGCTTTGCTTAGTCAACTTTCTTATAATTGTTTGAAATTACTTCATCTGCAAATTTATAAGTTTATGTGATTCTGCTGAATTGATTTTTCAGGACATCATAATGAGAATCTTTATTTTCTAAAGAAGTGAAGCATGAAGCACACATTTGAAAATATATTGGTTGATATTTATTGTTTGTCTGCATTGAAGTGCTTTAAAACTGAAAAAAATCAAACACAAATGTTTCCTTATCTCTTACTTTTTAGTAATGAGGTAAGCAACTATAGGATGTACATTGGTGGCTTAGTTAAAAAAGGTTTGATTCCTGTCTTGTTTTTTTTTAAATAGGAGCTAATACCAAGAGATCTGCAGAAACCAGAAATGCTTCAGCTTGAATGCGTTTTGTAAATAACAGCATCTGTTCTCCTGATCTAGCAGTCGCTAAGTCACATGAGCTCTTTTTTAGATTTTTTTAAACTTTCTTTTGATTCTGCTTCTCTTTGTAGAGGTAATTTTAGAAGTTGGCTGTTCATTTCAACTCATAACTGGATACAATCCTTTTCAGTCTACACTCATATTCTACTGTCATCTTAGGTCTCTATCTGAAATAGTTTTTCTTGCTCTGACACTAATAGTGTATGGGTAGCAGTGATCCTTCCCCTGTGTTGATTTTCCTTGAAGTTCTGCTCTGAGTTTCCAAAAAGCCAATTTATTTACAGTTTTTTGGGTTTTTTTCATCATATATTTTGTTTGTCCTGTTTATTATGTAAATAACTGTCTTCATTTTGGGCTCTTGGCACACATTTGGATGTTTTTTGCTCTCAAATGGGGAAATTTTATGTATCTTGAGGAGATGTTCAAGCAAAGGGAAAAGCTAAGATTTTGGAATGTTTTGTAAATTAGCATACAATAGTAAGTTAAAAAAAAATGTATGGACATCTAGGTTATGTAAAATAATGTATCTTCTGTTACCCTAACCAAAGTATATTACTTTAAAGAAAATTACATTGTCTTACTGTGACAAGTGCAAAGTGAGCACTGAAGAAATACTTGCTGTTTTGTCATCTTACTCTTGACTTTTTCTTCAGGTCAGGATTTCTCCTTTTGAAATAAACATAGTGGAAAAATACTGAATATACCATTGTGGGCTAGAAAAAATAGTTTTGAAAGCTTGATTATATTTTCCTGTGGATACTGAGTGTTTAAATTTCCAAAAATATGGTTTGCTGTCAGTATGGTTTTCTATTCCAGTAAATTGTTTACAGTTTAAGAGGGATTGGAGTGTGGGAAAAGCTTAGGTCTCTCTCCAGAAATCAAGTGAAACATGGAAATCTTCACTTGAAGCTACATAAATTAATTAAATCCAAACAGTTAAGTGGTGGTGTTTTTTCTTGTTTACTGCTTTCCTGATGTTTTCAGTGACTTTGACTTTTTTTTTTTTCCCCTTTGTCTTTTTTTTTTTTTTTTTCTGGAAAGCTTAGTTTAGATTACTGCCAAAAGTTGGTTTGGGAAGGTGAACTGGTTTAGTTCTATTTAAACCGAGTAAACAATTAACCATTTTCCTTACTTCAGCTTTATGTAGAAACCAAGCTTATTCTTTCATGTAATTTGGGGTTAAAAGTATCACCCAGTGTTGTGTTCTAGTGCAATAATATTACCCCCAAATACACTGGGCTGGTATTTTAAAAATAGAGGTGATGCTACTTATGTAATCTGATAATAGGTCCCTTCTGTGCAACTGCAAGAACTTACTTTCAATTCAGGCCCTGTGCTATAGAAAAGCACTGAAAAGTGCTTCTGAAAACATGTGGGTTTTTTTTCCCTGTGAATTAGTTAGAAGCTGTAACTTTTTTTCACTATTCTATGCCTTCTGGAGTTAGTAATAAAGTTTTCTTGGTTGTAGGTTCCTGGCTGGTCCTTTGTCTGCATAAATAGCTGACTGGCTTTGTGGGCCTTAGCTTTGAGACTCAAGGTGTAACCACCTCTTTACCAAATTTCCCTCCCTGGGATATTCCTGCTTGCTATTGAATTGTTTTTAAACAGTTTTCTTCTGAGACAAATATTTTTGTCAGGGATTCCTTAACTCCTAGGGAGTAAACATGGAAGAATATAACATTTATTCGAAGGAGGAACAAACTCGAAAATGCAAACTTATTTAAAGCTCTAAAGCCTTTCCTGTGTGCCTTTTTTTTTTTTTTGGAGGGGGAGTGGGAAGGGGGGATGGTGTGTTTGTTTTTGGGAGGAGGAGAACCTCTTTCAGACAAGATTTTTTTTCCATTGCAGCTTGTTGCTGGTGTTTTGGTGCAACAAAACTTTTAGCTTTAAATGCAGCCTGTTTGCCAACAGTACATTCCACTCAGATTAAACTGCTTGTTTGGATTTTCCACGTATTTCCAACTAGTTTCACACTGATATCCATGTGAAGAAAGAAAGAAAGACTGAAGAAAGGAAAAAGTTTAAAAAAAGCTTTCTATTTCTGTGAATTTTGAGGCAGTGCTGAGTGCAAACTTATGTCCCTGTAACGGTACTAAATATTTGGCAGCTGCCATGCACAAATTGTTTTCTGGAGCTCATCATATTATGAAGATAAGTCCTTACCAGGATAAGATTGCTTTTGATATTTGCTGTAACTTCCTTTGTGTCCATTCTGTCCTTCCTACTTGTGTTACAGAAAAGGTTTTGGAAACCTTGTAACTTCACCTAGATTACTATTTTTTTAAGAGTTATGTTTGTAATGGTTGCTTATATTTACTCAGAAATTGATATATAAATAGTGTTCTATTAATTAAGAGAAGCTTAATTCTGACATTTTTATTGCTATTGTTCTGTTCCACGAGGCAGGAAAATAAGTCAAATGGAAATGTTTTTGTCTGGCTTTTAGAAGGCATATTGGTGTCTTGGCTTGTAATGTTCTGCTTTTCTGACTATTCAGAACAAGACAGCTCTGCTTGGCTGATATTGTCTATATTCTGTTAGAAGAGTGCGTGTAAATTGGGAATGTCAAATGTTGCTTCTCTTTCCTTCATTATTTGGTGTCAGGCCTTTCTGTTAAAGGATTCAAGGTTTTGAGTAAGGTTTCACTAGGAATGAAAGCTATTTTTTAATGCAGAAGACACCATTTGTATTGCACAATGTTAAATATCTTAATTTTAGATTCTAAAGGTAGTTAACTCTTTGTAGCTTATGCATTAAGTGAATACCTGTGATTGAAGCATAGACTGTTTTGTGCTCTTTCTACTTTTTAGTGTTTTCTGTATGTTTGTGTATAATGATAAAAGACTTGGGAAAAGTGCTGGTTTTATACACTCTGAATTTGGTGTGCAGATCTTTACTCCTCAGGGAGGTGGAAAATATGGCTTCTTCATGGTGCTTCCCGTGCAAAAATTAATTTTGTAGTGATGAGCTGTGGTGTGCTTCCCATATATGTGGCTTTCACCTATGATCCTTCTCTTGGAGCCCAAGGTCTGTTGTGCAGTGTGTCACACATCCATGTGTTTTGGGGGGAGGTACAGTTCTTGTATATCAGATCTCTGGGGTAGGGTAGCCACATGGCTCAAAAGAAATTTCCAGTCGCAATAAATCTTCATGCATGTGCATAAAAACATGCTAAGATGATTGCAAAGTTCTGCTGAAAATCTCACATGGAAGCTAGATGATTTGCTGTCTGTTCCCTGAAAAAAGAGTTACTAAAAAATACTTGGGAAGATGTCCTGTGGTTAAAAAAACTAAAGCACTTTACAACGAATAAAATCAGATTTTAATACTATCTTCTAAACCTCTTCTTGATTGTGTTGGGGAGCTGAGAATTTCTCTAGATGCACATTCACAAATTCCCTGTTTAAAGATGACTTCGGGAATAAACATGCCTTTTGAGGAATAAAATATCTTCTAAGATATAATCCCAAGAGTTTATGCCAGGGATGCCAGTGTGGGAGGGCTAAAGCTCCTAAGTTTTGGTGAAAGCCTATGGCTTTAGTGCAAACTTATCCCAGGCTATCCTTTGCTAATATAACCTGTCTGGTTCTGTCCTGTGTGATGGTCTGGTGTGAGAATTTTCTTTTCATATGTAGCTGTTTTAGACAGCTGTAAGGAGACACCTTCTTGATTCCATAACAGAAACAAACGTACAAGTCTACCATCACGTGTTTTCAAAACTTCAGCAGAAAAACTAATAGTAATTTTTAAAATATTTGCTCTACGTACTTGTTGTGGGTAGGGTGACAAGCCCTGCTGTTGAGCCACAGGGAGCAGAAAGGAACCCCTTGCTTTCTAAACTCCTTCTCAGAGAGGGGTCCAGGTGTGGCTGGATCCAATCTTAGCCCCAGAATTCTTTACTTGGCAGTATTAAAGCTAAAACTACTAGCAGTGTATGTATAGGATAGTATAGTGCACTATTACAAAGTCTAGCAAGAAGGAATAATTTAATAGACATGGATGTAACTCACCACACCAATGCTCATGGGCAGATCTCTTAACCTTGAGGAGCATCAAGAAGGAATATGTTAGAGGAACCTAACCATATGAAAGTGGACTGCCCTTTCATAGCATAAAGTGATTGACTGCTAGTCATATGTCTGCCAGGTCAGCTTAGCAGCTTGTCTGCCAAATCTTTGCCTCGCTATCAGGGTGCTGATTTGGGGGTTAGTTAGCCAGACTGGTTTTAGCATAGTTCAACAGCAAAACCAGCACATCCCACCCAAAAGACAGCTCAGCACACCACTGATAGCTTTGCAAATAGGATGTTGTCCAAGTTGCTTGACCACGTTCCAGGACAGAGTATCCTGCTACAGTACTACTTGAATATTTGTTTAAAAATAAGAGTGGACAATCCAACTGGGCAGGACTTGTAAAAAGCATTGAGCTCCTTTGTTGTCTAAAACTGCCAAGAAATGTATAAATCAAATTGGAAAGAGCATGTGCTGTAAGTTTTTATTATGTATATACAATATAAGGGACAGGCAATCTAACAAAAACTAACTCTAAATTTTTAAGCCAAGCATAATTAATTTTGAAATAGAATTAAGTTATTTTCCTAGGGATAGTATCATGTGAAATATCTTCTCCTTCCGTATGTAACAGAAGCTGGTGATAATATAATTTAATAGCTTTATTTGAGACTTGATTCCTTTATCTGGTGCAGCACTAGATTCTGATGCTCATTGAAATCAAGCCCTCCATCTCCAACAGACTAAGACAGTATTTACGTGGATAATAGTCTGTAAACTACTTTCTTTTCAAAATGAGTCATATCTCTCACATAGTTTGTGCTTCTGAATATTGAGCTCTCTTTGAGAAGTCTTGAACCCTGAGACTTTGAAATGGCAAGGGGAAGCTTCTTCTAAGAAGTTATTTGAGTTCTTAACAATTCTGAAGATTATAGAGTGATAAAGAAGCAGCATGCTGTATAATATTCTGTTGCAACAATCTGATTACTATAAGCAAATATAGAATAGAAACTGCTATTATGTCCTTGTGGGAGTTGCTTTCCTTCACTTAATTAGATGGGATAATGACTCTTCACAGAGTATGGTCTGATTTGGAAATCCGGCATCATCTGCAGGAGAGCATCCTAAAGGGAATGCTCTCATTATTGATGCAAATTCTAAATCTCTAGAAGGATCTGTCTACGCTCTCTTGTAGTGGAAATAAAGTCCAGGAAATACGTGGGGCAGATTATTTAATAAAGAATGGATTTTATTGTTTTACCCCCTTGGCTCTGTATTTGTATTGGATTTGCATGGCAAGATTTTGGTTGCAGAGCAGCTACAGGGGTGACTTCTGTAAGAAGCTGCTGAAAACTTCTCCTGTGTCCCACTGGCTCCAAGATGGGCCTGTTACTGGCCAAGGCCGCCGAGCCCATCGGTGACAGTGGTAGTACCTCTGGGATAATGTCTTTTAAGATAGGGGAAAAAAACCTGGGCAATAGTAACTGCAGTGAGAGAAGAGAGGAATGAGAATATGTGGGAGAAACATCTCTGCAGACAAGGGCAGTGAAGGAGGAGGGGGAAGTGGTGTTTCAGGCCCTGGAGCCGAGATTCCAGTGCAGCCCATGGTCCAGACCATGGTGAGGTGGGATGTCCCAGTGGATCTATGCGGTGGAGCAGATCTCCGCCTACAGCCTGTGGAGGATCCCACACTAGAGCAGATGGATGCCTGAGGAAGTCTGGGAGCCTGTGCTGTAGCAGGCTCCTGGCAGGACCTGGGGCCCTGTGGACAGAGGAGCTGTAGAGGGTTTTCTGGCAGGATTTGTGACCCTGAGGGGGATCCATGCTATAGCAGTCTGTTCCTGAATGGCTGGACCCCACTGGGAGGGACCCAAGCTGGAACAGTTCATGAAGAACTGCAGCCCCGAGGAGAAGGATGCACTTTGGAGAAGTTCATGGAGAACTGCCTCCTGTGGGAGGGACCCGTGGAGCAGGGGAGGAAGGAACAGCAGAGACAATGTATCTGACCACAACCCCATTCCCTGTTTCCCTGCATTGCTAGGGAAGAGGAAGTAGAGAAAATGGTGGGGGAAGTTAAGCCCAGGAAGAAGGTGGTGTTGAGGGGATGAGATGTTTGAAAATTTGGGCTTATTTCTCATTACCTTACTCTGATGTATTAATAATTTAAATTAATTTCCCCAAATTGAGTCTGTTTTGCCTATGATGGTAACTGGTGAGTGAGTGATCTCTCCCTGTCCTTACCTTGCCCCATGAGCTTTTTTTTGTTATATTTTGTCTCCCCGTCTAGCTGAGGAAGGGAGGGATAGAGCAGCTTTGGTGATGACCTGCCATGCAGCCAGCAGCAACCCACCACAATATTGGAACTAGTTCTCTGGTGTGCTTTTTTGAGAGTGAAATTTAGAATTTGCTGGAATATCAGTGTTTATTTGGTTGTTACACAGTCGAATGGTGTCTCAAAAAAAAACTTTTTGTGAAAATGTTCTGCTTTTGACAAAGTGCTTGTGGGGAAAGGCTTCCTCAGTAATGAAGAATAGGAAGAAAAATACAATTAGAATAGCCAAAAACTATAAGCATGAAGGTCTCATATTCCCGTCTCTGGTTTGTCTCTCTCAGGTAAGCAACTTGAAAAGGCAGTTGAACAGACAAAGTAGATCTTCTCAAACAGTGGAAGTTTCATGTTTTCATTTAAGGTAGTAAAAAACTTAGAGCATTTGCCTTGGATGTATGAGTATCTCATTCAAGCACGAGTGGGATCTGTACTGACCTGGAGTTTAAAACTTGCTCTGCCTCATCTCAGAACTTAACTTGGTCCTAGAGGTCTTTTTTGTTGACAAGATGTCACATTGAGAAATAAGTACCTGAGGTCTTAAAACTTCATCAAGTTAGGAAAAATCCACATTTTGTCCAGATGCGGTGAAATTTATTTACCTCAGTCCAAAAGTGCTTTATATTAAAGCCAAAGTAGTGAGGAAGCTTTGAAGGCCCTGTGAGGTGGGTGAAGGATTTAACCTGAATAGCGGTAATCCAGTTAAAGTATCGAGGTGAGTCGAACAAAAATTTTGGTGAAGACTGAAATATGCTAAAATAATTTCCCCAATCATAACATTCAGTATTTATCTTCTGTTTCTTTTTAGAATACTTGTAAATATGTTGACTTTAGAAAACTAGGATGAAGTACATTTCTGTATAGCTTTTTTAAAGTTCAGCTTCTGGGATCTTTTTTTGAAGAGGGGGAAAAGAGTATTTTGTGCTACAAAATTAGGACACAATTTTTTTTGTACCACTAGAGGAAAGCATATTTTCTTTATTCAGATGAAGCTTATTATGATATTAAACACATCTCTTTAATTAGATTGTTGTGGATGGATTTGGGGGTCTGGGGTTTTTTCCCTTGATTTTTTTTTCTGAAAATTTTAATTTTGAACTGGACTATTTATTGTCTAAGCAGTAGTATTTTGGTCTCTTATTGTCACATTTGGAGGGAGCTGCTTTACTGAGGGTAGTTACATTAATACCATCACACGATCTAAAAATTTTAGATTCAAAATAAACCAGCAGGTACTTCATTAAAAGTGTTGTGTACCACAGACATTATCCTGTAGAAAATCACAACTGCTTATTATTCCTGGGAGCAGCCCTGAATTGCCAGAATGACTGCTCCTGTGTGGTAGAGTGAAGCATACATGTGCTTGCAGGGTTGAGGCCTTGTGCTGGTTGGCCTGTCCAGAAGCATCTTGAAACATTGCTGCAGGATTCTATTTTAAAACAGTCTTAGTACTTCCATTTATTATGAATTTATTATGTGTGTCTCCTTTTACAGGTTTCAGGTTTTCTGGAGCTTCAATGGCCGTAAGGTTTAACACTGTGAGTAGATAGATGCAGGAAGCAAGTTTTGGATGGGCCATATGGAGCCTGGAAGCACAGTGTCTCTATTTTTTGTGGTGTTGTACCTTTCAGCAGGGCCTGAGAGGTTAAATGTAATGTCACATGAATGCAGCTGCAGTATTTTCAGGACTAAATTGGCTCTGTGTGGGCTACCAGGTGTGCCAGTTACCACAGCAGTAAATAGACATTCCTCACTTGTGCATGCTTCACAGAATTCCACATGGAAGGAACTTAAGCTGGTGCACCTGCTCCAGGAAGATGTAATGAATTTGAAGGAACACTTGGGGGAGACTTCATGTCTCATGTTTTGTTTCCAGTTTTTGATTTGTTTGAAGTAACGTCAATATGAATTGAGATGTATTACTCTAAAACTGTTGAAAAATGAAACTTTTGTCCTTTTTGTCTCATGCTATTTCAGGTTGCAGAACAGTAACATGAAAACTTCTTGTGATGGGGCATGTTTTTAGGTATTTTTTTGTTGGTGATGATATCTTGCTAATTTTCTTTGGAAATAATGTAATTGTAACTGACTTCAAGGTATGAAAGCAGTGATAATTGACACAGTTATAGGAAAGGGAGAAGAGGAGCATGCATGAGTAAGAAGTTTGTGATAGTAGGTGAATCAGCACTTTATGTATAAATTATGAATGCTCACCACAATATTCAAGTTTCATGCCTGTTTCTATTTTAATTAATGATTGTCACTGTTTCAGTTTTGTAAGGCATTTATCTCCAACTGAAACTTCCCTAATTTTACATCTGTAGTGTTAATGAAGACTTTGCATCAATGTCTTTTAAAAAAACAAAACTGAAAGAAGGAAAGAAGGCACTAACTGCAAGAAGTCACCTCTTCTGAACAGAGGAGGCATACATTCCCACATATTAAAAAAAAAAAAAGCCAAAACAACAACAGAAAAAATCCCCTACCCAACTAGAGTGATGTTTTAATAATTGAAAGAGTTGGGATCAAAAAGCTGAGGATTATGAAGGAAATCTGTCCTGAGTATGTATGATGCTGTCTTCTGTTGCTGGCCATGGATGGTGTAGGTTTGCCCCAGTCTAGCCAGAAAATACTGGTATAGGTACTAAGTGAAAATTATAGCCATAATCAGTCTATTTTCTTTTTCTGAAGGATCTAGCAAGGGATCTATATGAAGGACTTTAAGGGAAGTGAAATTGTTAGAAAACTTCAGTGAATAACTTTTAACTTTAATTTTGAGCTTGCCAGTGAAGAATTTTAAACTAGCACCTGGCAGCTAACCAGTTTTCTAAGAACAGGTTCAACAAAAGAGCAGATTCTAGTTGGGAAGAGAGGGCTGACATTTAATGTTTAGGACTTTTTAGTTCCCGTTAAACAAAATTACCAATAAACATGTTTAAGCTATCTCTGGAATAAAATAAGTTTTTCTGCTGAACTGTATTATCTTAAGTAAAATAATGTGTTGTATGGTAGTGTCGCTATTTGCTTTTTTTTTTTTTTTTTTTCTGTTTCAAGCAGAGTAAAACTACTGCATTGTCAAGGCTAAAATCTATTTATATACTGTTAATTGTCCACTATTATAAAGAGAGATAGTGGAAAATAGAATTCTTTGGCAGTCCTCACTTGCTAGAAGAAACTATATTATTTCCTCTGTGTCTGTGGTGCATTACACAGGAGTCGCTGGTGTGTGCTCAAAGGAACCCTGCATGGTAAAACTTCCTGGCTGCATTTTAGCTTTTATCCTGCCGTATGGCAAGCCCTCATGCAGTGGGAAAGGTGCTCTTTTTTGTTCAACCCTGGCTGTAGCAATGACCCAGCAGACTGCATGTGTCCCCAAAGATTTACTCCCAGTGTCTTAATGCAGCAGAACATAGGAGATATTTTTAATGAAAGAAGGGGGGCTGGAGCTTGTGGCCTCTTAGATGCAAATACTTTTCAAATTGTTTCAACTCCCTTACTATATGTATGCAACTGAAGGAGTTAGCTTGTGTCTTGGAACTGTTTTCAGATGCAATGCTCTACTGTTTCTTACACTTTGTTTCTTACTGTTTCTTAAAGCCTCCTACAGGTGAATGTCAATTCAGCCACTTGGGGTACATTGAGGTCATGGTTGTGACAGAGCTTACAATGCAGTATTTTCATTGACCAGTTTGTCTCTGCTTTATCATTGATATATCATTCACAATAGCAATAAAAGAGATGAGGTTCTGCCACAGATGGCACTATAGGAAAAGGTAACCCTAACAGGAAAAAGTTCTCTCTATAGTAGAATGTAAACTTAAAAATTGAAAGTTAAAATAATGTCGGTAAACTCAACTTCTGGGAGTTGCTAGCATCAGAATGCTTTGCTTCTCAAACCTAATGTTTTTATAGAACAGCTGGTGGGGTTTTTTGATTGGTTGGGTTTTGGGGGGTTGTTTGTTTGTTTGAAATGGAATAAGATACCTTCAGATTTCTGCACTTACAGCCACCAACATGGGGATTCTTCTGTCCTGTGTTATACTTATTTGTCAAGACAAATGTTCTGGTTTTCACAAAGTCACTGAAAGACAATTATGCAGCCTAAAGACAGGAGCTAAGTTTAGGAAGCTTGTGTTTATGACCCAACTCAGAGCTTCAAAACTCAGGATCCTTCTAACCGTATACCTAAAGCCAGTGTGCATCTAGGCAGAACCTCATCAGATGTTCAGCCATGCTTAAGGGTGTTTCAGGTTTGGAAGTGGGCAGTAGTTCCATGCCTGTGCTCAAGCAAGCTCACTCTGGATCCAGAGATTAAATGTTTCCTTTTATCTCCTCTTGGGTCTTCCAGAATATGGTGTTCTTGGAGCATGTTTACCGAAGATCTATCAGATGGGCTTTGCACAAAACAAACCAGAGCTACCCCTCCCACTCCTGAGTAATAGCTTAGTGGTTAGAGCATTCCCAAAGAGTGAGGACTCTGGGTTCAGCACCTTTTCTCCCTGAGGGGGTTCAAAGTCATACCCCTTACGTGCCTAGGCACCCAAGGTGAGAGAACTGAACTAGCTTTTGCTCTCATTTCTGGGCCTGTGAACAACTTAATAATTGCATGTAAAGCAAGACTAATGCACTTGGAAGTGCTGTCTGTGTTGCCATCATCAAACAAAACAAAATTAGCTTTGTTTAGAGAGGAGGTGAAATCACCTTGGGCCCTTTAATGACTTGGACTTGGCCTCTATCTTGTTTAAGTGATCTCACTGCTGAGGTGAGAGTGCCAGTCTCCGGGCTTGAGGTTGTGGTCGTGAGTAGGTGCAGTTGCTTTTTTGTGGTGGGCAGAAAGCTCTAGCACAGTGAGATATGAGACTGATAAGGCACTTCTGTCTTCAGTGCTTCCTGTTGGCTAATTTAGGTGACTTCCAACTTGACCTACAGGTTTTGTGAATGCTAGGTAAGGTGCATTACTCTCCTCAATTTCTGTATAATTGTAAATATAACTTTTGTGCTCCTGGGTAATAGAGTGAAGCGTGATCTTTGCTAAGAGATTCAGACACTTAAGAAATGTTGTCTTCAACATCATTGGACTTGTCTGTACAGTGTAAAATTTGACCTTCCACTAAGGTGGTACTTCCCTGAAATACTATTTAGAGGCTTCTACACTAGATAACTAAACTGTCTTTGTTATGTTCCTGTGGTGAGAATGCACATGAAACTTCCAGCTGACAAGCATTTGAAAAGGCAGTTGAAAGTGGAGATGTTTTGTCATTTGTTTCTTGCACACGTTTATAGTACACAGTCTGTCCTAATGCATAAGGGCAATTATCCCCACGTGCTGCTAAGCATCTTTTTCTTTAGTGAGGGTCCTTCCTGAAGTCTTGAGAACTTCTCTCTCCCTTCCTGTATCTCCAGACTTCTTCTAATTCATATCCCCTCATACTTGTGGGCACTGTAGGTTCATTCTTCCTTTATAACTGACTGGTGCTAGAAGCTCTTGGTGGAGGTTTGAACCAAAACTGGGTGTCTCTTGGTATTTTTTTGTGAGTTTTCTCTTTATCTTTAGTTTTGGAGAAAAATGTTTGCATGTAGAAGTTTCCATTAAGGGAAAAGAACAGTTCTTTAAAATATCAATGGGTGCTTGTATAAGACTTCATAGAACAGTTTGGCACCTAGAAGGGAAATCATTGGTCTCTAGTGGATTTGCAACTTGCTTTCAAAATCCAAGTGCAACGAGATGAGAGTAGCCTGCGCTACTGCAGCTAAGTGGCTGAAACAGGGTTGCAGAACCAGCAGGACAGTCTGGAGGAAGAGCAAAACAGTGTCAACAAGTATTGTACACTGGTTTGAGTAATAGAGGGTGAAGCTGAAATTCTTCTTGAAGGAGAACTGTGTATTCTTGTTGCTATTTAAGTTTTCCCATGTCAAGCTTTTTCACTTGACTGTACTGTGCAGGAACTAGATCATTAGCATTAAAAGAACCTGAAGTTCTTCCAAGTTTATATTCAGGCCAAATGAAGTAAGCCTCAAGCAAACATGCAACTAGATGACATAATAGCATATACTAAATGTGCAGAGGCCTTTTTGTTTCCCCATCCCCTAATTATATCGAACAACAGGAGATGAAATACATGTCTCTTTAGTGACACTGGGCTTCAAATCTGTTTAAAAGACCTTTTTTCAAACATAGATCTGTGCTCAATCGAATCTTGCTCAGAGTGGATGGCCGTGGGCATTCTGAAATGCTAGAGGTTTCATGAGCAGTACCATGAAAATCTGTAACCTGAAGAGCATCTGAGTGTTTCTCTGTGACTGAACTCACAGGGTATGCTCTAACACTTCTCTTCATGCTCAGGCTTTCTGATTTTAGGGTAACTTCCCATGATTGCACATGAACTAAATTACCATTAACTTTGGAGTAGCTCATCTATAAAAACTGACTTGTCTGATTTGCTGTGTAAAATGTGTCAAGTGGGGAGTGTGCTGTCAATTGCTGTGGCTGAAGTGACAAGATTTAACTCACAAGATGGTGGTAAATTGATTGTTTGCAGTTGTGTGAACTTATTTTGGTAACAGCTCTTATTAATGTTTACTTTTCCTTCTGGGTTAAAGCATGCCTGCATGCTAAAGCATATATTCCAGCATCTTCAAAACTTTTTCTTAAAGGATTTTGGAAAGGAAGGAAATGTAGCAAATGCCAAACATCAAGTGGTGCTGTAGACAATTATTGGTTTAATCTATTGGCAGTAGATTAAAGAAGGTGGCTGATGATGGCCACTTCTTCCCTGTTTTCCCACAAGACTGGGCTAATAGCTTTCATCCTACCTTCCCCAAGTGACATGAATTAGTTATACGATACCTGGGGTGACTGTTTAGTGACCTCCTGGTTGTAAAAGCTGTTATGAACATCAGAAACCTAGAGTTATAAATATGGAACTTCAAAATAGTCTGGGATTTTTTTGTTTGGTTCATTGTTGTTTCTGGAATAGCTAGCATAAAACCAAAGGCTGGCCCATTGTCAGGTTAGCAGACTTCCTTTTTGGCGATTCCTTCCCTCTTCTGTGAAGTTTTAATCTTCAAAATACCAAATGGAGAAACAAGCAACAAAACCAAAGGAAAACAAAAACCCCATAGCTTTCCTTTTAAGATTAAGTTATCAATGTCCTTGAAAAGAAGGAGTCAGCCCTTTATTGTAGATCATTACATTTTGGGTGTGGAACCAGGGAAAGTAGCAGTTTGTGCAAAATTGAAGCTGGTAAGGCTGTGCTTATGTAATGGCCTGCTTGATTTCTCCCTCCTGGAAATCTGGGAATGTCCCTGGCCTAAATGGTGGACATCTATTAATGTAATCTATCCCACAGTGACTTGCTTCTTATGGACCCCTTATGCATTGTTAGACCCAGTTGGTTGGGAAGGGGGTGTTTTATGGAGGCTTTAGTGACCGTAGTTAGACCTGTACCTGGACCAGATTTCAGGAGTAGCTTTGAGCTCCTACAGTTTACATTGTCCGAGTGCTGGTTTGTGAGTTTTATCTTTTAGACAAACCACTCTATAAACTGAAGGGGGAAAACAGGTGCTGAACTCTGGCATTAGGCTTTCATGGAATGAGGAAACAGTCCAAGCTCAAATAATGCCATTTCTTCTAGTGATTTCTTTTCTTCCTTCTTAGAGTAGTAGAATTTGAGATGTGGTTTTCAGCAGATGACAGTCTAGCAGGTTGCACCTCTGGCTCAAGATATCAGCCTATTGGAGGGACAGAGGCTTTTGGGCTCACTGCTTCAGGTGAGTTTGGAGCCAGGCGGAGCCTTGTGCAGCCATGCTGGGAGCCGTGCTCAGAGCTGAGCAGGGGTTGTAGTGTGTGCTGCTTGCTGGCTTACTTGGAGACAGAGCTGAAACAAGAGATGAAGTCTTGTTACTGCTTCTGGAGTGGGAAAGACAGAAGTACAGGTTGGTGAGGGAGAGCAACACAGTAGCTTGTGAAGTTAGGAAGACTTTTCTGACAGTTGTTCAGTGTTATCTCCCCTTCACTGGTACGCTCTGGGAAAGGAAAATTCTGTAGTCCGTGAAGGTTGTGAGAACATAAAGCTTTGAGAATATTTTCAAAGCTAAGCAGTATTTTTCAGTAAGAGCTTTGTGTGAGTGTTTATATGGGGCGGTAGAGAAAGGTGTTAGGAGAAAGCATAGCTGATAGTAATACAATAAATATTGCTTTAGAATTTATGCACCTCTGGCTGACTGTTAAGTGTTCTTGTCCTTGAAAAGTGCCCTGTGAAATATGAAGATTTCTGTTGAAAAAAAGTTTTAGAAACCTTTTTTGCCTGTTTTAACCTTTTAATAGTCTGATTACCAAATGGTAGGGAGATAAAAGTTCATTCAGCATTTGATTGTTGAGACAACCAAGTACTGAATCATAACCCTAATGCCTGTTCTGTGCCAACTGCCAAATAAAATCATGTTATTGGAATGAAGTGCATATATCCTGCTAAGGCACGAGAATACTTGGCAATTAGCAGCCAATCACTTCACTAAACTCCATAGCCAGGGACTGTAAGGAAAGAGCAGAACTTGCAAGTATTAGATTGGCAGAATTTGAAAATGAAGGCAACATGAATGGTAAAATCCATTCAATAAATGTCTTTAGTCCCAGGCTAATAAAGATTTTTGACTCTAGTGTTTTTGTGCAAATTCTCAATTTTCATGTTAATGAAATGTGCAGGGTAGTATTGCTGTGGCTTGTTTTACACTTACTCTGCACCATCAAACTCATCCATGTTTTCCCTGTTAATTTTCTTTGAGGTAGACCATCTCTGTTCTCCAATTTTCAGATTCCATTTTCTGTCTCAGCTGTCTGGGCATAGATCATATTCATGTCTGATGACTTGATGACTACCTTAGTCTATCCTAAACTGAACTCCTTTCAGCTTTTCCCTTCCCTGTTCTGTCATTGTCATCTCATTGCTCTTGCTTCCTACTTTGCCATCATCTTGCTATTTTCCTACAGTGTCACATGATGCCAACTTTCATGTCGTGTCATGAAATCAAAACTTTGTTTTTAAAGATCTGTTCAGTTCCACTGGTGCTTACTACGTAAAGGTATTGATTTGTGTATTGATTGTACAGACAGGCTCTGCCCAACTTTGTGTGCCCATAAGGCACATACCTTGCTGGGACTGTATCAATAACAGCCCTTCCAGATTGCACATTCTTGCATCACGTGGGATGCGGGGCTGCAGGAACGCGTCCCACTGACGCACGGTAGCAGAACAGAAGAAGGTACTGCTGAGGCAGGACATGGGGGCGGGGAGGTGAGGAAATAAAGCAAACGAAGTTCAACTTCTTTGAGCCTGAAATCTCAAATGAAAGAAAAACTGTCAACCTGGGAGGGGTCACAATTTAACGTTGGGGCTCCTTGACAGAGTATGACAATTTCGGATTATCTGCATAAATCTAAGATACTGCTTAAAGCAGGTAAGTGTAGTAGAATCTTTCTGGTTTGTTTGGGGTTTTGTTTTGTTGCTTTGACATGCTTTTTTCATGCTGGTTGTGCAAAGGCTTTTTGCACAATTTTTCCAGTCCTTACTGGTGAAGCAAAAGAAAACGCCTTGGTAGTGTGACTTAACTGTGTATTGTGTTACCATTAGAATAATATTCAAAATGTCTACTTTAGGTCTGTCTGATTACAGAAAATTACAGTCTCTGTCCTGAAATTTTCCTTAAAGGTGCTAAGTTTCTCTAACAGCCTTAAAACTGATTTAAATATTAAAATCTTGTGTAAAATGAAACTTAGGAAATAATAGAAAATGTACAGCCAGTTCTCTAATATAGTAATTTTGATTTCTTCCTAAGGGATTACACTGGTATTGTGGTTATTTTGTTGTTCTGTCATTGTATTTGCAAAGTTTTACAGTGAATCTATAAACTTGTCAGCTTTCAATTCTGCTAATCAAAAGATACTGCAGCCTTTAAGATCATATCTTAACTTCTGAAGCCTTTGCCAACTTGGTGTCACATTCACATTCATGTGTCCTGCTCTTGAAAGGTACTTTCAACAAGTTGCCTTATTGCAAGGAGGGGACAGAAATATAATCGAGACTTTGATCTCTCAAGGACTTGGCACATGATTGTTCTTTCTGACTCCTTACTAAGAAATCTTCTGCTGGCATTTCTCCCCAAAATGTACCACCTTCTGCTTCAGCAATATTGGAATGAGTTTAACAGTTTTAGAAACAGCCTGGGAGATGAATTCTGTTCCTGGCCTTGCCACTCTCTGATTTGCTGTGTGATCTTGGATGAGTTACAGCCCCATTTCAGTTTGCTTATCTGTAAAATGTAAATAATGCTCATGGAACTTCACAATAATTTTGAGTTATGTGAAAAGCTGATAGGATGAAGTTACAGAAGTATATTTGGTTGAAGTTGAAATACTTTCAGCTGACTTTTGTATACTACTGCACTTCAGAAAACTTCTAGAGTGTGACATATTAATGTGCAGAAAATTATCTACAGACAGAATATAGTGGAAATTATCTAAGAGATGTTGTAATTTCTTTTGAGACTTTGAAAAGGCAACCTACAGTGCTGTTATTTTCAATTTCATTTTATTGCCATCTCACTTTTCATTTACTTTAATTCAGAAGTGGCTGAAGATGTTCAAACTTTCAAAGAAACTGAATTTAAGGCGGGGGCGAGAAACAGAGTAATAGGAAAAGAAGCATGTTATGGTCTTTGCATCTACATGTGCTAGCATTCTCCTTCCTTAGAATCCTAAAACATTTCAGTTTGGGGGTAGGGTAGATTTTCTTTTCAAGACACTATGCTTTATTTTGCTGGCATTTGAAATGCAGCTAGCTTTGAGAAGTGCTGCATAGTATGTCAGGAGATAAAGAACAACACCATGAAAGTGTAAGAGAAAGCAGCATTCGGCCACACTGGAATCTGACCAGTCAAGAATGGTGTTTATAACCAAAGGAAAAAAACACCCAAAGCCATTGCTTGTCTCGGTATGTTTACCAGTCTTTTTAGCTTAAAATCAGTAATGGGCTTTATTGAAAGCGTTCCTTTAAAATGGTGACCTTTGCAGCCAGGCTGGATTGGCATACCTTACATTAGCACAACCTCAGCACAGTTACAAGATGAGTAAGGCTTGTAGGTTAAGGCTTTTGTATATTTGAATTGCATATTCTAATAAATATACTCTGTTTGCATATCACTTCTCCTGCCACCTTACAAGTTGTATTGCAAAGTGGAGCTAGGCAGGAGGAATAAAGGTGGAGAACACCATCATCTTGAAACCAGCTATGGCTGCAAAGTAGACCTTGTAAAAGCCGTAAAATTGAGCTATGGTTATCTTTTCTGGAAGGCAGATACAAAATAACAATAAATTTCTGCAGCTGTCTGCAGAAGTTGCAGTGTTCAGTTTGAGAAAGGTTTGTCCTCCCTGTGTCATGTTTTCACTTAGAGAAATGTTTTGTCTTATGAAATTCACATGTACTTAGTGTAGGGTGCCAGGATGATCACTGCAGCTGTTTAAAATAGAAAAGCAGAGGGAACAAATAGAAAGATTTACCACACAGCTTGATCTCTTCCCCTGAAGCAGCCATTCATCATCAGCGCCGCCGAGACAAACTGCAAAACGAGTTTCCTTCACGGCTGTGATTGGGCTCAGAGAGGTGGCAGAGCTGCACGACAGCCTCGGGATTGGCTGGGTGGGAACACACCTCTGGAATCTGTTTATTTCCCAAAAATAAGATACAATCTTTTACATTTAGCCTAGAGATCTTTTATCTTGCATTTAATATCCAAATAAACTAGAGCAAACACAGTTAACCTCTTTGGAACAGATGTAGTACTTGGGTGGAATGAATTCAAGATTTTAGACTTTTATTTGGTGGTGTTTTTTGTTTTTTTCCTCGTTTTCTCCTGAGAAAATTATGCCTGAGTGAGTTGTCTAGATCTGTTGTTTGTATTTTTCTGGGTGACTATATATGATATTTGAGAGCTTTCTTGCATCTTAACTAGAGCTGAAAGTTGTTTTCACATTTTATAATGTATTGACTTCAGCTTATACTAAAGGCAGTCACTCTTTTAAAGCTGTTTTTATGTCTGCTCAGTAAAATGTTTACACTTGCAGTACTGTCTTTCATTATTTTTGTAAATATCAAGTTGCTATTTCTGATCATGTTTTAGTGAGCTATGGCTTCTTTTTTTATTATGTTAATCAATTTAAATAGATCTGGAATTTTCTTGGATTTTTTTTTTTTTTTAATTAAGTATTTAAACTATTGTGATGCCCTATGTAAAATAACTCCAGACCACAACTGAATTAGAGATTTGATCATCTGCAGTGAATGTTCCAGCTGAGTAAGTATCTGGCATAACTGAATACATCAGAACTCATTAACCTACTTCTTCTCCCTCTCAAAAAAAAAAAAAAGGTAGAAAATTATATGGAAAACACATATTAATTTTGTTGTGGTTCTGATGGGATGCATACAGAAGCAGAAGGCTGTGAAAAGCTAGTTTGTGAAGCAGGAACTTGTGGTTGTTATCAAGTAACAAGGGTTTGGACAACCACCAAATACAGGAATATTGACTGTAGGAGTTATTGCCTTTAGAAGAAGAGGCAAAGATACAGAGGAGAATGAAAATGGAAATGAAAGAGAAGGAAGATTAAAGGCAAGAGAAGCTGACTACCAGAAAGCTCTTAAAAGCCAAGTTCAGCTTTTTTCCTCCTCCCTGAATAATTGGCTTTGCTTCTGTTACATTTAAATATGGATAAAGGCAGTAGTTAGTAATACCTAAATTGCCAATCAGCTTTTGAAAAAGCACCTTTATTTTCCTGATCTATATAGAATTAAGCGTTGAGATTTTTAAAAGAATAGCCATGATACCTTATTGGTGTTGCTTAACTAATATTAGACATTCCCTTCTTAAATCTTTGCATGCTCAGTGATGGTTTTATAAGCTTTCACATTATCCTATTAAAATTCCTTGCTCTTTGGAGCAAAGGGATGAGGAAATAACACATGCACTTATGGAGGAATTACCAGCAAAAGATACTGTAAATTCCCTGATGCACAAGTCTCTTTAATTGTTTAAAATCTTAACCCAGAAAACTGACTGAGAAAAGCCTTCTTCAGAAGCTTAAAAAAACCAAGTATGGAATGCAACAGCTTCAAATGGAGGAGTGGGATGGTAATGGTATTGTTGATGTCTAATTTTTTGTTACTTATCAGCTAGATAACAAGCAAAAGTAACTTTTGCCCTAAAGAAAACTTTCTTCCTGTTGGATAGGAATGGGAGAACTACCAGCCTCATTTCTTTTATGCTCACTTTCTAGCTGTTAATTGAAATATTTTAAAATTAGGGTAATTAAGGGTAGCTGTGTGAAGGAGGGAATCTTGTTCAGTACTGCAGAGGTTTCTGAAGACTTGCTTTAAGAAAGGACTTCTCTGGCTGCTTCCCTTTTGTAAGCTGTAGGAAGTCCTGAAAAGAACCTTTTATATCTGTGCCTTAGGGCTGATAAAACAATTTAGGGTTTCTTTGGTTTACCAGCATTATGTTTGCATATCCTGAGACTTAGTGAGACTGAAGGATGAACCTATGCTTTCAGATCTAAATTTGAAAGGAAGTTTCATTATTATATTATTATAGTCTTCTGTGTTACATATGAAAATGTTGAACTGTGCTCTCCCCTTTACATGAATTTTGCTGCTGTTTAGTCACTTTTGTAGAACAAAGGATGTGTCTCTTCCCTTTCTTCATAGGGGTAAAAGAGCTAGGGAGGCAATTCTGAGAGTTTTTGTTTTGTTATCTTAATTGACACTCTCTTAACCTCCTAAAATATTTGTTGATGCTAAGTTGGTTAGTAAAAGGGGAAGCTGGTAGCAGAGAGCTTCAAAAAGTGGGATTGTATAGCAGATGACATTCCAGACTGACAACTGCAAGATATGCGTGTAAGGGGAAGCAAATTCTTATTTTTCAAACTTTGCTCTATGTGTTTACTATTCAGAAAACAATGAAATTACAATAGAGCTGTCTGTTCCTATTAGAAAATTCTAATTCCTGTTAGAGAATGGGAACAGTATTTTGCTGTTTCCTTCTTATATGAAAGAATAACAAGCTTTCAATGTCCCTGTTGGGTGGTAGTTTGCAAGCAAAATGAGATGGCTTCTTTTTTTATTTTTCTTAAATAAGGCACAGCTAACCTTTGAAACTTTGCTTCTGTAGGCTAATGTGTCTCCCAGTAGCTTATACTGATTCGAACAACTGCATAGAAACTGGGAGAGGTTTTTGGAAGGGTGTTAAAATGCGCTACCCAGGTTCTCTTTGAGTGGCAGGTTGCTGGAGGCAGGCAAGGAGTGCCTTAGCAAGGCAAGTGGGCTGTGAGACTTCTACCTTACCTTGTTTTCTGGGCCTCTGGTATTGGTTGCTGTTCTTGTTAGCACTAACCAAGGGGATGACTGTGCCTTTGTCCCAAAAATAGGAGTATCCCTCCCTCAAAAACACAGTGAGCCATGCTGTTGGGAGAGGATTGCACTTGCAAGGAGAAGGAAGAAGGCCAAGTGTCAAAGATGTACATGAGGGGACAGAGAGTGAAGCGCCTGTTTCACAGGCTGTACCTTGCTGAAGGTGTCCCAAGGAGGGTTGTTAGTGGCCACGTGCTTTTTCTCAGTCCTCTGTTTAACATACATGAAATGAGAAGTAGGCAACAAAAAGCAAACCCCGGAGTGGCTGGGATAGCTGTGGCTGCTCAGGAGAACCGTTTCTCCCTATGTTTTAAGTCCTTGTGTGTGGAGGATTATAAATAAAAAGAGAAAGGGCGAAGTGAAAAATGTTAAAATTATGTTTTAAGGAATCGGTAGGAGATTTGGCTTCTGTTCTCCTCTCAACCTCAAAAAGTCTGGACCAGTATTTATCTGCAGAGGTGAATATGTTACTCAGATAACATTTTACAATTCTTGGACAAATTGGTAAAGTAAGAAGTTAGTTTTAGCAATTTAGAAACAGTGAGTGGTAGATATCTAGAGACACTGATAGGAAAGAGTTTAGTGTTGGTGTGTTTGTTGTTTATTCAGGGAGGCTGTCACCTCACAGAGACCTAAACAGTGTCACATCTCTGGTTTTAACCGCTAAACTTTGTAATTTTTTTCTTTTCAATTTGTGGAGTAGTCCTGGATTTTGTCAGATCACCAGTTGTTTCCAATACTTAAAAGAAGCACAAGGCTTAGCATTGTAAAAGGAGTCCTTAGATGGCAAAAGACTCAAACCCCAAGACTGTGATTGAAAACATAGCAGGGACTTTGGAAGCATAGTGTTATTTATTTTGCAGGTGAGTGTTTCTTGATTATTAGTTGAATGCCCATGGGGAAACAAGTATGATCAAAGCCATTCCCAACTGTTGTTTTCCCCCATAAGTGTAAAAAGAAGACATTTAACATTCTGCTTCTAATTTAAAAAATAAATCAAAAATTATATGAGAAGAAAATATTACATATAGTAATATTCCTCTTCCTGGAAGAAAGGTTAAAGAGGAATGTGGACTACTATTAATTAAATTTCATGATACTTTGCATACTGCTGTGAGGTACTTACGTGCTGGTATGGCAAAAGAGGATCTTACACAAAGCAGAACTGAAAGTCTGTGTAGAAATGGTTTAACATCATTGTTTGAGTCTAGTCAATATGGAATTAACTGTTGGTATGAGATTTATTTTTCCAGTTCCTCACTGGAACATTCCAATAATAACAAAAAATTCCCAAGAAATATACTAGAATGCTTTAGAGTTTGCTCATGTACATTAGTTGCAAGGAAACCAGGAATTACTTAGTTTTTTTTACTGTAGTTTAAGAAAATTCTTTTAGGTCTTTCATTTTAATGTAGATCAATATGATAAAATGGTGGGGTGGTTTGGTTTTGAAGCTGCTGAGTCTGCAGTTGGGAAAATTCTGTTCCTCAGTCTGATCTGCTGATCCATTCTTGGCTCCTAGCAACTCCTAAAACAGTGAAAGTTACAGAAATAAGTTGTAGGCTTTGTTTACTGCCCTCTGGCTCTTCAGCCTGCGGGCTGAAGACACTACAGATTTGTTCTATTTTTAATTTAAGATTCTTATGTTTACAGGTTTGTATAGCCTGAACAATACATATGTGATTAAAATGTGCCATGAATTGACAACTTTGGCTACTGTAGCATCTCATCACACTTTATTAAACGCAATGGAAATGGCCTATTGGATAACACTGCACACAGGCAAAACCAAGTAAATGTTTAACAATAGTTACAGTGGTTTGTAGGAATGTGTTTGTGTTGCTATTAAAGGGCCTTCTTCCTAGTCTGCTTTAAAACAAGTGTTTATACGTATACATATATATGAGGCCTTGCTCTTGGCTTGTCTTTGCGTTTGTCTTACTATTTTTTCATATCTTAATCTTGGAAAAACTTGCATGGAGAGTTACTGAGAATAAAACAAAATAAATTTTAAAGCGAAGGAGATGAGCTTTTGCTAGTGGTGTTTCTTCTTATCACCTCAGGTTAGTGAAGGGGAAAAGATGGAGTGATAGAAAAGACAGAAGGCAACCTCATTCAGGAGAGCACCAATCTATTGTCTAGTGAAACTGAAAAGGAAGTTGCTGCAATTGAGGTGGTAAACTAACTCAACAACAAGAACAGCAGATGGGGGAAGGCAAGTGCAGATGTTTGGCTAGGAAAATGGAAAAGCTCTGAGAAGAACTGATTAATTCCTTGTGCTGAGAGGATGCAGGAGTTTACAAATAATAAAGATAAGAGGAAAAAGGTTCAAAATCCCCGTGTGTAAGTTTCTTCTTTTAAATCTTAAAGGAAAAGGTGAAGTTTTTAAGAAGAGTTTGGATTTCTTTCACATGATAAAGGCCAAAATTTTATTCTTGAATGCTGGAAATGTTTAACTTTAATTATGCTCACTTGTCCAGGATCTTTCATCATGCAGCTCAGGGAATAGGCAGAGCACAAACATTTTAATGAATTCTAGAATTTACTTACATGTTTCCTGGAGGAAGTAGGAACATATCTCTTGTGTTGGCAAAAAAAAAAAATCAAGTCTGTAGTGACTTCAAACTTACTGTGGACTTTGTACTGATTTCAAAGCTCAACCAAAGTAATGGCTCCATCAGCTGGTGCTAATTGTTCCTCACAATGAAGAATCTTAATCTAGAAATGAAGGTAAAAGCTTTTATTTGTTCAGACTAGTTTTTGCAATAGCATGTGCACACCTATGAGAAGGTGAGACCTGACAGAAGAAACCTGGCGTTTTCGTAGCATGGTGCGGAGTGTTTGTACGTGTGTGCGTATGTGTGGGTTTGTGTGCATGTACAGCTGGTGTTATATGTTAGTTGTTCATAATAATGTGCACAGTCTAACGGGGGGGAATGAGCAGGGGGCAGTAATTCCTGAATACATCAGCAGTCTGTACAATGCTGTGACTAAACATGCGTTAACAGTGCTTGCTTTGGCAGGAGAATATTCAGCGTTGGAACCCTGTCTTGGTGGCTATTAGAATTACATTCCCTTTTACTGTGGGGCATCACTTTCTGTGATATTCTTTTTATCTTGTGTTTCTTGTTAAAATAAATTATAAGCCTGCTGTGATAAATGGCTGAGCAGGAAACACCTTGGTACCCTTAGTGCTTTAAAATAAGAGGTGAAAGAATTCTTTGCCAAAAGGAAGCTGATAAATAATTGCCTTCCACACAGAGGGATTGGACTGAGTTATACCATCCTGCTTCAAGTGGAAACTAAGGCAAAAATATATAAACAGTCTGTTCAATCATTGTAAAAGCTCCAGATAGTGTAGCTCAAACCTCTTCCTCTCTGTCTTTACTTCTGCAGATAGGTGTCTATAACCCCTCTATATTGAAAAACTGAAGGAAAAGAATGAAATGCCACAAAGTAAATGTACTTAAGAGTGACTAGTCTAATGTTTGAGGCACTAAATCAGAGCTGGATAAGACACTGAATATGGTTTGATTTGGGAGGAAGAAGTGCATGGGTCAATAGTTTTGGTTTGTTGGTTTATAGATCAAATAGATTATGGAAATCACCCTGCATCAAGATGAGTTTCAGTATTTTTGCACCTTCTAGAGCTTTTTTTTTTCTGTTTCATAATGCTACTGCTCAGAAATATTTCTGTCAGTCTAAAATTTCCACACTACAAACCATTCTCCATTTTATCCACAGCTATAAACTGTAGCAATAGAAGTGCTTTTGTTTTGTCATTAGTATGACTTCATTTGAGAGTTTTATAGCTATACCCTACCCATATAGCTTTCTAAGCTAGTATTGGTTTGAATTACTGAGACATTACCGTGTGCAAAACCTGCATAGATATGCCCTGACTTTTCCTTGGCAAGAGTTGTTATAACCCTTTCTTTGAGAGAGTCTATCCATTTTTTTGCAGCAGATCTTTTGATATTTGACAGGAGCACTTGAACTGCACAGGGGGCATTTTCTTTTTCCCCATGACTACCACTCAGATTTGTCAAGCCTATAAGTGTTAAATAGAACGATTTGCCTTTGTGTAGTTATGAGCCTCTGAAAACTTGGCAGCAGTTGCAGGCATCGCTTAGGAGTTGAAGAGAGCTGTCAGATCAGTAGTGAGAGTGGAGGTGTAAGGGTAAAACTCGGCTCTGTTCTCAAATCTGCAGTCTAATCATGTAGACATGGTAGATTTTCCCTTTCCTTGGATTTACAGTGGGGGGAAAATATTACAGTTGGACCATGGATATAACTGTTGCTGTTCACTGGAATTTCTGGACTCTAACAGTCTGCTAAGTGTAAAGAAACTTCTACTTGTGATTAAAGTTATCCCTGTACCCCGGGGCACCACCACCACCAGCATTATGCCACAGTGCCAAAGTGTGCAGGCTTGAAGCTTGGTGGGAGTTTTGCAGGTGCTGTTTGTGTTCAAAATCATTCATGCAACCTGAATTCTTCCCCTGAGTATTGACATTCTCTTCAACTGGATAGAAAATGCAACCCTCACCACAGTCACTGTCCAATTAAATTCTGAGAATATAAACTCAAATTTCAGTCAAGGACAAATTTACCACTTTCTTATGTCCAACTTCTATAATCTAAACTTTTTGAAATAGGATATTCTGTGAATCAGGGACTACCAAGAGTTGAAAAAGGGAAGTTCCTGTGTTTGCACACATTGTCTCAGATCTCTGGTGGAGCTCTGTTTCATTGTTGTAGTCTATTTATGCTTTCCTCCAAGTTCTGGAAATGCTGAAACTGCAGAAAGCAACAGTGTGGTTCTGAGCAACTGTACAGCAAGCTCTATTTTAATCACTTTCATCAACTTTATCCAACAGTGAAAGCTCTGTACTGTATCTCTTCATCATGGGGGGGAGGAAGGGGAATTTAATTTCTAATTAAGGCCTATTCTAATATCTGACTTACATATGGAAATCATGAAAATAAATATGTTAAACATTTCCTGGGACTTTCAGAGCCTTATGAATCAATAAATGGTTGACTGAAGAGTTTTGTACCAGCAATTAAAATACAAGCCTATTAGTACTGTTTCTTTGCCCATGGATTCAGGGCATGGAAAAAAGACAAAAAATGTTAGTTTGCTTCTTAGAATAACATGAATTTGATGTTAAGTAGAAAATTCAAACCTGATTCTGGAGGACTGAGTATTTAATCTCCCACGATTTTTTCTACTGGCTGGTTAGGGTAGTTTGACTAAGAAACAATTATAAACTGTTGGTAAAAAATAAACCTATATCCTGTCCGTTTTGCCAAGTTTAGAGTTGTTTTTCCTAGGTAGGTGTACATGTTCTTAACTTCCATGTGGAAATTAAGTATTGACCGAAACAGAAAACTCCTGGTTTGCTTGTTCAGCTGGCAGATACTTTCCTTTAATACATGTACAGCCTAGCTCGGTAAGGAGGTACTGCTGCTAACGTGTCCCTTGGGTAATAAATAAGAAAGAATTTCAGATTTCATTTCTGGCTTAAAAACAAACAAAAATTCTTACAACATTTAATTAGAGCTCAATAAATATGAACTAATGTTAAATATCTACATTAAAAGCAGTTTTCCAAAACAGAGAATGCTTCTATTTTAATGTACTGGACTCTACTGTCATTTAGGCTTTTGCTTTAGTGATACTGCATTGTACTTCTGCATAGGAAGTACTGTTTATAGGACATATGAAGTTTAATTCCAGTGTTACGAACATTTAAAATCAGATTTTTAGATGTTTTGATAATCTTAGCAGTTTTAGAAGATCATAATATTAACTGGCCAGATGTTTAAGCAGCTATAAAGTACCCAACATTGCAAAGAGGAGCCAAACCTACCTTGCAATGCTGAAAAAAAAATCCCCCATCTCCTAAACAAACACTTTGTCTCAGTACACTTTGTGGAGCATTTTATCTCTCAGAATGTTTCCCGTGTTTGTTAGATGGCTCAGCTCCAGAAGAGCTTTAACATAGTCAGCCTGCCCTTTTCTTGTATGCTTTGCTGATGATGTTTTCCTGCTCCTCATTATTCAGGTCTGTAATGAATGCTATATTGTTATTACTTCTTCTCTGCATATCCCTGATACATCTATATTTCTTCCCATATCTCAATTCTTCCATGTTCTGTTGTTTCTGTATCATATAGAACAGGGTTTTGTCTTTCTGTCCCAGGAAGTCAAAATTTCATTCAGGCAGAAAAGGGACTTCAGGACTGAGCTGCTCTAGGACTGATTTTTAAAGGGCATCTTTCCATGTCACCTTCTGTTCTGTGGGTGCCTGGACATACTATTTGGTCAACCATTCATTGATTCATAACAATATGAAAGTCCTAGGAAATGTTTAACATATTTATTTATCTAATCTAGTGATTCAAGAATATAGAGTATAAGTGTATTCTCTATCTCTTTAAACTTAACTTATTCTGACGTCTTCCAAAAAAATGTCTTACAGTTGTCCTGTTCTGTTATGAGTAAATGTCTTGGCTCCTCTGGAATCCTATATGTGTTGGTAGCATAATAAACATTTTTCATTATTAAATTTTTAAGAATCCTTTCTACATTAATGTCTTAATTTAAAAAACATAGTTATATTTAACTTAGATTCTGTTTTCTAACCACTTTATAATTTACTCTGACATTCAAAATTTCATTGTTACTATTTATTTGGGACACCGTTGTGACAGAAATATTGAGACCTTAAGCCTGGGAGTTGTAAGTTATAAACATGTCAAATACATTATTTTGCTGTCACAGAAAAGATCCTGCCTGAACTGGCAATGTTAAATTTTCTTTAGCAGACAGGTAGCATGAATTAGTTACATTGCTGAAGTCTTCTGGTGAGCATCCAGTGGCAGCCTTGACAGTATTTTGGAGTACGACTTGATGCATTGCTGGCCAAAGGGAGAATTTGTTCTAGCAATGGCTGTTAGGATGGACTGGAGGTTAAGTTGTTATGATAATAACCACACTTGGAAACATAATCCATTATTGGAAATTTCTTTTCCTGGTTGTTACTATAGGGAAGGGAAAGATTCCTTTGGAACAACTTGTACAGTAATAAAAATGTAAACAAAGACTGTATGTAATGTACAGGATAGGTTTAGACATGGATTAATCAGTACAGCAATAACAGTAAAATGCATGCTTGCTTTTTGTAATGTCCCTGACTTTGGAACTGCTTTGTCAGGCAAGTCTGACTCTATGGAGGGACAGCAGAAAGCCTGAGGTGCTATTAACTTGAAACGTGTCAGACAGCCCAGCCTATGGGAGCAGATGGGTTTTACTTCTCTCTGCACATATTTTAAGCCCAGAGCCTTTTCAAGAGGCAACTCACCATTTCTTCCCATGGATAGCAGTCATCTTCCTTCTGATATGTTAATTTTTCTCCTTGCATCTTTCCTTTCCCTAGGGCTCTTTGAGTTTTCCACTGGCCAAGTCTTAAACTCCTTTCTTACTTTGTCTTAAACTCCTTTCTTACTTAGTGAAATTTAAGGAGTTATTTTTATATGGCTGTTGCCTTTGTGGTACCTGAAAGAATATTCTTTCTGCCTGTCTTTGCATCAGGTCACTTTTGTGTTCAGTCCCTTCCGCTGCAAAATGCACAGACTAGGAAGCCTCTCATAGAAGCTGAGAGAAAGAAGTGTTCAAACTTCTCGGCCAGGTTAGAGAATTGTGATAATCTGATTCAATCTCGTGTATGTAGGTCAGAGAGTTTTGTTTCTCTCCCAGAAGCTGAATATAAGTTATGTTTCTGAAAGGTATCTAAAGTTACTTAAAAATCGAAGCAATTATGTCCATTTCCTGTAGTAAGAGCTTTGAGAGAGTAATTTTCTTATTGCTAGGAAGTTATACCTCTGCAAGACACATTTGTGTAATGTCCATTTCTATTAATTGTGGTTTTCTGAGTTAATTTATAAATCTGAAAAAATCTTAATTTTTTCCCCCAATCTTTTTGTTTCTTCTTAGACATCTTAATGAGTCTTAAAGGTGTGTATATATAAAAATATATATGTGTATATGCAAAAATATCAAGTCATCACTCAACTGTCATTAATTTCCCTATAGTGAGGTTTTTAAGGTGTGTACTGAGAGGCTCCTTCTCTTTAACAAATCAACAGGGTTCTTAAAAATCCTTCCAGTATTTTCAAGTAAATTCTGACACTGGGAAAGTCACCATATTCTTAAACAACCAGATTGGCATAGGGTATGCAGGAAAGGGGGTTGTTTGTTTTACCTGGTATTTCTACTTTTATATATTTTAGTTCAAATTAGCCTTCTAGGCAGCTGAACCACAGAAAAAATATGCAGTGGAGCCCGAGCTGCAGTTCCCCATGTTCTTTCTGGAGACAGTGCTTTCCAAATTGCTTTCCCAAGTGTTGATTATTTCCTTTGTCATTATGTGTGGGATAGCTAAATTAAAACGTGTTTTCACAGAACCACAGAATAGGGAAGGTAGGGAAGGTGCTGAAGAGAGCTGTTAGGTCTGTTGAGATGCCCCAGGGAAGAAACAATTACTGTGTCTAAGCTGTGCATGAGAAGTTTATCTGACTGTTTTAAAGACTACCAGCAGCATGTGCCTTCCCTTGTTCAAACCTATTATCTGTTGGGGAAGGCAACTAGAAAGGTTTTAGGATCTGTCCTCAACATTCATGTCAAACTGAATTTTGCCTTTCACTCCATTGCATATTATTGTCTAGGCACTTACAAACTGCATTGCCAAATTTTTTTCGTTTTTTTTTTTTTTTTAAGGAATTGAAATTCAGCTGGCTGAACTGGTTCCTTTTTTGTTTCCTTCTTTAAATGAAAGCATTGTTTCTTGTTTCTCTAGTTTTTGGTACTTTGCCCATCCTCCATAAAATCTTGAAAACAACACTAGCCATTTCAGTCAATTCTGTATATATTTAAGGTGAAATGTAAGTAATTTTTTAATTGGCTAAGCTTCTTTACTTTTCTCTAGACTGACTTTCTGTCTTCTGTGTTGATGTTGATCTTTGAGGGTTAAAAAAGGAAATTCAGATGGTTTTGTATGAGTTATGTTGCCTTTTTGTTATTTTCCATTCACTTATTATCTCATCCCAGAATTTCAAAATTTTTGGTTTTAATAGATGCTGAAATTCTGAGGTTTTGACCGTTTTTTTTCTTTCAGGGCCATGTAAGTCTGTGTTCCATGATACAGCCATATGACCTTGTTTGCCGGTGTTACAACATCCTATTAGGTCTTCATTGCATATGCTAGTGGAAATAGAAGCTGTACCAAATAATTCAAGTTTTTTTTGACCATTAACAGTATAGACAAAATACAATAAGCAAACAAGGATAATGTTATTTCTAAGTGGAATATGGACAGAAGATCCAGAGAAGAATTTCTAAGATAATATCAGATTACCTTAACCTTGATACTGGAACTCTTTAATTGGATATTAGATGGATTGTACTAATGTTTTCCTGGAGAAGCAGAAATGTGCACACTTTTTTTTATTTGCCTTGACTTATTATTTAGATCTAATGAAACAGCAGGAAGTCAGCCATGGCTTTTGTAGCCAGGTTTGGTTTCCTTGTCAGGAAAATCCTTTTATTTAAAAAATACTTGTTGTTCACACAAGTTCACGAATTTCATTATGGTTAACACAAACATTTGAAAAAGAGATTTCTGAAACACAAGCTTTTTAGACATTTTTATGAAAGAAAGTCTTCTCAATTTATGACTAGCATTTAAGTAGTGTAGTAATACCTATATTTTATCAAATAGCTGTGAATTTTTTGCCAAAGTAATTTTACAATCAGATGAATTATAGAAATCTTTCAAGAGAATTAGTAATTTAGATCTTTTTGTTTATGCAGGTATGCAGGCACATTTAAAAAGGTGAATCTTGAAATTTCAGATTTTAAAAATCAATTCAATTTTCTTGGTAATAGACTTTGACAATTTTTGTCTGATTAAGTAGAAAATGAAAACAAACATTCAAAGTGAGTATAAAAGTTCTATTATAAAGGAATGATTGTGTCATGTTAATTTAAACTATCAATAACACTGTAAATATATTTAACTTTTTGAGATATCACTCTATATTTTGCCTCTGATCTTTATCATGTATTTTTATTGATTAAGTAAAAAAGAACATATCTTTTCTTAAAAGAAGATGAGTGAAGCCTAACAGTGGTTCTTTCCTTACTCGTTTTCTGTAAATCCCCTTCTCATCCAGAATTAAATCCTTTTATACCCGATCTTTGTTGTAATTGTCTCCTTTTGCTTGCCCAGATGAGCATTATTCTCCAGCAGTGAAGTTGTGTGGCCTAAGACTGGACCAGAGGACCAAAGAGTCCTCTTTGGACCAAAGAGCCCAAAGAGAGGAGGAAGGTGCATCATCAACAAGGCTGACACGTAAACCAGGGACGCTTGTACTTGCATGCCTTTGTCACAGCTGGGCACATCTGGTCTTGGGAGGCAGGACCTGAGCTACAACTGGGGCTTCCCTCATCAAAAACAAAAGCCTGGAATTCTACTTGTGATCCATTAGGCAGGTGTGCAAAAAAGATGATATTCCTGGAAATAGGCTGATGAGCAGGGCCTTTTAGATGTTAAAGAACAGTCAAAAAAGGAATGAGTCAAGCCAGCTGAGCTGTATCCACTGTAATTTATGGCCAGAGCTGAACTTGCTGAAAATTGCTGTGTAGCTGTGCTAGTTCTCTAGAGTCTCGGGTAAACAAACCTGAATTTCTAAGCTTTTAAAACTTCCTTTACCTCTCCCATTTTTTTTTGAAGGGGAAAGAGCAGCACATCACACAGGATTTTTGGCTACTTTAAAGACTATTGCAGATCTGTTTAAAATGTTGTGCTAGACTCATTGAGCAATGAAGCATATGTTTTTGCAATAATATAACCAATGTCTCCATTGGTTGTTTTGAATTGGTTGTCTCCGACTGATGTTTTGGAAAAGTACATGCATTAAACTATTCTTATTAGATAAGTATTTATCATAGGAGGTATACCCAAAGATTAATTACAGAGTATACCAAAATTTACTGGTTTGAGCTCTTATCACATAGACTATACAACAACCAGGTTTCTTTGGTTTTGAGGTTTACAATTTGTCAGTTCTAGAACTTCCTCATTGTACCTGAAGATACCTGAAGTAGAGAGAGCCATTTCCCCTTCATGCTCTGATTACATGTCTCTCTGAAACCATGTTACTACAGTTCAGGTAAAAATTCTGGTTTAGAAGGTGTATTACCATATTTGAGAAATAAACAAGGCTGTTTCTTCAATATATAGACTTTTCGGATGTCCACGTAATGGCTGAGTGAGTGATTCATGGGAGAGGACAGAAAAGAAACTCATTTATACTCAATTGTTTGAAATTAGTATTTCAACAATAAATTGACATCAGTAATCCAGTACAATCTTAGGAGTCCAGTTACAGAGAACTGTATGCCAATTTTGAATTACAAGTAAACAACACACAGATATTTGGATTATGTGTATTTAAATTTTCTGTTTTGGAAGCTAAGCTTTTCATAAATTTCTTTCTGAAGCTGAAAAAGTTTGAAATCTTTCTTGGCTCATCCAGTATTGATAGACAGCATCAAGTGCAACTACTTAAGCTTCAAACCAGTAGTTTTCATGTTTAAAGCCCAGAATTACTTTCACCTATGTCACATGGGGCTTTTGTTAGCTTAGTGAATTTATGAGGATGTAGAATTGGAACTGAAATTCTGTCTTTATTATAATATACTCCTACAGTGTCTCTTATCAGATCATAAAGTGCTTATACTTTCACAAGGAAACCACAGCAGTAGCTGTTCCCAAGCTGACTTGACAGTACTGCAAGAACAATGTTTGCATAGTTTTGTCAGTAGTCTGTTTTGCAAATGCTGTTCCATACATAACCATCAGTAAAGTGTAAGCTGGTTTGAGTCCTAATGTAAATAAATGTACATTGGGTTATAAAAGCTTCATTTTCATTTCGTTTTATCTTTTTCTTGTTTAAGCCATTTGTAAACTGTTTAAGAAGGTATGGACATAGCTTGTGGCACTTTAACCAAACCCATTTTAAATAATCAGTAGCAGTTTAACTACAAATACTACATATAGCTAAGGCCATGGAAAGACTGCTTTCTCAACAGATCTTGTCTCCTCTCACAATACAACTATCTGCTGAGCATATCTGCAGGAATGCTCACTGCTTTTGAATCCTGTTAAGTCAATGAACTCTCCAGTAGAGTAAGAAGGAATCGTCCAGGATTGAGCAGCATAAGCTGCTTGAAATCTGATACCATTTCTAGTTTTATATGGTTGTCAATGACATGAACACAGTGAAATTACAGGTATGCATCTGGGGTATAATTGACCTTCATTACGGTTGAATGTCTTCCAGGAAGTATTAGACCTGTTTCTCACTTTAGGAGGCAGAGTTTATTAGCTCTGAAATGGTGAAAACTGTGTCACAGTTACATGGTTTCTGCACTGAAGCTACCTTGGGTTCAGACACCTTCTTGCACTGACGGTCTGTAGAGGTGCACTTTGTACTTTTGGACCTGGATGAATTTGCAAGCTCAGCTGTACAGCTGTAGAAAACTTGTTTTAAAAAACCCTTGTTTATGGACTAAGTGTATTTCCTATGTAATCATTCTGATATAGTGCAAGGGCAAACAAATAATGCTGATGGAACCCAACTACATTTTCAAGCAGAAGAGAACTCTTTGAGACATAAACTGTAGGAAAAGAATTACCTCTCTTGATGGTAAAGTAAGCTTTCAGTTTCAGGTAAGTACAGCGGTTGGATAAATAAGATCAATGTATTTAAAGATGACAATAAATAATAAGTATCAGATATCTGTAGATAGGGATTTCACACTGAATTTGATCACATATGTAGGCTCTTTTTCCTTCATGGATTGCTATACTAATTCATATTATAATTCAACAAACAATGGGTTTTAGTCTTTTTCCCTAGGTATTAATTTATTGTTATTATGTTGTGACAGTTCCCAGACATCGTAGTCATTGACTGTTTCCACTGTGGTAACTGCTCTAGCATGATGTTTTCTTTTTGCTGCTCTCCAATGAGATTGTGAGGTTTTAAAGGAGGAAAAAGTGTCTTTCTAAGTCTTTTCATAGGAAATTATTCCATATAGACTGAAGTGCCTGATCATTGCCTCAAACCGAGCCATAATGGTTAATAAGAAACCACTTTAACAGAGAAGAAAATCTAGCACTGATTGACAAATAAAGGTGGAAATAGGGCTTGTGTGCATGACTACAGGCAAAATGTTTTTATTTAAGGAGTTCTTGAAAGGAGACAGGGAGTCCTAGGTTACATGTAGGATAAAAGGAAAGGGACATTGGGTGTTAAGAGACCTACAGTTTTCCAGCCATTTTCTTTCCCTGTCTTTACGGTGCCATTGTATACTTACATGTGTAAATGTTCATAAATTAGGGTAGTCCAAGGCTCCAGTGGAGAGAAAGGTGCTCATATCAGCTACACCACTGTCTTTCAGATCTGCACTCAGCATTGTTTCCTCCTTTTTGTCCTGTAGGTTTGATTTTTGTTGTTGCGTACATTTAAAGTGTCCTTTAGCCCTTTTCCCTTCTGCCATGAATTTCCTTTGTAGTAGCATTAGAAATATCCTTTCCATTGACTCTGTAAAACTCCTGCAAAAACCTACTGTTATCCATCCATCACCTACATCTTGCCCTGGCTGGGGTCTGGACTTCCATACTTTTGTTTCACCTCTACCCATGAAAACTTGAAAAGAGTTTCCATGCATTCCTTCCTTTTATCAACTGTGACCAGTTTTTTGAAATCTGACCATCATGCACTTGGGGGAAGTCTTGTGTGGAGACCGATTGATTCTGCTTTGGTGTGAATTTTTGTAAGTATACCGAGGGTCCTCAACAAGACTTTTATTAAACAGCTGTGTGGTTTTGTTTCCCTTTGTGTGTGCCTTGAGAGGCTTGCTGATAATAATCTCTGTTCTTTGATGTCATGACATCTGTTGTGAGGGAAAAAATACATGGGCCTTCCAGGATGTAGGACAGGATTGCTTTCTGTTGGCAGAGTTCGTGTGAGCAGGGAATAGGGATATAATTGTAGTAAATTGCCACTGAAAGAACCAATAGAGGAGAGCACAGGCAGAAAGTTCCTTCTGAACTTAAGCCACTGCTAAGGAAGCACAGAGAGGGATCTCTCACTTGGCCAACCAGGCAAGGGAGGAGATTGTCCCACTTTACTCTGTGCTGGTGCGGCCTCACCTCGAGTCCTGTGTGCAGTTTTGGGCACCACAATACAAGAAGGATATAAAGCTATTAGAGAGCATCCAGAGGAGGGCCATGAGGCTGGTGAAGGGTCTGGAGGGGAAGCCTTACGAGGAGCTGAGATCATTTGGCTTGTTCAGCCTGGAGGAGACAGCAGTACATTAGCCACTACTTGTTTTCTTCAGTAACAAAGGTTGCACAGAACAAGTAGAACGTTTTGTCTCCATCTTCTGAGGCAAAGATGAAGTAACAGACTTGCTGTCCAAGGTCATTACTTATCTGTCTCTGAAGAAGTAATCTCTCCCTGATAGAGTAACTAATAGTGGGGCTGCTGGAGAAGAACAAGAAATTCTCAAAAATTAGCAAGAGCTGGTGCAAAAGTGGGGTTGAATAGAGATGGCATCTAATCCTTTTGAACCACCCTTGCCAATGGTGTACTGCAACTGATTTTATTATAGAGTAGGAATAGACCTCTCTTAATCCCTCATCCTCTGCAAAGCATTGTTCTAAGGTGCAGTAAGATTGTGTACTGCTGCTCTTCCTAGGAGCTTCATTCCCCTGCTCTGAAAAGTTTATCCCAAAACAATTCTTTAGAATTTTAAAATCACGCTATTCTTTATCCTTGTCCCTTGATTTCTCAGTCACAAATCAGCTGTAGCCATAAAAGAATTGAGAACAACAAAGAACAACAATCCTTTGAGCCACACTTAAGTTGAAATACCTGCTGTCAGCTCTGCTCTGTCATGCACTGTATGTGATGCTGTTTGCTTCTAGCCTTGAGTTTGTTTTGCTTTATATCTAAAGCAAAAAGACAATGAGCAGCTCAGTCACACTGCAAGAACATAATAAAAGTCTTTCTTAGCAATATGTTCTTGGAGAACTGGTGGTGTGTTAAATTATTCAGCAGTTAGAGAAGATAATTTTTTTTTTATAACACTGAAGAGTCATTCTATGTTCACAGATTCATTCAGATAATGGTACCAGGTAAAATATAGATCTTAATAAGGTTACTTGAGCACTCCTTTACTTAAGAACTCATGGCACTTCTGTCACTAGAAGCCTTCAAACAGGTTAGGCAAACATCTGTCAGGATGACAAAGCTGTAGTTGATTCTGCTGAAATAGGAGGTTGGTCTTGAGTAGGCTTTCAGGGGTCCCATCTGTCCTTTTTCTACAGCTGGGATAATTTTGTAATTTCCTTGTGACTGTTTCCTAAGTATTCTGCATGGTGTGCTGTACGAATTTCTTTCAGGTGTATTTCTCTTAGTGGTCATTAAGATTAAAACATTGAAGAATATGTAATAATTTTCTGTCACTTGTCCATTAGTTTTTGCACCCATCAGGTAAGCCAGGCAGAGTTCAATACTATATATTGAAAATAAATAACTGCTCATTTTACAAAGTTGCATGAAAAACATCAAAGCTGTTGGCTAAACCTCTCTATCATACAATTTTTCCTTGAAATCCCACATAATGCAGAGTATATATCTCTAAAATAAGCTGTCTGACCAGTATTTCTTCTCCTGCTCTGGTATTTATAGCGGTGGAGCCTTTAAGAAAAGAATTGTTTGCTGTTTAGATGGGGAGGAAAAAATCCAATTAAAAACATTTAGCAAATGTTATAAACTTGTTCTTTCTTTTTTGAATAAAAATAGTGTTGTGGCTGTTACAACAGCAAATCAGACTTATTGGGAGAGGTGCTGGCTTTTCTTTGATGAGCTCATACAATTGATAAAAGTAGATAAGCTTCTAAGCCTGATCTGAAGTAGATCTTGCCCCCTGTAGTTTTCCAACAGGTTTAGCTGATATAATGAAATATGTTATTTAAAAATAGACTTTATTTTCTTACAGGATTATTTGGTAAATATTTTGCAAACCAGAAATTTCATATAGAGTGATATTCATATTTACTCTGGAATTTCTGTTCTATAACACTGTTCCACATGAAACAGAGTTCTGTTTTTAAGTATTAATAATGGAAGATGTAGTATAGGGAAGATTAAATGTTGGTAAATAGGATTTACCCTCTTCTAATCTGGACAGAACTGGGGTTTAGCTGTTTCTCCATGAGACCATAAGACAGTTGAATCTACCCATTCTTGGTTTTAAATGGTAGACCTTATAAATAACCAAAGACTTAATTTTCCTACCAGATTGCCAACAAGTAAGTAATATCTATTGATTTAAGGTAGAAGGTAACAGATATTTATAGCTTCTTTCAAAGGGTTTGGACTTTTTTATCTTTCAGAATTTAAATTCAGCTTCACTGTCGTGTCCAGGAAGCTTTAAAAAGTACTTTTCCAAAATGCATTTATGGGGAGAAGTGGTCTTAATTCCAGCAGTGTACATTTGTTCAAATAGGCCAATGGAAGTGCCATCAGTTCTTGGCTATAACAGCAGAATACTTCCTAATGGAAATAGGTGTTCAGAAAGGAAGATTGCTGGGTTTGGAAATGCTGCTTAGAAAAGTTAATCTTCAGAATATGGTGTGCTAAATTACCACAATAGCAAACCCCTTCTTTGAAGGAATTCTTGGTCTAAATTTTCTTCATGAAAAATTGGGGGGGGAGCCCCCAAAAGCCCTATTTATGTGTTTCCAGGCAACACAGTAAACAGGCTTCATGGAACAACCTTAAGCATGCTCAGAGGCTTGTCATATTTCTGTGGCTGTGCTGTGTTTACACAAGCTGCCTAGGTGAGGTCACTTGCTTTGCAGTGTGATTGGTACGTGCCATGTTATTAGCAGCTCAGCTGCACGGAGATCTGGCTATTCATAAATGCCCAAATAACATCATGAGGTTACAGTGAAGGAGCCAAACTGCACGTTTTTAGATCATAATCCTCTTAGGTACGTGCATTGAGGCAGGGGACCTGTGACTGATACTCTTGATGTTTCAATGAGGCAGCTGCCTGACTACGTTCAGATGCAAGGTGGTTTTTAAGTTTTTAAGGTTCACCTCATCTTTCACAGCCCTTACAGAATGGCAATCCAGTCATTTTTAGTGTCATACTAAGATGGTGGGAACCCTAACAAATAGGGAGACCTGGCTGTCTTACCTATGCTGACTTTGCAGCCCAAACAGAAGATAAGTACCAAGAAACCCTCCTTTTTTCAGTAGGACCTACATAAAAGGGTGATGAGCTTTAACGGGGAATTGGTGTTGCTAAGTTTATCTGCTCAATGAGGATTCCCTGGGTATGTCATCCAGAGTAAGGACTGGACAATGAAAACATTGCTGCAAAATGAATAGTCACAAATGTATTTTGAATGACGATATACTTCTTACTCTGAAGGATAAAACCATACTTATTAAATAAAAAAGTGTATTTCCTATAGGATTTTTTATACAGGTTTATACAAATACAGCTGATTGAATATAAGCTCATTGAATCTCCCTAGGGCAATTGTATATTGATGATCTTCATTTCCACCCTAGATTTGCATGGAAGCAGTGTACTCACAGGTATCTGTGGCTTGTTTGTTTGTTTCTTAAATATTACTTCCCAGTGGAATAGCTGTCCCCTTCTGCAAGTAATATTCTGGCTACGTTTACATAATGGTTTCTGCAATGCCTTGGAAAAAACATAGGCTGATAAATATCACAGATAAGTAATTGGAATATGTTTACATCATGTTTTGTGGTGCAGTGTTGGACCTGAACTAGCTCTGACAGGCCGGTACGATGAGGTGAAGGACTGCACCAGGAGATAACCTCGGGTCCCAGAAGTTGCCCCGGTTTGCTGCCGAGCACTGCACTCCTGTTAAGAGCCCTGCACTGAAGGGGCAATGCTGCTTCCAGAGCTGGCGTGTCGAGCAGCTCTCTTTGGTGCTGTGTGTCATGGCTAAATAGTCCTTGTTCAGATCAATGGCCCAGATTCTTACAGAGCTTTTTCATAAAGCTCTTATTGTATCCTGGACAAGACCAAAGGAAGCAAATCAAATGTTAGGCTATGTTACAGGCAAGGGAAACCAAGACAAGACGTGGCATTGTACATTTTCACCTTAAATGCTCTGTGGCTTTGGCCATTTTACAAAAGGCATGTCAGAAATAGGCAACTTATGTTACCAGAATAGGCTGGATTTTGGATGGGATGAGGAGATAGGGGAGGGATTAAGGACTGAAAAGAGCTAGCTTTGTGTTCCTGTTTGTTGTCTTACTCTAAGAAGTGATACATAAATTAAAAACCATATTAAGTTTTGTGTAAAGCGGAATTTACAGGATATTCTGGAGGCAAGAGAAAAAAACCCTTAAAAACAAGTTCTCATCTCCCTCCTCCTTCTCCCAGAAATCCCCACTTGCCAATCTCCATTGTCAATATTTACACTAGTTTATATTGAAAGTGTACAGTTATAAAAGCCTAACAGAGAATAGCAAGATCATCAATTACATAAAGGAAGGAAAAACCTAATCATTATAGCATGCCTGGACAGACTCTTGCAATTTATGTGCCTCTTTGGTATCTGTTAAAGGTAACTGGTGGGATGGTAAATGATAGTTTTTAGTATACCGTTTGAAGAAATGGAGAGGGGGAGAGTGAAGGGACAGTAGAGCTCAAAGCACTGTACAAACATTAAATAGCCCTAATGCAAAGCCCACCTCACCAGCTATGCATAAAGCAGCCTGTTGTACCCCTGCTGTGTGCCAGGAGATGAAGATAAGGTTAATCACTATGTACAGAATTCAAGGGCACGGTTTCTTTTTGCTTTCTTATCCGTACAGACTTTTCAATTGACTTTTAATCCTTCTTACACAGGCTGTTTAAATCCCATCAACACTGTTTATAAATGGAGATTTCGTTAATAACTCAGCCTTACCCAAGCAGACAGTTTTCAAATTGCTGCTGAATGCTGTTGTATTCATTAAATCTCTTAGTGTTGCCAGCTGGCCACTATTTCTTCTCGTCTGAAAGGCTTTGAATCCCTCTTTGCTTTGGGACTTGACTGGTTTTGTTAAATTGTGTTAACAGGTACTCCTACATCGTTTGTCACTGGTCTGTAGTGTTAATTGCAAAGTCGATGATAATTTGATGTCTCTGAAAATCTGTGTGATAATTAGATGCTCTGTGGAGCTCTGATTTACTGAATTTGTTCTGAAGATGAAAAATAAAAGCATCTAAATTTTCTTTTTCAGATGCTATAGATTTAATAACATACAAGGTTGTCTCTAATGCTGCAGATTTTAGAAGGAAATTCTAATAAAGTCCATAGAGTAATATGAAGACTAGTTTTTGTCTGTAACTACTGCTGTATGAACTGCTGATGTAACTATCTGGAATTGTCCCAAGTTTGGGTGAGTGTTTGTCCAAAGAGAAAAAACAAATACAGTAGCCACAGTGGAAGGAATAGATAGGCTACCATTTTATTTTCACTTCAGATTTGTGTGTTTCTGTTTGCTAGCATCTGTGCTTAATAATAAAACTTCAGTTCTACAAACTGAATCCATCTGAACAGGTTATACAGCAAAGCTCTCAGGCCATTGGGAAGGATTTAGTTGCATTTTGGTCACAGACTCAGATAAATCCATGTCTTCCATGAAGTCCCTGCCCTATCTTAAACTTCCACTGTTTGAAACTTTAATGAAGTTGAATCACACCAAATTTCATCCCCAAAAGCTGCTTTTAGTCTGAGAGACCTGATTCCCACTTGTTACTACGCAGCAATTTACGAGGCTGCTGTCCTGGGTGAGTCCCCATACTAAGGTGGGGCTGTCCCTGAGCCAGACAAGTAGAGGAATGCCTTTCCCTCGTAGTCCTTGGTCCTGGATGCTCTTTCTTGCTCTTCCCACCTAAGCCTCCGGTTTGCCATCCTTCATTTCCAGAAACTGCCTTTTCTGGCTTTGCTCTCTCCCCTGTTTTTAATGATCAGTGGATCCAGCTGGCAGGCACTGGGGAGAAGTGCAGCCTGTTTTCCTCTGCTTTTACATGTGTACTTTGTACAGGGAATTTTCAACCTCTACCTTGCTAGTTTTTCCGAGGCAGAAGGAAGTTGTGGTGTGATACTAGCTGAGACAAAGCCTGTATTTCTTGAACTTGTGCAAGTTTCAGCTTCATAACAACAAGCTCAAATTTAGATAAATTCTCCTAGACTTTGTTTTTCCTGGGGCAGACCAGACATTTTCAATCTGTAGGTAGCTTTGATAAAGAGACATCAGCAAAGTAATAATGAGCTCTAGCAGAGCTAGAAATTTTTTTTTAAACAGCAGTAACCTATAGCAGAGCAGAGATGAGATTCTTCCATACCATGAAAGAAAGTCTTTGCTGGTGGAGGTTTAGAGGAGTACTGGGGGCCTGCTTTGGTTTTGGGGTGTTGTCCTGGAACCTTAGTACATTGCTCTAGCTCCTTCTAGTTCTCATGTCATCGAAAAGCTGAGCTAGTTTGGGAAGCAGTAGGGTCAGGAGAGACTGAAAACAATAAAGCAGCAGAAAACTGGCTTTTGTGTTCTGAATTTTGAGCCTCTATTTGTTGAAGGGGCTTCCAGAAGAACTTGGTGTACAAGCTTTACTGGCACATATGAGAGCCACACGTAGGTTGATATCATCTCAGTGTGAAGAGTTCTTATATCTACATTAGAATCATATTTAAGCAGATTTCCATTACATAAAATAGGTCATGAACCCAGGGTTCTGCTGAAACGTCTTTCACTGTGCGCTCTTCTGAGTTGCCTAGCTGTGCTTGGCTGTACTAGTCAGTTTGGAAAAATACTGGGCAAAGGAAACAGTTGGAAAACTTTCACAGTATGGAACAGACGTGCCGATTCTTGGAAGTGTCACTTGGAAGTTAATTGAAAACCTTTGAAGCTTTTTTTTTCTGGGTCTTTCTCCACCTACTTTTCACATAATTGCAATGCTGCTTTAGTAAGTTTTTTAAGTGGTTTAAGGGCATCTAAACCAAGACACTATGTTTGATGTAAACTGTTGTTTGTAAGCAGCAAACCATGGAGGTCAAGTGCCCTTCTACCACGGGAACTGTGGCTTTCCAGGGTGATGTACAAATACACTTATGTAATTTTGAGGTTGTTACCAGACTAAAAATGTGCTGTTTCTTCAGGCACTTTGCTTAAAATCTTCACATCCAGTTTGTTGACTCTAGTTCCCTTCACGTTCCTTTCACAATGTTCTGTTAGTTACAAACTTTCTGAGCAGCTGCCCACTCCCTTTTCCCCCTGAGACAACTGGGAACACAGGCTAAAGGTTGTAGACAGTCTGATGAGGAAGTTCGTATTAGTGTCAAATGCAGTTGGGGAGCTTCTCCAGCAGCTGGTAGAAGTTTTGTATGGTGAGAGGAAGAAAACCTTTAGCGAGACACTGGTATAAAACATATGGGAAAAATGGGTGCAGCTGTATTCCTTCAAATCTGATGGTGACCAAAATAGCAAGAGAAATGCCATTTAGTTGATACTTTGCTAGTTGACAGAGAAAATATGAAATACATTTGCTTTTAGAGACTTTACTGTTTGAAAACTGTAATGTAAGTGCTGTTGCTCTAGTCTGTCAACAAACTTCATGAAAAAAAGGTACTATATTCTTGTATTTTATAAAAAGTTTTAACCATACCTAGCTCAGTTAAGAATTTAATAGGATGCTCAAATGCAAAATTCAATTCCTTTAAAATAGACAACTTCCGTCAAGGAGGTTTGTCTAAAAAGGAGTGGAAAAGGCATTTACTTGCCAAGTTCAGACTTCTGTTTCTAGTGCAGCTTTTTGATATTCCTGACTTTTAAATAGACTGCAGTCTTTCCCATGCTCTAGGTGCTTGGAATTGAATGTTTTTAGCTACTGTTGACTGAGAATTGTTAGCCAGTAACTCTCAATGTGAGGCTGATTGCTTTAAGACTAGCTTGGATACCTCTGTGTCCAATGTTCCTTAACATTGTACTTTTAGAAAAAAGTTTTGCATAGTGTCTTGTTTGTGGTTGTTCTCTCGTTTTTTAATAGCCACATAAATGTCAACAAGCTGGCACGCAAGGCAGCACAGCAGGGTTGTAGGCTAACTGTTTCCAGTACTTTTCTGTCATTCTTCTATCCAGATACCTTCTTAACTTAAACTCTCTTTTGGCCAGTATTCTTGTGATTCCTCTATACTCAGACCTGGATTTGTGCCATCTATCCCATACATGCTGGTTACTTATTACCAGGCAGGCCTGTCAGTGCCTGAGGATGTAGTGTCCCTCTCTTGGGAAACTTGTGGCTGGTAAGGCTTTCTCAGAACAAAAGATCATTTGTTGATATGCAGAGCAACAATTCAGAGACAAGAATATTGAGCCAAAAATCTAAATGTGTGTTTTGTTTTATGTGAACGTCTGTCTTGTTATGAGGCAGAGCAGGCAGTTGTGGGTTGGTTTTTTTCATCAGTGAGTACCCATGCAGAGAGTTAGTCTGTTTTTAGGACTTCATAAATAGTGCTGCCATTACCCACACACATTCCTGTGCCTTCCACCCCTGCCATCCCCTCCCCTCCTGGAAGATTGCATAGACAAGGGAAAAAAGGAATTTGGTCATTTGCGGATTCTGGTAGCTAGTTACAGTCTGTAAAATGACGACTGCGTGCATATACACAGGTGTCTGATGTACTTGGAGCAGGTTCAGACCTGTTACACAAATGATACCTGGGAGGTCACTGGCAGTACCCGCTGAACTAAGATGGTTCTGGATGCACTGCAATTATATTTCATGTTTTTTCAAAATTTGTTGATTTAACATGGTGTATGCTGCCCAACTGGGCTGTGCCCACATTGCCATGCAGAAACATCCTAACCCTCTCCTGTAATTTCTTTTATGGAGTTTTTCCCTGGGGACCAGCTCCCCCACTTCCCTCTGAACCTGTTTGAGGTTCAGAGCCGTTAGGAGAATTTGTCCAGTTGCTGTATCATGTGAAACTGGGCAAAGTCCTCCACTCCTAACATACTTGCTGTACAAGCTTATATGGGGGTTATCTTTCTTTCCTGTTCAGGTCAGCTTAGGCGTGGTCAGATGATTAATTTTGGTTGCTTGTACAAGACCATTTCCCTTAGCCAGGGCAATGTGTTGCCAGAAACAACCTGAAGTCTCAAGTGACTCCAGTTTAAAACATTCCCTCCCAGCAATATCTTGATTGTATTTCAACAAAATAATTAGTGCAGGACAGCTATTAAGAAAGTGCTTGCCTGTGGGTGTAATGCTGCGTTATTGTTCTATAGCCCCGAGAATGAATTCATTGAAGAAAATGTGGCCCTTGCATGTGGAAGGAAGAATATAGAAAATAGTGCAGTGTGAATTCAGGTACACAGGGTTTTATTTATTTATTCTTTCAGAGCAAAGAATCAGCCTCTTGTTTTTACAAGAGGGGACACAGGGAGTCCTCACTTGCCACAATTGAATCTCCCTTTCTGGATCCTGGTTAGAATAAGTTCTAGACTTCAGCTACTGGTTGTGGATGTACAAACACCTTGTCTTAGCAAAATGACTCCCACTAGGCTTGTTTAAATCTAGAGAGACGGTGCTCAGGAATTCTCTCTCTTTCCCTAGCCCAAAGCCTGAATTCTGCATTGCCAGTCTTTGGTGGTTCAAATCCTAATGCTGATCCTGGCTCTGGTTTCTCCTGGTGAACCCCTGGTCTAAGCTCACCAAAATGATATCTCTGGGACTCATCTCAGTCTTGTTTGTTTTAGCCATTGTGCAGTGATCCTTGACATCTCCAGACCTATGCTTTGCCAAGTAATTCCTTATTTGCTGCAGCTCTAAAGAGTTGGCATCTGGCCCTTGTTTGCTACAATCCAAATTTGGTTTAGTCTCATCCCTGCTAGCTTCAGAGGAGTTTGATGGGACATGTAAATTTCTTTCAAGTCACATTTCACATTAAGTTATAATTTTTACTTGTATGAAATTTACATTTACAGAAATAATAGAATGAATTATTTTTGTGGTAGTCTTTCTCAAGAGGACTTCTCAGGAAGATGACAAATGCACCCTGATAAAGAAAAATCATCCTCTCTGCTGTTGTTAGTAATACGGGCAAGTTAGCAAATGAACCAGAGTTTTTTGATAGCATTTTAGTTTACAGGCTTCAGTGATCATTGTTGCATCTTCATCAGTGGTGAAAATGTGGTCCAGTTCTGCCTGAGTTTTCATTTGCTCTATTTTGCTGATTTGCAATCCCTGCTGAGTGTCCAGAGGGCTGTGGTGAGGAGCAGAGGGACAGGTATGGATTTTACTGCCAAACAAGAAGGCATTTGAATGCTTAGAGCTTCATATCCAGATTTATAAGCTCCTATTTTAATACTATCCTAGTAAAATTGCATATGCTTAGCATGGCATGTGTGCATTTTCATTTGCTTACTTGTACTTTATTTACTTACTTTACATTTGAAAATTGCTATTAATCAGGCTTCAGTGGTAGCTTGATTACAAGATACTGATTCTGATAAGGAAATCTGAGCACATTGTGTCTCCTACAGCACATCTGCTGTATGTGTTTTGTGTGTGGTTTCAGCATGTGTGAATCTGAGGGGCTACACAGTCAGTGCTGGCCTTTCCCAGGACTTTGGCAGAATCTATCGTGGGTTTAAAATGCTGTATAGAAAGTAGGTAAGTAGGCAGTAGTAGGTGGCCCTTCCTCTCTCACAACAGCAAGTGGTTGATCTAAAATTATGATTGTAACAAACAGTGGACTTAAGGCTAAGTTCCAATACTGTGGTTAACTTAAAAAAAAAAAAAAAAAAGAGATACTTAACAGTATTTGAACAGAAAGTGCTAGAATTGGTTTCAAGCCTGTTTCGACTTGGTTGCCCTAGAAAATAAGCTTTTGAGAAGGTAGGTGGGGGAAGGTATTAACAGTTGCATGGTTTAGATGTCACTATTGCAGACAGCAATGTTACAAAGTCCAGAAGAGTGTGTAGGTTTATTCAGATCCTGAGCAGCTCAGTTGCAGAAATCTCTTGTCTTACAGTTGTCCTGCAGGGACCCAAAGCCTTTGTGGCCAGTGGAAAAGTGCCAAGGTGGCAGTGGCAGTAGGAGGATGATAGTCCTGCAGGAGCTTGGTGCCAGGCCAGTTTGTCCCAGGGGCCTTGAGGGAGCTCTCCAACCTCTGAAGTTATCCAGGATTTAGAAGGATGCAGAAGTCGTGCTGTGTTAAACAGGGGCACGTGTACCGTGTCCTTGAAGCACGTGTTGGCAGGGGCACTGCAGTTTGCTGGGGCTCATCAGAGCGGGTGTTGGCTGGCGCTAGTCACAGGGCAGGGGTGGCTCCTGCTCCCTGCTTTACCCCCGGCAAGTGTCAGTGACCTCTTAACTCGCTGTAAGAGAAGGTGACATATTGCTGCAAGTGGCAACATAGTAAGACCCACTGTAGGAAATGGTATCAATTCCTGAGTAGGAGACAGGCCAGATCTTTTAGGATTTGTATCAGCAGGAAAGCAGTGCTTTTCTCAGTTCTTCTGTTTTAGAAAGCAAAGGCCAAAAAAATGATCTGTTTCAAAAATCTTAGCCATGTCATCTTCTGAAAATGGGAAGAATGAAGACTACAGTGCTGTCTGAATTTAAACAAAACACCAAAAAAAATTGCCAAAAATGACAAGAAATACATGATTCATCTCGGTATTTTTTATGATTCTCCTCAAGCAGAGGTCTTAATGAATTTGTCTCTGAGTACAAAAGCAAAAAGAAACAGATCTGATATGAAAATGACAAATCTGGTGTTATCTCCTTAGCTTATAAAAATCAGTTGTTGAGTAGTACCTAGAGGATGATCTGTTTTCTTAATGGCTATTATTAAATCAATTATATGGGTTGCTCTTATATGATGATGCTGTTAACTGTTGTACTTAACTTTTTGCCATGATAATGTTCTAAAGGAGTTGACAAATCCTATATGATAGTACTGTACTTGGCTCCATATATTAGATAAATAAGGAGAGAGATGCAGTATTGAGGAACTTGCAACCCTCCTGTCAAAATAGGTCATTACAGACAATGCAAGGGGAATACAGCTTTATAGTTGTTTGGACAATCTCGAGATCTAAACTTCAGCAGGGATTCCAAACCAGCAAAATAGAGCAAATGAAAACTCAGGCAGAACTTGTCCAGCTGGGTCTGGGGGTACTTGTTAACCAGAATATTCCTGTGTGGTTCATGAGTCTGGAGCCACCTCAGAACAGCAGCAGAAAAACCCACAGCCAGCCAGCCAAACAACTTCTGTAGTTCAGCTGCTCTCTATCAGCCTAGGAGGAGCTGCATACCCTCACAAAAAAGGGAAGGATAATCTGGTAGGACACTCTGTTTCAATCTAAGCTTTAGATATGCATCTTTAATGTACCTATTTGCAGTAGTCTTAGAAACCATACTTCTGTTTTCGTGTCCTTGCCAAAGCATGAATAATCTCAAGATCTAAACTTCTTATAGCTCCCTAAATTAAACTTTGTATTTCTGCTACCTAATAACTGCAGAACAGAATGTTAAATTTGGACAAGCTGTGCTGACATTAAAAACAAAACAACTTGTGGCTTAGAGATGGGGGTGAGCTGTAGAAATCTTAAAGGCAGAAATTACCAGAAGGAGGACTCTTTGGGGGGAGTAAGAGTGTTAAGTGATGAACCAAATAGTTCAGGGAACAAATAAAGCCACTGGAGTTCTTGCAACTTGGTGAGTTCCAGTCAGTCAATTGTGAGAATGGCTCAGGTGAAACAAAGGAGACTCACAGCCTCTGGCAGCTCTGAGAGAAAAGATGGTGTCTTTGGTGGGAAATACAGTGGGCTAGAAATGACCTGATTTATAATTACTCACAAACTAGCATGATCACTTGCAAGTCATTTGCCCATTAAAGCTGCAGATGCGGCCATTAAGAAAGCAGCATGTAAGCAGGATCTAGAAATAGAAAAACAGCATTTCAAGGGCAGATGAGGTTTGAAGAAAAGACAATAAATCTAATGTACAATAGGGTAAAATGTTCAGTCTTAGCCAATCTTACAATCCTAAAGACTACAAAAGGAAAGCTTCTGTATATTGGTCTAAACTTATCTCCTGACGTGGCCAGTTGTCAGCCCTCCATTCTAATAAACAACTTGTTTTTGTTATTATTATAAAAGTATCAGGTGTAGTGACATTCCTAAAGGGCTGATCCTTTTTGACACATACAGCAAGAATTTAGATTGTACAAAGAATACAGTTTATTCTCCTCCCTAGAACTGTCTACCAATTCTAACAATAGAATGAGTTTTTGAAGATTGACAATCAGATTAAGGTTAAATCAAGAGGAATGCTTTGACATACTGGCCATTTTTTTACTTGCATGCTGTGATGATATGTTCTTCTTTTTAATTTAAATTCTTTCATCACTGTAAGGAATGGTTTGATTGCTGTGCCATATTGTTATCATGATAAAGATTTTTGCTGTTTGAGAAATAAGTGTATAATCAAGGGATAGAAGAGATTAATAGACACTTATGAAATTTGTTATGAAAAGGATAGTGGCTGTGGACAGCAAGGAAGGAGAGGAAGCCACAGGAAAATATTCAGTGGCCAGTGTAGGGCTGCTTAGTTGTTGCTGAAACACCTGGTGACTTCATTAAGGCACCATACTAGGTGGAGCTAAAACTAATACAAATTAGCTCAGAGCCCCAAAGAATTACCTGGTTTTATTTGTAAATGTTCCTGGGAAAGGATCATTTGATCATCCTCTGAGATACTAATTTGATGTCCAGGACATTGCATTAACAGGCGTTTCAAGTTGCTCCTGCCTGGATAAGCTTTTCTATGGAAAGAATTTAAGATCTAGGTTTGCCAGTTCTTTGGAGTCATATGTTTGTGCTGAACTTGACTCAAAAGGTTGCCCTATTGGACTGAAACAGAACCGTTTCAACTTAAAGCAGCCAAGTGCAGACATTTTTGTTTGCAGGATCAGGCTTTTCACACTGTAGCTGGTTGGTCTCCTTTTAGCTTCCCCAGGACACTTCCTTTAAATGTAGCAATAAGGAAAAATTGCATTTCTGATAACTTAGAGTGCACAGATGTTAAATGCCATTTATGCAAGCAACTTTTATGGAAGTGCTTGCTATGAAGGAGTATGTTCCCATGCTTCAGGTGGTGTTTGCTTTGAGTATCTCTCATGCACTCTCTCTGGGTGAAAGGAACTCGGTATCTATCGATATTTTCATGTTAAACATCTGTTGTTGTGTTTTCCCATAGGAGCATTTCACTAGATCTCTGTTTACTTGCATTGATACATGGTCAAACACACTGTTGTGTATCCCCAGGGGAACACTCCAGTTATGCAAACCAAACCATGGATCTGTCCCCGTGTTCCCCGGCTGTGCTGCAGTTTGCACTCATTAGTACCCAAGTGAGCTCTGTACCAGTCTCAAACCATATTCTCTCATGAAATTGCTCATGTAATTGGTCATACTTGCTCAGAAATAGGAATAATTTCAGTCTGCAACTGTGTACTGATTTATAGATGAGCAGGTGGCTCAGGTTTGTGTGTGCTCTTTAGTTTGGAGGAGTTAAGAAATACTTACGTGAGGGCTGGGATGGAGAAAGGGCTTGCAGCAAGCTGGGGTGATGGGATTCTGCTAAGGCAGAGGCATACCTGGGGCCTGAGCAGGGCTTGTGTACTCTGGCCATATGGGAGAGCTTTTAAGTCCATTATTATTTGTTTGCTGTGGCTGTGCAACTTCCTCTTCCCCTTTGTACACAGTTTTTCTGACATGCTGTCACTGCCTCCATCTCTCCTGACAGAGCGAAGAACATGATACAATTTCCTACCTTCTGTTGTTGAGTTGGTTGGTTAAAGAGAGAGAATTTCTCTTGGATGATGCCAGAAAAGAATCAGTATCTGCCAAGGTTCTTTGTATAGGAACAACTGTTAACATAAACAGTCTTCCTCACAAATACCCAGCCAGTACAAGTGACCACAGTGGGACAAAAACACTTTGGAAGTGAGGGAGTGCTGCCCTTTCTCCCTCACCCCTTCTTCCAAGGGTGTTAACAAATTCATTGAAGGGGATGACCATTCATCTGTCATCCAGGGAGACTTTTTATGGTGAGGCATCTTCTTGAATTTCAGCTTTCAGGTAATTACTCTCCTTTTCAACAGTTTTTCTGAGCGCAAGCCAGTTCTTTGCCCGTGTTGAAAGAGCAACCCATGCTGCCTTTTTGTTATACCTGGGCCTGAAGTAAGGAAGTAAGCAGTGGGAATTAAACTCTGTTCTTCATTAGTTTATTTTATTAGCTCACAAAATGCAACCTTCCTTGCCAGTATTGCACTCAGTTTCTTCTGGAGAAACTTACCAGCTTCAAGCCAAGGCCCTAAATAAGGATGGTGCTGTGGTACTTGGGCATCTCTAGGTAATTTAATCTTATGACTGCTGCTAAGCCTTCAGCAGTAGAGTATCCCTTGGTTCTCCAGAGTTAATTGTGTGACCTAGAGGTGTGGTGGTATTTGAAAAGTGGAGAGGACAGGAAGCCTTAAAGGCTCAAGAATCAAGAGATGTGCAGAATTGCTGCTTTGCATCATTGTTGCCATGTTCCCCTGACAGCACTGTCCTCTGTGTTTTCTGCATTTAGCGGCAAGGTTTGGTAACAGGAACAGCCTGTGAGCAATTTTGCAGTGTTCAGTTTTACATTTAACAGAAGTTTAAAGTTCAGTGTCATGGAATTTCCCTGCTTAGTTGTTAAGATAACTTGGTGCGGCTCAAAACCGCACAGCCTGAATTGTAGGCAGAAGCCTTCCTCCCCCAGGTGAGTATGTTCAGGGGTTCAGAGCTGCCCTGGTCCTCCTCCCATGAAAACTGCAACAGAAGTTCTCGTCTTGGGGTCTACCGTATTTTATTTTAATTCAAATTATTTGAAGGAAAACAATCTAACAGAATGTAACTTTATGGATCTTATATTGTTGTGAAAGAAAAAAAAAAGTAAAAATCACGTGGGCCAGCTCAGGGACTTGTTTCTTTTAAAATAATTGATGACGTAAAATCCCAGTCCAAAAGAGGTGGGAGATGCAAGGCATCTGGCAGAGTTTACAGCCCTGGGGGGTCGGCAGGCACAGCACAGCCTGCTGCAAACAAAGGCCGAGTGTTTTGCTGATGCGATTGCAAAACATATGTTTGCCCAGGACTGTTATGATCTTGGGAACAGGCAGGAGGCCAGATTTCTGCAGCAGAAGCGCACTTAGTCACACAAATATCTGCAAAATGTGAACCTCCTGCGATTTCTCGGTTTAAAAGCCGTAATTACTTTGTTGCTTAAAGAGAAGGTAGAAACTCTTGCATAAGGAACAGAAGAGGGGGGCGGAAAGCATTGTCCGAGGAGCGTCTCTGTGCCGGGGAGGAGAGCGGAACGGAGCCGAGGGGTCCGCGGCTCGAGGCTGTCCTGCCGAGCCGGGGGCTACTGCCCTTTGTGCCCCGCTGGGGGCATTTGCTGGCACTCCCGGAGCCAGGGAGC